>OY855905.1:15874236-16453736 GCA_963693305.1 Meandrina meandrites | reverse complement strand
CCAAATCGACGCACAAGCGATCACCGAGCTCAGATCATGAGAAAATCAATTTTTACGGCCGAATTGCAATTTTCATGAAATTGGGTGCTCACGGCCCAAATCGACGCACAAGCGCTAACGGAGCTAAGATCATGAGAAAATTAATTTTTACCGCCGAATCGCAATTTTCATGAAATTGGGTGCTCACGGCCCAAATCGACGCAAAGGCGGACCCCGAGCTCAGATCATGAGAAAATGAATTGTTACGGCCGACTCGCAATTTTCATGAAATTGGGTGTTCACGGCCCAAATCGACGCACAAGCGATCACCGAGCTCAGATCATGAGAAAATCAATTTTTACGGCCGAATCGCAATTTTCATGAAATTGGGTGCTCACGGCCCAAATCGACGCACAAGCCCTCCCCGAGCTCAGATCATGAGAAAATCAATTTTTAAGGCCTAATTGCAATTTTCAGGAAATTGGGTGCTCAGGGCGCAAATCGTCGCAAAAGCGGTCCCCGAGCTCAGATTATGAGAAAATCAATTTTTACGGCCGAATCGCAATTTTCATGAAATTGGGTGCTCACGGCCCAAATCGACGCACAAGCGATGACCGAGCTCAGATCATGAGAAAATCAATTTTTACGGCCGAATCGCAATTTTCATGAAATTGGGTGCTCACGGCCCAAATCGACGCACAAGCGATCACCGAGCTCAGATCATGAGAAAATCAATTTTTACGGCCGAATCGCAATTTTCATGAAATTGGGTGCTCACGGCCCAAATCGACGCAAAAGCGGTCTCCGAGCTCAGATCATGAGAAAATCAATTTTTACGGCCGAATCGCAATTTTCATGAAATTGGGTGCTCACGGCCCAAATCGACGCGAAAGCGGTCTCCGAGCTCAGATCATGAGAAAATCAATTTTTACGGCCGAATCGCAATTTTCATGAAATTGGGTGCTCACGGCCCAAATCGACGCAAAAGCGGTCTCCGAGCTCAGATCATGAGAAAATCAATTTTTACGGCCGAATCGCAATTTTCATGAAATTGAGTGCTCACGGCCCCAATGGACGCACAAGCGCTCCCCGGGCTCAGATCATGAGAAAATCAATTTTTAAGGCCTAATTGCAATTTTCAGGAAATTGGGTGCTCAGGGCGCAAATCGTCGCAAAAGCGGTCCCCGAGCTCAGATAATGAGAAAATCAATTTTTACGGCCGAATCGCAATTTTCATGAAATTGGGTGCTCACGGCTTAAATCGACGCAAAAGTGGTCTCCGAGCTCAGATCATGAGAAAATCAATTTTTATGGGCGAATCGCAATTTTCAGGAAATTGGGTGCTCACGGCCCAAATCGACGCACAAGCGGTCCCCGAGCTCAGATCATGAGAAAATCAATTTTTACGGCCGAATCGCAATTTTCATGAAATTGGGTGCTCACGGCCCAAATCAACGCACAAGCGATCACCGAGCTCAGATCATGAGAAAATCAATTTTTACGGCCGAATCGCAATTTTCATGAAATTGGGTGCTCACGGCCCAAATTGTCGCAAAAGCGGTCCCCGAGCTCAGATCATGAGAAAATTAATTTTTACGGCCGAATCGCAATTTTCATGAAATTGGGTGCTCACGGCCCAAATCGACGCACAAGCGCTCCCCGAGCTCAGATAATGAGAAAATCAATTTTTACGGCCGAATCGCAATTTTCATGAAATTGGGTGCTCACGGCTTAAATCGACGCAAAAGTGGTCTCCGAGCTCAGATCATGAGAAAATCAATTTTTATGGGCGAATCGCAATTTTCAGGAAATTGGGTGCTCACGGCCCAAATCGACGCACAAGCGGTCCCCGAGCTCAGATCATGAGAAAATCAATTTTTACGGCCGAATCGCAATTTTCATGAAATTGGGTGCTCACTTCCCAAATCGACGCACAAGCGATCACCGAGCTCAGATCATGAGAAAATCAATTTTTACGGCCGAATCGCAATTTTCATGAAATTGGGTGCTCACGGCCCCAATCGACGCACAAGCGCTCCCCGAGCTCAGATCATGAGAAAATCAATTTTTACGGCCGAATTGCAATTTTCATGAAATTGGGTGGTTACGGCCCAAATCGACGCACAAGCGGTCCCCGAGCTCAGATAATGAGAAAATTAATTTTTACGGCCGAATCGCAATTTTCATGAAATTGGGTGCTCACGGCCCAAATCGTCGCAAAAGCGGTCCCCGAGCTCAGATCATGAGAAAATTAATTTTTTCGGCCGAATCGCAATTTTCATGAAATTGGGTGCTCACGGCCCAAATCGACGCACAAGCGATCACCGAGCTCAGATCATGAGAAAATCAATTTTGACGGCCGAATCGCAATTTTCATGAAATTGGGTGCTCACGGCCCAAATCGTCGCAAAAGCGGTCCCCGAGCTCAGATCATGAGAAAATCAATTTTTACGGCCGAATCGCAATTTTCATGAAATTGGGTGCTCACGGCCCAAATCGTCGCAAAAGCGGTCCCCGAGCTCAGATCATGAGAAAATTAATTTTCACGGCCGAATCGCAATTTTCATGAAATTGGGTGCTCACGGCCCAAATCGACGCACAAGCGGTCCCCGACCTCAGATCATGAGAAAATTAATTTTTACGGCCGAATCGCAATTTTCATGAAATTGGGTGCTCACGGCCCAAATCGACGCAGAAGCGATCACCGAGCTCAGATCATGAGAAAATCAATTTTTACGGCCGAATCGCAATTTTCATGAAATTGGGTGCTCACGGCCCAAATCGACGCAAAAGCGGTCTCCGAGCTCAGATCATGAGAAAATCAATTTTTACGGCCGAATCGCAATTTTCATGAAATTGGGTGCTCACGGCCCAAATCGTCGCAAAAGCGGTCCCCGAGCTCAGATGATGAGAAAATTAATTTTTACGGCCGAATCGCAATTTTCATGAAATTGGGTGTTCACGGCCCAAATCGACGCACAAGCGCTCCCCGAGCTCAGATCATGAGAAAATTAATTTTCACGGCCGAATCGCTATTTTCATGAAATTGGGTGCTCACGGCCCAAATCGACGCACAAGCGATCACCGAGCTCAGATCATGAGAAAATCAATTTTTACGGCCGAATCGAAATTTTCATGAAATTGGGTGCTCACGGCCCAAATCGACGCAAAAGCGGTCTCCGAGCTCAGATCATGAGAAAATCAATTTTTACGGCCGAATCGCAATTTTCATGAAATTGGGTGCTCACGGCCCAAATCGACGCAAGAGCGATCACCGAGCTCAGATCATGAGAAAATCAATTTTTACGGCCGAATCGAAATTTTTATGAAATTGGGTGCTCACGGCCCAAATCGTCGCGAAAGCGGTCCCCGAGATCAGATCATGAGAAAATCAGTTTTTACGGCCGAATCGCAATTTTCATGAAATTGGGTGCTCACGGCCCAAATCGACGCAATAGCGGTCTCCGAGCTCACATCATGAGAAAATCAGTTTTTATGGCCGAATCGCAATTTTCAGGAAATTGGGTGCTCACGGCCCAAATCGACGCACAAGGGGTTCCCGAGCTCAGATCATGAGAAAATCAATTTTTAAGGCCTAATTGCAATTTTCAGGAAATTGGGTGCTCAGGGCGCAAATCGTCGAAAACGCGGTCCCCGAGCTCAGATTATGGGAAAATCAATTTTTACGGCCGAATCGCAATTTTCATGAAACTAGGTGCTCACGGCCCAAATCGACGCAAAAGCGGTCCCCGAGCTCAGATCATGAGAAAATCAATTTTTACGGCCAAATGGCAATTTTCATGAAATTGGGTGCTCACGGCCCAAATCGACGCACAAGCGGTCCCCGAGCTCAGATCATGAGAAAATTAATTTTTACGGTCGAATCGCAATTTTCATGAAATTGGGTGCTCACGGCCCAAATCGACTCAAAAGCGGTCGCCGAGCTCAGATAATGAGAAAATCAATTTTTACGGCCGAATCGCAATTTTCATGAAATTGGGTGCTCACGGCTTAAATCGACGCAAAAGTGGTCTCCGAGCTCAGATCATGAGAAAATCAATTTTTATGGGCGAATCGCAATTTTCAGGAAATTGGGTGCTCACGGCCCAAATCGACGCACAAGCGGTCCCCGAGCTCAGATCATGAGAAAATCAATTTTTACGGCCGAATCGCAATTTTCATGAAATTGGGTGCTCACGGCCCAAATCGACGCAAAAGGGGTCTCGGAGCTCAGATCATGAGAAAATCAATTTTTACGGCCGAATCGCAATTTTCATGAAATTGGGTGCTCACGGCCCAAATCGACGCAAAGGCGGACCCCGAGCTCAGATCATGAGAAAATCAATTGTTACGGCCGACTCGCAATTTTCATGAAATTGGGTGTTCACGGCCCAAATCGACGCACAAGCGATCACCGAGCTAAGATCATGAGAAAATCAATTTTTACGGCCGAATTGCAATTTTCATGAAATTGGGTGCTCACGGCCCAAATCGACGCACAAGCGCTCCCGGAGCTAAGATCATGAGAAAATTAATTTTTACCGCCGAATCGCAATTTTCATGAAATTGGGTGCTCACGGCCCAAATCGACGCAAAAGCGGTTTCCGAGCTCAGGTAATGAGAAAATTAATTTTTACGGCCGAATCGCAATTTTCATGAAATTGGGTGGTCACGGCTTAAATCATCGCAGAAGCGGTCCCCGAGATCAGATCATGAGAAAATCAATTTTGACGGCCGAATCGCAATTTTCATGAGATTGGGTGCTCACGGCCCAAATGAACCCACAGGCCGTCCCCGAGCTCAGATCATGAGAAAATCAATTTTTACGGCCGAATCGCAATTTTCATGAAATTGGGTGCTCACGGCCCAAATCGACGCAAAAGCGGTCTCCGAGCTCAGATCATGAGAAAATCAATTTTGACGGCCGAATCGCAATTTTCAGGAAATTGGGTGCTCACGGCCCAAATCGACGCACAAGCGCTCCCCGAGCTCAGATCATGAGAAAATTAATTTTTACGGCCGAATCGCAATTTTCATGAAATTGGGTGCTCATGGCCCAAATCGACGCACAAGCGATCACCGAGCTCAGATCATGAGAAAATCAATTTTTACGGCCGAATCGCAATTTTCATGAAATTGGGTGCTCACGGCCCAAATCGACACAAAAGCGGTCTCCGAGCTCAGATCATGAGAAAATCAATTTTTACGGCCGAATCGCAATTTTCAGGAAATTGGGTGCTCACGGCCCAAATCGTCGCAAAAGCGGTCCCCGAGATCAGATCATGAGAAAATCAGTTTTTACGGCCGAATCGCAATTTTCATGAAATTGGGTGCTCACGGCCCAAATCGACGCAATAGCGGTCTCCGAGCTCACATCATGAGAAAATCAATTTTTTTGGCCGAATCGCAATTTTCAGGAAATTGGGTGCTCACGGCCCAAATCGACGCACAAGGGGTTCCCGAGCTCAGATCATGAGAAAATCAATTTTTACGGCCTAATTGCAATTTTCAGGAAATTGGGTGCTCAGGGCGCAAATCGACGCAAAAGCGGTTTCCGTGCTCAGATAATGAGAAAATCAATTTTTACTGCCGAATCGCAATTTTCATGAAATTGGGTGCTCACGGCCCAAATCTACGCAAAAGCGGTCCCCGAGCTCAGATCATGAGAAAATCAATTTTTACGGCCGAATCGCAATTTTCTTGAAATTGGGTGGTCACGGCTTAAATAATCGCAGAAGCGGTCCCCGAGATCAGATCATGAGAAAATCAATTTTGACGGCCGAATCGCAATTTTCATGAAATTGGGTGCTCACGGCCCAAATGAACCCACAGGCGGTCCCCGAGCTCAGATCATGAGAAAATCAATTTTTACGGCCGAATCGCAATTTTCATGAAATTGGGTGTTCACGGCCCAAATCGACGCAAAAGCGGTCTCCGAGCTCAGATCATGAGAAAATCAATTTTGACGGCCGAATCGCAATTTTCAGGAAATTGGGTGCTCACGGCCCAAATTGGCGCAAAAGCGGTCTCCGAGCTCAGATCATGAGAAAATCAATTTTTACGGCCGAATCGCAATTTTCATGAAATTGGGTGCTCACGGCCCAAATCGTCGTAAAAGCGGTCCCCGAGCTCAGATCATGGGAAAATTAATTCTTACGGCCGAATCTCAATTTTCATGAAATTGGGTGCTCACGGCCCAAATCGACGCAAAAGCGGTCTCCGAGGTCAGATCATGAGAAAATCAATTTTTACGGCCGAATCGCAATTTTCAGGAAATTGGGTGCTCACGGCTTAAATCGTCGCAAAGACGGTCCCCGAGCTCAGATCATGAGAAAATCAATTTTTACGGCCGAATCGCAATTTTCATGAAATTGGGTGCTCACGGCCCAAATCGACGCAAAAGCGGTCTCCGAGCTCAGATCATGAGAAAATCAATTTTTACGGCCGAATCGCAATTTTCATGAAATTGGGTGCTCACGGCCCAAATCGTCGTAAAAGCGGTCCCCGAGCTCAGATCATGAGAAAATTAATTCTTACGGCCGAATCTCAATTTTCATGAAATTGGGTGCTCACGGCCCAAATCGACGCAAAAGCGGTCTCCGAGGTCAGATCATGAGAAAATCAATTTTTACGGCCGAATCGCAATTTTCAGGAAATTGGGTGCTCACGGCTTAAATCGTCGCAAAGACGGTCCCGGAGCTCAGATCATGAGAAAATCAATTTTTACGGCCGAATCGCAATTTTCATGAAATTGGGTGCTCACGGCCCAAATCGACGCAAAAGCGGTCTCCGAGCTCAGATCATGAGAAAATCAATTTTTACGGCCGAATCGCAATTTTCATGAAATTGGGTGCTCACGGCCCAAATCGACGCACAAGCGCTCCCCGAGCTCAGATCATGAGAAAATCAATTTTTACGGCCGAATCGCAATTTTCAGGAAATTGGGTGCTCACGGCCCAAATCGACCCACAAGCGGTCCCCGAGCTCAGATCATGAGAAAATCAATTTTTACGGCCGAATCGCAATTTTCAGGAAATTGGGTGCTCACGGCCCAAATCGACCCACAAGCGGTCCCTGAGCTCAGATCATGAGAAAATCAATTTTTACGGCCGAATCGCAATTTTCAGGAAATTGGGTGCTCACGGCCCAAATCGACGCAAAAGCGGTCTCCGAGCTCAGATCATTAGAAAATCAATTTTTACGGCCGAATCGCAATTTTCAGGAAATTGGGTGCTCACGGCCCAAATCGACGCAAAAGCGGTCTCCGAGCTCAGATCATGAGAAAATCAATTTTTACGGCCGAATCGCAATTTTCAGGAAATTGGGTGCTCACGGCCCAAATCGACGCACAAGCGGTCCCCGAGCTCAGATCATGAGAAAATCAATTTTTACGGCCGAATTGCAATTTTCATGAAATTGGGTGCTCACGGCTTAAATCATCGCAGAAGCGGTCCCCGAGCTCAGATCATGAGAAAATCAATTTTTACGGCCGAATCGCAATTTTCATGAAATTGGGTGCTCACGGCCCAAATCGACGCACAAGCGGTCCCCGAGCTCAGATCATGAGAAAACTTGTTTCCTTCGCTTATAAACTTCGTTCGCCTACGTTTGCCTTCGTTTGCCTACGTTTATCTTCGTTTGGCTACGTTTACCTTTGTTTGCCTACGTTGAACTTCGTTTGCGAACGTTTACCTTCTTTTTCCTACGTTTACCTTCGTTTGCCTATGTTTATTTTTCCATGGATACGTTTAACTTCATTTCCCTACGTTTAACTTCGTTTGCCTACGTTTAACTTCGTTTGCTTAGGTTTACTTTCGTTTACCTACCTTTACCTTCATTTGCCTACGTTTAAATTTGTTTGCCTACGTTTAACGACCTTTAACTTCGTTTGCCTACATTCACCTTCGTTTGCGTACGTTAACCGTTGTTTGCCTACGTTTACCTTCATTTGCTTACGTTTACTTTCGTTTGCCTACGTTTAACTTTGCCCCCGTTTAACTCGTTTGCCTACGTTTCACTTCGTTTGCTTTGGTTTACCTTGGTTTAGGTACTTTTACCTTCGTTTGCCTACGTTTACCTTCGCTTGCCTACGTTTACCTTCGTTTGCATACTTTTAACTTCGTTTGCCTACGTTCATCTTCGTTTGTGTGCGTTTACCTTCGTTTCCCTACGTTTACTTTCGTTTGTGTACGTTTACCTTGGTTTCCCTATGTTTAACTTCGTTTGCCTGCGTTTACCTTAGTTTGCCTAACTTTACCTTCGTTTAGCTACGTTTAACTTCGTTTACCTACGTGTAACGTCGTTTCACTACGTTTACGTTCGTTTGCCTACGTTTAACTTCGTTTGGTTGCGTTTACCTTCTTTCCCTACGTTTAACTTCGTTTGCCTACGTTTACGTTCGTTTGCCAACGTTTACCTTCGTTTGCCTACGTTTACCTTCGTTTGCCTTCGTTTACCGTTGTTTGCCTACATTTAGATTCGTTTGCCTCGGTTTAACTTCGTTTGCCTACGTTTAACTTCGTTTGCTTACGTTTTCCTTCGTTTCCCTACGTTTAACTTCGTTCGCCTACGTTTACCTTCGTTTGCCTACCTTTACTTTCGTTTGGCTACGTGTACCTTCGTTTCCCTACGTTTAACTTCGTTCGCCTACGTTTACCTTCGTTTGGCCACGTTAACCTTCGTTTCCCTACGTTTAACTTCGTTTGCCTAAGTCGACCTTCGTTTACCTACGTTTAACTTCGTTTGCCTATGTTTAACTTCGTTTGTCTACGTTTACCTTCGTTTTCCTACGTTTAACTTCATTTGCCTACGGTTATCTTGGTTTGCCTACATTTACCTTCGTTTTCCTACTTTTAACTTCATTTCGTACGTTTACCTTCGTTTGCCTACGTTTAACTTCGTTTGGGTACATTTATCTTAGCTTACCTACGTTTACCTTCGTTTTCCTACGTTTAACTTCGTTTGCCTACGGTTACCTTGGTTTGCCTACATTTACCTTCGTTTTCCTACTTTTAACTTCATTTCTTACGTTTACCTTCGTTTGCCTACGTTTAACATCGTTTAGGTACATTTATCTTAGCTTACCTACGTTTACCTGCGTTTGCCTACGTTTAACTTCGTTTGCCTACGTTCACCTTCGCAGGGCCCGCGCAGCAAGATTTTGAGTGGGGGGGCTCAAGCATGAGCCACATTTTTTTTTGGGGGGGGGGGGGGGGGGGAGGGAGCAGAGGCATGCTACCCTGGGAAAATTAGGGTTTTAGTTACTCTCAGATATCGGAAGGTGGATTTAATATTAACAAACAGTGTGTTAAAGCGCACTATTTTTACAACTTGAAACAGCAACGGTCCGCAAAGAACAATGGTGCTAACGTACCAGGATCTACAAGAGATTATTGCAATTTATTTGCGCTGGCCTTCGAGCTGGCATTATTAAGATTTGCTACACCACGCTGATGAGTCCCAGAAAGGTCCGCGATTGTTAACCTACTTTATCGTTCTGGTAGTGTTGGTGTCTTGCAAAGTTACTTTTTCACATAGTACTTACCGGCCTTGCTATATTATTGTAATGTTTTTACAGTATAAGCCCACTAAACATTTAGAACCAGACCTATAGATTTACTATCAAATCCTGCTTGAAGCAATTTAATTTACTCCAAATCAGTACTACTACCATTAGCGTTTACAAACCAGGAATCTGACGATTGCTATACTTCAGCTTAACGTTGTAAACGGTGCCAAAATTTCTCTTTCTGTTATTTCCACAATCTGCAAATTCGTTAGAGATGTCAAAAACCATTCTTCACGACTGTTTATCATTGTCAAGTTACTAAGCCTTCCTTGCGTCATTGTTGGGCAAAATGATCATTCTTCGGGCAGTGGAAACTGAATGATCATTCACCAGATGCACTCGATACATGATTAACCAAAATGGAACTCAAAAACAAAATTTATCACCAGCTTCTGGAAAGGCGTTCAAATTAAATACTTTTAGTAATTGTTCGTTCAATAACAATAATAATAATAATAATAATAATAATATTTTTTCCTTTCTTTCTTTCTTTACTTGCTTATTTACTTAAGTTCGTATTATTTTTTCTTTTTGCTGTAAAAAAGTGGGGGGGCTAAAGTCCCCCCAGCCCCTCCCTCTGCGCGGGCCCTGCTTCGTTTGCTTACGTTTAAATTCGTTTGCCTTTCGTTTTTTTTTTCAGAAAATATTCGTTAAACTTTTCGAAAACAGTCGAGGGGGGATTCGAATAAAGTAGAGAAAAACTAAAAAAATAATCGAAAATATTTCAGAAAAATGTCGCGAAAAATTTCGGAAAAAGTTGGAAAAAAGATGAGAAAATTGTTTTTTTCTCAACTCTTTCTCGCTTTTTTTCTCCAGCATTTTTTCCAATTTTTTCTCCACTCTTTTCGCGCCTTTTCTCCGGAAATTTTTATTAAAATTCAAACACGACATTCTTTACTTTCTCCCCGGTTTTTGCATGAAATTTTTTTCCTATTTTTTTCTGGAGGCTTTTTTTAGTTTTCCCCGACTTTTCCATTTATTTTCCAGTTTCTTTTATAGTGTAGAAAACGTCGAAGAGAAAAGTTTGGAAGAAAAGTGAAAATATAAATTCCCCTGAAAATCGAGAAAATAATCAAAACAAAAATTCGAGAAAAAAAGCAGAGGGAAAATAGTCGGTTCTTTTTTTCTGGACTATTTCTGTCCTTTTCTCTTCTTTTTCTCTCCACTTTTCTCTCCAATTTTGTTCGCTACTCGTTTCCGTGAAACTCTTTCCTATTTTTTTCCGTAAAAAAATTCTAAAAAAAAATTAAGCAAAAAACGGGGAAAAAGTAAATTCCAGAAAAGAGTCGGAGAAAAATTACGAAAGAAAGAAGAGAAAAAAGTCTTTTTTTGATAATTTCTCACCTTTTTTCTTTTTTTCTCCACTTTTATATCCAATTTTTTTTTCAACTTTTCTCCTGAAATGTTTTTAAATTTTTAAGCGACATTTTTTACACTTTCCCCAGTTTTTTGCGTGAACTTTGTTACCTTTTTCGACATTTTTCCGACTTTTCTTCCGAAGTGTTTTTCCCCATTTTTTCTGCAATATTTTTTTCGGAAAGTAGTTGATTAATAAGTCGGAAACAAAATCAAACAAAAAAAGGAAAAAATTTCGAGCAGTAGTCGGGAAAATAGTTGGCAGCAACGACAGGAAAATTTCTCAAAAAAGTCGGGAAAAAATTGGAGAAAATAGGAAAGTCAGAAAAAAGAAAAAAAAAATTGAGAAAAAAGGCACGGAGAATTTGGTGAAAAAGATGAGAAAAATTGGGAAAACGTCCGAAAAGTTGATGAAAACGTTGGAAAATATTCATTAAACTGTCCGAAAACAGTCGAGCGGCAATTCGAAAAAAATAATAAGAAACTCAAAAAATAATCGAAATAATCTTGAAATATGTCGCGAAAAACTTCGGAAAAAGTTTTTTATCGAGTCTTTCTCGTCTTTTTTCTCCTGATTTTTTCCAATTTTTTCTCTGATTTGAGAAGAAAAAAGGCGGAGAAAATTTAGCGAAGGAACGAGAAAAAAGTAAATTGCAGCAAAGAGTGGGAAAAAATTCGAGTAAAAAAGGCGGGGAGAGGTTGGTTGAAAAGTCGAGAAAAAACAACCTCGTTCCCAGGGTCCTCTCTATATCTCCAGAGAAAGGACCCTGGGGTCGGCTGGTCACGTGATCTGCTGGATTTTAGCAGATTCCAGAGAAATGATTTAAGGGAGGGGTGGGAAAGGTAAGAATTGTCTTCACTTAGCTGAAGTACTGAGTCCGGTAGGGAGGTAGGGAGTGGAAATTGTAACATTAAAATTGACATCGCTTGAGTGCGGGATGATTTTGGTGAGTCTTATAACGAGAATGTCGACTCGGAATTTTCAAGCGACTCCAAAAAAGAATTCTGAGGTATCTATCCCGGCTACTCCAAAAAAGATTTTTAAAGCATCAGTCCCGGCCGATTTTAGTACATTGCAGGCTGTGCAAAGCAGTTGGGGACATGACATAGTCAAAAAACCTTTTTTCACGGGAAAATCGACCACTGCTGGCTGCCGCATCGATACCGCAGAAGATATCTTTGTCGGGTCAAACTTTGATACAAGATAAATATATAGATTTAAGATAAATATATAGATTGTTTAATTATTTGCTTGAGTTTACAATGTTTCTTAACTAGTGGCTACAGTTTTTATAAGCGTATACGGTTGCCCATATAGGTGCAAGATAAATTTAAAACTGAATATCTTACGGCAGATTTGCTCACAAGAAAATGAAATATCTCCAGGAACAACAAAATATACTCACGGCAATAGAAGTTTCTTTTTGACACATACCTTACTTTTCTGGCCTGTACTGAACTGGCTCTCATTAATAAAACTTTTCTCCGCTAATATCTTGCCGTGTGCTTGACGAAGGCGAAGAAATGTGTTTTGATTTTACTTCAAAACAGACCGGCGTAAGTTAATTTTAGTCAAGTCTTTCTGTTTGCCGTCGCTTCGAAAAACTACACCTGTATAAACTGTAGGAGTTTCTTTTAAGAAAATTCACGGCTTAAACGGAAGCCAGAATAGTGCGGTGGCCCACAACTCTCACAGCAACAGCGAATCTCGCCGCGAAACAAAAAAAACACACTACACACAAAATCAACTCACAGCAAAATAAAAACAAAACTTATGGCAAAACAGCTCCTCGCGGCTAAAAAATCAGTGAACTTATACCGCAACAAAGAAACTCACGGCAAAACTTAACTCATGACAAAGCAAACACAAGTCACGGCAAAACCAAACGAACACACGGCACAACAACGGAACTCACAGCAAAATAAACTCAACTCACGGCAAATGACAAACTCAAGTCAAGAAAAAACAATGTCAACTCGCTGCCAAACAAAATGAACACAACAAAGATTGAAAGAAACTCACAGCAAAACAAACTGAGGTCACGGAAAAAAACGAAACGAACTCCTTGCACAACAACAATACTCACGGCAAAAAAAAAATCAACTCAAGGTAAAACAAACTCATTGACCTGCTATCCCTCTCGGACAACATTCGAGGCAAAACCTGGAAGAACAAGGATTTCCAGTACCCTGTTGAAAGCAATGCCATCAAGTCTTTTTTTTAGAAACAAACTCTCCAAGCAAATAACCTGTTTAACCTTCAGGATAATGCTGTTATAGCCAGTCGAAATGAGCACGGATTGAACACGGCTTAGAAATTCAAGCGCCATTTTGAAAATCCCGCTCTACATTTATCCGTCCCCTAGACCTCCCCTAGATAGTATGTGTTGTACTGCCGACAAAATTTGTCGAGGAGCAGCCCTCCCTGCGGTTTTGGTTTGCCACCCTGATCACGTGACCAGCCGCAACCAGGGTCCTTTCTCTGGAGATACAGAGAGGACCCTGGGAACGAGGTTGGAGAAAAATTTGGGAAAACGTCAGGAAAATCGAACGGAAAATAGTCGAGAAACTGACGGGAAACGGTCGAGAGGGAATTCGCAAAAACTTCGAGAAAAACTCGGGAAAACCTTGGAGAAAAACTCGAAAAATAATCGAAAATAATCGAGAAAAACGTCAGGTAAAGAGTCGGAAAAAATTTAGGAAAAATATTTCTTGCCTTTTCTCCTGTTTTTTTTCTCCCCTTTCTTCCGGAATTTTTTTATCAAACTTTTAACCCGACATTTTCCTTGAATTTTTTCGCGACTACTTTCCATCTTTTTTGTCGGCTTTCCTCCGACACTTTTACCGACTAATGAAGATGATCTTTTTCAACAATGACACGAGCATGGGACAAAGAAAAAATTCTGAGTCCCTGACGGGAATCGAACCCATGGCCTCCCAGATACCGGTTGGGAGCTCTAACCAACTGAGCTACGAGAGACTCGTAGCGAGCTTGGCCATTTACTAGGTTGATATGTTACACGCGTCCTGCATACTGCTAGGATCAGCAATGTCCAAATCATCAATGGTGTAGTAAATAATAAAGATGGTAGATTTAAGCTCGGTGATAAAATAATGAAGATGATCTTTTTCAACAATGCCATGAGCAAGAGACAAAGAAAAAATTCTGAGTCCCCGACGGGAATCGAACCCATGGCCAAAGCACTGCACTGGACTACGTGTTTACAATTATCAAACGTCGACCAAAGTAACAGTTTATCGTAGTTCAATGGAAGATTCACAGAACAAGCTGCACAGCCCGTAAGACGTGGGGCTCCACATACTACGTTAATAAAGTAATGACTGTCAATCATCTTTACAAAACAACATATTTTATTGTAGGAGGGGCATGAGTTTTTTACTCGGCTCTATCAAACTCTAAAATATGAAATCATATGACCTATTTAGAACTATTATTTTTAACTGTCTTGGGAAATCTTATTTTGACATTATGGAAGCAATAGGTCCCGAAATATAAGATGTGCTGCTGTTAATATTATCGTTGTTGTTGTTTTTTGTTGCTTTATAACTACAAGCGAAACTATTGATGTTATGAACGACGACATATTTCGTATCAGGCGAACTCGTAATAGTGTTGCAATGTTAGCGCTATTTGTGCGTGTATGAGTCAAACGATAAGTATCACGTGATCCACAGCCACTGATCAAGGATACATGTTTTGTTAAAATTAGCGGCACTTATGATCAGCTTTAAGATGATTGCAAAAGTTATAGCAAAAGGCCCTTTGACGCAAGAAATACTAAAATACACTCGCTGCCTTTTTTCGCAAAACCTGATTCAGTGTCCCTGGCTATTTCTTATTTTTATTTTTCCATCCACTGACAATATTGGAATCAAGTTGTTCCTCCGCAACCCACGACGGCCGCCATTCTACCACGTACGCGTTCTTGTGCTGCAAACAAAACAAAAAAATAACTAATTAGGCATGTTAACTCAGTGACCAAAGGAACATGCAAACTAACAAAGAGCTAAAAATATCATCTATTCACGATAAAATAAAACAAATCAAAATAAAAAAATCAAACTTAAAAATCAATAATCAAAAACCATAATTTAAATTATTCATTTTCTTCAAATAATCGCAAAGGTAAACTACCCTGTTGAAGGCGTTCGGCTTGTTGAGGGGCAGCGCGAAAAAGAGCGAGTGAAAAATGAGGTGGTGGCTTATGATAAACCATATTGGGAACTAGATAGCGCTGATTCAACAAAATTACAGGAAAGGGAGTTTTCCTTCCCGAAAAGAAAACTAACTACAAACACAAACCTAGAAATGAAACCTAAAAAGATGACCCCAAAGAAATATGAGTGATTTTCATCACATCTAATTTTCTTTCATTTTCACCTACCACAAACATTTCCTCTTCTCAATAAGTGAGTCCTTCAATCGCATTTTTTGCAACCGAGGCATTGAAACAGTTTTGTTCCTTTCTTCTCTCTTTTAATTCCTCCATTGGCCAAGTTGAGTATTTTGGCTCAAACGCATCGCCTGAAGAACACAATAGCAAATGAGGAATTAAAATCCACTGTACATGTATAACAAACAATGACTTCCTATTCAGTGTTTGATTTTTAATCACATTAATTGCTTGTTTATTTAGTGTCTAAATTAGGGACTGTGCAATAATTATCAGTTTGCCGAAGGGGGGGGGGGGGGGGGGGGTGGGGGGAGGGTTTAATAAAAAAGTGCAACAAGACCAAAAGTTTACTTAGCTCCATCCCCTGGACAGAAGCGAAAACTTTTCCTCACTTGTTAAAGCTAAGTACTAATTAACCAACACCCCCTACCCCATCCTCCAACCTGGCTCCTTATTAAATATATGGTAAGGGCTGTTTATATTTTACGGGAGGGGGGGGGGGGGGGTGGCGGTGGAATTTTATAGGTAGTCTCTGCAATATCTAACGACCCATTTGCACCATCAGAACTTTTTTGCCTTGGTAACTCCCATTAATACTAAATTTCTTGGATGAACCCACTCCCAAAAAGGGAAGTAAAAATTAAACTTACTTATATATAAAGCTACACAATTGCAGTTTGGCGATAACCATAGTCACAACCATAGCCACTTCGTCTGCATGTTTGTGCAGTGATTACTTGTTTTTATTGACGGGAGTGTATTGATAGTTGGTGTGGTTGAGTGTGGGCATGCTTTCCAGAAATATTTAGATTTTTCATGCCTTCAGAAGCACTATTTTTGGTATTCTCATAGACTTTTCTTATTGCTATTGATGCTATAGCAATTACACTGATTAACTGTTTTTATTGATGGGGCTTGTTTCTTGGTTTGTGTGAGCTGTATTTGCAGCCAAATAGTTTGTGGGTTTGAGTTTATTAGATTCCAGATTAAATTAGATTCCAGATATGGTTAGATTCCCCAGGGGGGCCCAGGGGCATGGTCCCCGAGGAAAATTTTTTGTTGGGCATTCTGGTCAAATTTTTGCACTATTATAGATACAGTCATTACAACACTCCAGTGTAATTATTTTGAGTGACCCCCCCCCCCCCCCCCCCCCCTTACAGACCATAATTTTTTGCATGGTCACGCCCCAAATCCTACCAGCTCACCCCCTCAACCTCATAAAAAGTGAATGGTCCCCAACAGAACATAATGTTAGTGTCTTCAGATGAGGACAGGCAAATTACAGACAGGGCTGACTTGCCACCACCAGAATAACTCCAGGAGGCGCTATCCATGCCGGGTATTTAAGAGAGAGAATATCAGTTACAAACAGAAAAGAACTTCAAGTGACATCCTTATGTCACAGGGGGAGGCATGCCGCCAAAAGATAATCACCCCAAGGGGTATGGTGTTGAACAAAATAATTGAGAATACATTAGATTTGGAAACACTTTTCATTTTTACCTCCCCAAGTGATAAAGTATGCTTTCAACAAAGACAGTCTGTAAAGACAACTTGCTTCTCAGTGTATTTTTTTTACACACTGTCCTTCCCCCTACTTTCATCATATTTGTTACCTTGACACTTAATGTTAATTTATATATGTTTTCTATTTGGTCAGAAATGGACACGTACCTGCCTGATATTTGTCCCACCAAGTCTTCCTTTCTTCCAATTTGTCATCTTGAAGAAGGGGGTGTTTGAACAGGCTAAAAATTAATCATCAAGATGTGCTGCATGGAAAAAAATTGGACAGCTAAGAATAAGCAGACATTATTGATAATGATGCTCCACAACATGATCAAAGACTAATCAAGCGGTAATCAATTAGTAACTCAACTGATTCCCCATTACTATCATTGACGCCACTGATTTTTTAAGCCTGAAAATATTCCTTCTCATCAGATCAATGACTGCACCAGTCTGTTAGTTAACAACAGACTGTATACGATGTACACTGGTTTTAACACAAATAAATTTCTTTCAAAGGCACTTCTATTCAACTCAGATACTTAACTATATTTTGACTGATTGAGGGCTAAGTAAACAGTGTTTATTTTTTAATTTCCATGGCAGTTTCACTTTTTAACAATGACAGTGTTGAGAATCAAATTGGCCAAAGTTAACCAAAACCACAGTTTAACGATGAAAGCTGCTAAACAATAAACATTTCACGTGGACATTACCAATGGCAAGTTTGCTTGTGATCTTGAAATCAAGTTTAATTTTTGCAAACCACTACTGAAAAAGTATTTCGTCCTGTGCAAGCTACGGCGGACTAGAACGTGAGCTATAATTGTTCATCAACCTTGAAATTTGATTACTCACTTTGTTAGGAATCAGTCAAAGTTCTTCTTTCATTTTCATAACACTATTATGAGCTACAAGCATGTTCTCTAAGAAGGCTCCATATCATCACACCTGAGGTGCCCAGCACTGAAGTTTTATTTAAAAAGTAGGTTTGTGTAGCCCTGACATATTTTGATATTGAACAGACTTATAAATGGATACTCCAAGCACTGCTAAGGCTGCTATTGAAAGTTGGCAATGTTAGGATCTTAAGGATTATAGTGTACATGTGCTCACACTGTAGTTTAATGTAGAAAAATGTCCCCATATCAGAATATGAACCCTGCAACATTTAATTGAGAAAAGAACTGCATATACCTGGATAGAAGCATCTCTAGAAAATCCAGACAAAACTGTTCTTTTTTTTAAGTTGTGTTGGTCCCAGGCCAGCAATATTAACAAGTGCCTAAAAACAAATGTACAAAAGAAAGGAAAACACACCAGTTATTTTACAGTAATTGCTGTAAATGTGAAACCACCTTACCAACATGTACAATTTTTTTTAAATGAGACTTATTACATACACCATGAAAGTAAATATATATACCCTAGTCAATTGGTATTCTTCTCATAATAATAATAACAATAATAATAGTAATAATAATAATAATAATAATAATAATAATATTTAGAAAGTGGTACTGTTATTAGATTCCATATTTAATACATGTATTTACTTACCTTTCCTGGTTTGTAGAAACCAACTATTTTGAGACTGTCTTCCCTTTTGTTGGGTGACGCCGTGTCTTTTATCCATTTCTGTTGGGTCAACACCATGTTGTAATAGCTCACAAACTTCACTGCTACTCAAATTTGACCACATATGTGCTGATATCATTTGATACAGGTGCATAACCAACAGCTTCCATATTTTTGTTAAGAATGGGAGGGATACAATCATCCTCATCATACTGCCACATAGGGCCCCGATTCAAGGCAATCCACTTGTGACCAAAATGTGCCATCATAGTTTCTTGGCAGACTTCATAATAGTCTTCTATTTCCAGTTTTACACCTGACTCTGCATGGAAGAACCGTAGGTTGTAGTCAATTCATCCAAAGGCCATTCAATCAAGTTTAAGCTTATGTTCACATAAGATCTTTGGAAAAATGTACAACAAATTCTTCCCATAACAAGAGGGTGATAACACTGGATATCACTGTCTCAACAATGTCGCCATGAATAAAATGGAGAAAGTTCAATCCATATGTGCTCTAAATGAAGACCTTGAGAAGGTATGCAATTAGCTGCAACTGCATTGACTTGGTCATTACCATCTTGAACATTACCACTAATTTTACTACAATATCTCTGATACAAACATTTCCTTCAACTTGTGTTTACACAGTTGGCGAATGACCAAAGATTGGTGACAGTGGCTGGTCCTGCCGTTCAGAGCTCTTACATGTAGGTGTCTGTGGGTGCTGGATACAGGTAACTGTAGCTGTAACTAATCCACTCTATAGGCATCTTCAGCATCACATAATGAGGGATGGGCTTTCTCTAAGTGTTTCGTCACTGGTGTATGGCATGAAGATCCTGCAAAAATTAATATGGAAAAAAATATAAAAAAAATATTAACACACTTTCTTGAACCCCGTCAAAAACACACAAGATACATTTACTGCACGGACAAGTTTGGTTATTCAAATGCTGACAGCAAACCATTTATACAAAGTGCTTATGAAGTTGGAGTTTTGAATCCATTTCATATACAGTGAAATGCAGCAACATCTTTATATCATCGAATATATCATTGAATGTTTGTTTTCTAGATTGGATGTGAAACACCATTTTTGTACTAATGGTCAACATAAAACTCTTGTACACATGATGTGCGAGTGGCTTTCATTCTTTCTTGATAAAAAACTAAACCATTTCCTCAAAAGGCTTTAGGAGTGTGCACATTTGAGAACAAGTTGTTTCTCAATCCTCAAGACTTGATACTCACGACTTTAAACTAAAAACACAAACTTTGAGTTTTGACTCAAGTATTGAGTTGAGACTGTCAATTTACTTTAGAGTATTTTAGATTGAATATTCAAGGCAATGATGCCTTACCATTGGTGATCATAGTCCCATTTAATTTGTTCAGTGAGTGAAAGTTGTATGTCATAGTGGCTACCACATTATACATATTACAAAATAATCTTTCAGTTCACTTGAAGGGTTAAGAGCTTGTGCTTTGAAATTAAAGAAGTTTGGTGGATTATTTTAATATTTGACATTTGCTTAATGTCTTTGAATAACTAGGCATATTCATAGAATTATAAGAAGTTAAGATAAATCTGTGCTGAAAAGATAAATCTGTGCTACCCAAGGTGATCTGAATAGTTGGCTAAGTTTAAATTGAAGTCTGAATCTTAAAGACTAAAAAAGTATCTGTTAGATTAGGCGTTTAATTTTGAATTGGAAGGCTTATGGTGACATAAGGTTCGGTTCTGTAACCAATATCTTTGTTTCACATTTTGTTGCATTGGTATGCAGAGTTTACATTTCTGCTTCAAACCCACGAGATGGCTTCGGTTTCCCTTCTTTTGAACCGGTTAATATCTGAAAAATGGGGCATGAGAAAATCTTGAGGTATAACAAGCGGCCTGTATCAAGAGCTGTATTCCATTAACAATATGTAAGCCATATTACCTATAGGTCTTTATAATCCATCAAATATTTTTTGTGCCTATGATTGGTCTAAACACGTCACATGATGCAGCCAAAACTGGGGAATATCAGATGATATTCCCCAGTTTTCAAATTTTGCGATTTACATTCGCGCATTTCGCTTTTATCCCGAGTAAATTATTAAAATGAATAAAACTAAACACTTTCAACAGACTAAAAATATTTTGAGCGCTGACAGAATTTCTTTGACGTTTAAAAGCTTTGAGAAAAGGTCTCCCGAAATGCGGCCTTGTAAAAAAAGATCAAAACCTTATCCTGAATGCCTCACAATAAAAACGTATAGTCAGACAGCCATGAGGATGAAACTCTACACTCTAAGTGTTTATTTGCTTGGTTTGGTTGTTCTGACACTAGCGTGCTTTGTGCACATACTTGCTGGTTGATCAGCTGTTCATTTCATTCATTGTTTGTGCAGTCTTAATCCATTACATAAACAATAACATACGAAATATTTAAGGCTAAACCACCTGGTTTTAATATACAACCATATGGCCAGGGGATTCATTAAGATTTCTGACAGGAGGGCATACGGATTAAGCAGCCGGGCACATAAATGGGAAGGGCCAATGACCCTTCCCCTCCTATGGGTCCGGACATGCTCCCATGGCAAATTTTAAAAATTTTACAGTTGTAGAGTTCTGTTTTACTGCCTCTTGAAGCATAACATTAACCCAACATCCTTCCTCTTAACTCAAGTTTTGTTATTTCGGCCAACATGATCTCGCAATCCATCGATTTGCACATGGATTGGTTTGCAGAACACTTG
This sequence comes from Meandrina meandrites, assembly GCA_963693305.1. Lineage (NCBI taxonomy): Eukaryota > Metazoa > Cnidaria > Anthozoa > Scleractinia > Meandrinidae > Meandrina > Meandrina meandrites. Next base: position 16,432,578 of record OY855905.1, on the reverse strand, counting down.
AGGGAAGAAGATGATGTCCCCAGCAAAGCAGTGAGAGGAAGATTTGCTTCTGCAACATTTGATTGCATAAACACGCCACTAGAAGCTTTGCTAGTGACATCATTTCATTCATTCTTTGCTAAGTTTTCGGGACGCGTTGTTTCTGTGCAGTTATCTTTTGCTGGGATCTCAGAAGACGAAGTTTCCTTTCTGTATTGGTGTTGGTATTGGAAAATCATGCAATCAAATGAAATATAACTACAATCAAAGAAAACAAACAGTTAATGTTCTAAAAAAGGCTTCTCTGTAGTGGTAACATCACAATTAGGATTACAACACCTTTTGCTACATGTATTTATTAACTCTTCTCAAAAGCAGTTTTTCCTCGATATCTTGCAATCTTTATTTAACAATTTTAAATTAATTTTTTCACCAAACCATGAATCAATGTTTAGGTTTTTGAATGAGCGAAGAACCTTTTTCGTGCAAAATTTGGGCCATGATTAGGTCTACAGTAACCTTAAAGGCAGGTACAAAACTCGGACCGGATCAACTCGGACCGGATCGGACCGGATCAACTCGGACCAGTCCGGGTCGGATCAGGTCGGATCAACTCAGATCGACTCGGATCGACAACACATGAATTTTTTTTTTTACCCGAATTGTAGGTTTGACTTCTCTCTGAAATAGGCCATATACAGTAAGCTTTGCAGCGTTTCGAAGTCTGTAACTCGACAAAACAGGATGCATTTCGTGATAACGCCACGCCGATACGCCAAGTTTTTTGATAGGTCTACGCCAGGGCCTTTATCATACATACCTAAAATAAGTCATCTGTACGCCAGTTAAAAGGTGCCGACTACGATTGTACACCGTTAAAACGCGCCGAATACGATCGTACGCCAGTACGCCGCCAACTTTGAAACTTTCGAAATCCACGCCGAAGATCTTCGGCGTAACCTACGTAACCGAAGTTCTCACCCGTCATTTTGTTTACTAGTGCCAGTTCCTTTCGAAACTAGTGCCAGTTCGTTTTGTTCCCTGCTGCTGGCGAGGAAGATAAAATCCTCGATAACAATTCCCAAACAAAAAATAGAGTCTGTCATTCAGAATGTTTTTTGTTTGTTTGTTTTTACAGTAGGCGATGTTACACGTTTATGGAACTCCTGGTTGCGAAAATAGTATGAAATTTATCTTCGAGTGTTCGCGCTCACTATTTTCACATTTCCGTGCAACCCACAGGCAGCCCAAGCTCTCTATCAGATTACCTTCGGACCTGACTCTTGCTTATAAGTGGTGTTGTGTTACAGATATTCGATTTGTAAGGGTTTGTATGGGAACACAACGTTTTTACTTTAAAAGTAAAAAAATCGTATATTTTGTGAATAAAATTGACTTTCCCTGATTTTGTGTTTCATTCTTTGTTGTTTGCCAGCTTCTCAGGTCGTTCTAACACGATTTCGGCGAGTTATCGTAATAACGATAATAGAGAGCTTTAGCATATCTTGCAAATAGAAATGAGCCAAAATAAACCACATTAGCGAAACGTGTGGGAAATTATAGAGTTTGAGGTGTCACACTTTACAAACAGGAAACTGTGCAGTCCTAAATATAAACCTCTAGACATTTGCTTGACCTGGCACGAGTAAAACAAAATGGCAGGTGAAGACGGTGAACGATCAAAAATCAAAATGGCGCGTAAATGGCCCATTTTTGAGAGGAATTAAACCTACAATTAGATAAAAATTTAATATATTTCTCAATTTATTTATTTTTTGTCGATCTGAGTCGATCCGAGTTGATCCGACCTGATCCGACCCGGACTGGTCCGAGTTGATCCGGTCCGATCCGGTCCGAGTTGATCCGGTCCGAGTTTTGTACCTGCCTGTAACCTTAAAGCAAAAGGAGAAGGTCACTCTGAAAAGCATATATTTTTTCTTGCAGCTTAAGGTCTCACAGGACCCTTGCTCATTAATAAATTCATTAGCAAAATTTCTTGAAGGGGTTTTATCTTGGAAAGCTGTAATCTCCCTGAATTTTGAACAATGATTCCCCTAAAATACATCAAAGATTTTAGGTAATGATGGAATTATACGATGATTGTAGTTTTACTGGTTAATCACCATTAAGACTGATGTTACAAGCTCTTGAAGTTAAACTGCAGTAAATGCGACTTTGTGTCCAAGGATTTAGCTAGAATAGTGCACCTAATTAAACAACTATAGAACCTAGTGATAAATCGTAACCTCTTTTGCATTCCGGCAAGAATGAAATTGACAAATTCAAAAATTACAAGGTTATTGGCTTCTAGGAGAGTAAAAATTTGATAATAAACTTGGAAACATGGTATCTTTTTTTGAAAAGGAAGTTTTAAAATTTGCCTTTGCCAGAACACAATAAAGTACACCAAGTTTACATTTCTAGTGAATCAAGCCCTGAATTCTATATCAGTGGAGAAAACTTCCAAAAAACCTTCCAAAAAACCTTCCCAGTCAATGTTTACCCTCCAAAGCCGTGAATAAAATCTAATTATGACAATTCACCATGTTCCATTACACAAGATTCAAAACTGCAAACAATAACAATGTCTAAAATTACTAATACAAAGAACTTAAAGGTCGAATGAACCAAAGTTTCGACATTCTTTCTTTGGCAATTTTAAAGCAATCAAACACTAAGAGAACCCATTATCAAGTTAACTTAAAAAGAAATTTTGATTTCTGGGCCTTAAAGTGCGAACTGTGACAAGACTACGAAGATTTCTGAAGGCTTCAAGAAAACGTTTCCAAAATGACTGTGCACTGGAATGGAAGGAATGGATCGAGCTTTGAATTTTGTGGCGTAATAATTTGCTTGACGGCTTTGCAATCGAGGAGAGTCAGTCTGAGTAATTCAAGTAATTCTAAAAGGATCTAAGTTTTTTTAAACATGGTAGTTATATTCTTTACTACAGTGGAATCCAGTTTAAAAGTTTAATAATTATTAATGTACTGAGTAAGACTGGAAGCATTGTGCGATATACATAGGAGGATTTCAAACACTGGATGACTACTAAAGATCATCAGTCCGCTCAGCTTGGTATGGAACAACGGGTTTTGTTATATACCTAAACTGAAATCCAGGTTTTTTTGGATTTGCACGCAATTATATATAATCAGGACGTGTGCGGCTTGAAACCCGGATAGGTATGAGCACGAAGTTATTCTAAAATGTGGCCAAAAGCTAAGATTGTACTCACTATTCTCTTTTTCATACTTGAGAGTCACACAAAACACAAAAATAAACTTGTACACAAAAATTTAACTTGAATGAAAGGATATTTCTCAATGCAAATTCGAAATTGGAAACCGTCATGCAGGCTAAGACTTTCTTGAATGAATAAACTCATGTCGTTCAGCTGAAGGAAAATTCAGTGGTGAATAATAAATACAGAGTGCTACCGACTGTCTCCAGGGACACTGCGAGGTTCGTTTCTATTACCTGTTTATGGTCCATATTTTGTCCACAGAGACGTAAGTCTTACTTAGCGGGTATGTATTAACATGCATCAAAAACACGTGTCAAAAAGTGTGCATTTGGAAGCTGCATTATTTGGTGAGGATATTGAATATCTTTTAGTGACAATAATATGATGTAATAATTTGAATGTCGTTTGTAGCACTTTTATATCTTGGCAGATAGCCTTAGTATGTTTTAAACAGTTTTCATATTCTTTTGTAATGTCTCTGTCGAAGTAGTTAGACCACTTCCGAAAAACTGTAGGACACGTGTACTTTTGTTCAATAAATAGTCTGTAGTAGTCTTTGCATTTCATTTTACATACATGTAAATCTATTTCAGTATTTGGACCTAGAGCAACTGGCTTACCGATGTCGAGAATCCCCTTATCTACGTTAATATTTTTGCCTGAAACAAAAAGACATTTTGGAATTGCTGATGTCATCTGATAGAACTGAAGAAAGTTCGATTTAACATTACTATACTTTTCACTATAGAGAAGTCGCATTGCATGTTTTGATCACATAGTGTGCAGGTTCACGAAACAAACTGACCTGTGTTTACAAGTGTTTGACCCTTAAAAAGTTATAAAAAGCTAAGGCAAGAAAAATTTTCATAATGCCCGGTCATTACAAGAAAATCTTGCCCGCTCATCAGCCAATCAGAGTGCGCGTACTATTGTAGCCATATAATAAATTACAATACAACATAACTAGCTTATGATAATGATAACTAAACACACTAAATAACTAACAGTACTGAGCTTACTTACTTATTGACAATTCAATTGAAAATTACAAACGCGATAACATTGCTCACAATAATTATAACCGTACTAAAGAAAAAAGAAATTGCAGATGTCATACTATTCAAATAATAATACCATCCTTACGTTATTAACAGAAAAGTGGAAATACAACATAGATTAAATTGGGATTAGTACCCACTTTTTCTTAAAATAATCTTTCTTTTTGATCTTGCTTTCCGTTTCATATTTAATGGCAATTTTAGTTCGAAATCCTTGAATTTTGGGTCGAATTTGGCACCTTCTGCAGTCCCATATGAATAGTTTTCCAATTATTATAAAATAGTTCAGTAAGTTGAGTAAAGGGCATGGTTTGGATAATATTCCAAATAAAACATCTTGGAAGGAAAGATGAACCTGCTGATTTGAGATTTGGTGCCAGTAAGCTTGAAACCCACTCCAGAACCGTTTAACATAGGAGCATTGATAAAAAAGGTGGTACAACGTTTCCAGTTCTGCCCTGCAAAATGAACATAGGTCGTCCATTTTGAAGCCTATTTTGTGTAATTTTGAATTAGTGTATAAAATAGAGTTGAGCACCTTGAATTGAAATCCTTTCACATAGGATTCAAGTACAACAGAGTGTGGCAAACTGAAAATTTGTCTCAGCTGATCGATAGAGAAGTTAATATCGTTCTGCAGTTTATTTATGATATTAGGATATTGTGCTATTTTGTGAACAAGAAATGAGTAGTTGTACTGTAACTGTGAAATTTAACTATGGAACCTTATGGTCATTTATCATACTCTTGGACTAAAATTAATTTTCTAGAGTGCTGTTCTTGAAATCACTTGAATATGTGTGTAAGTTAACTTTATACAAGGAATTGAGCAGACATTTAACAGCATTGTGCAGTTCCAGAAAATATCCATACCCACCCCACAGAAGGTCAATGGAAATTCCAAGGGGGTGGGGGGTCTTGAAAGCCAAACTTTTTAAAGCAAATTATTTCCAGAGGGGTGGGAGGATTCAAACCAAAAAACCTTCTGTGAGAGGGGTATGGATATTTTCTGGAACAACACATTAGAACATTGTTTACTTTCTTCTATGACTGTAACAGGTTTAAACTATGGAAACCGTTCGCTCATCTACTCATACTCCTCCTGTACTCTCGGACTAAATTAAAAGTAAAGTTACTTTACTGATCTTGAAACCCGACGAAAACAACATAAACATAATTAGCATAAAGTTTAAATGTACAACGCCGAGAATGTTACATTCAGGATCATTTCATTTGTTGTCGTCCTCAGTCGTTTCAGTTCGTGCATATCCCTGGGCATGCTTAACTGTATGATAATATACATGAAAAAAAATTTAGAATCTGATTGGCTTAGAGAAATGCAGTTTTTAGTAAATTTGATGCAAAAATGAGGAAATTTAGTGCAGAAATAAGGTAATTCAGTGCAAAAAGAGGTAACAAAACAGAGCATTCTGATTGGTTGATAAACAAAGGCACCCACAGAGAGCCAATCAAACGCTTCCACCCGATCTGAATGGCGCAAATGTTGGTTCTGCTTTGAGTGGGGAGGAAAAAAAATGGCTGGTGTTTTGAGCACAGTAGAGGACATGAAGACAGCTCTAATTACCATAGCACTGAAAAGCACTGGTGTTAAGTTCTCTTTTTGGAATAAGTGTTTTCTGAAGAAGGGAAATGCCAACGAAATCAAAACTACGAGTCGTCTGAGCTTCACACTTTGCTTGAGAGAATTTATTTACGTTGAGTTCAAAAACAAACACATTGGCGAAGGTTATGGCCACAATGAGATAGCCTCATCATTTGAAAGACAATTGTACTAAGAGCACAAAACCTGTAGGTTTTCTATTATACAGGACAAGAATTGTTTCGTCCAAAGTGTTGACGGGAAAGCGAAACAGCTGCACTTGGCTGGCCGTCGAAAGCGTCCAAGCAAAGCTCGGCAAGAAAGCTTATCCAGGGCCCGCGCAGCAAGATTTTGAGTGAGGGGGCTCAAGCGTGAGCCAGATTTTTTTTTTTGGGGGGGGGGGATAAGGGTTTAAGTTACTCTCAGATATCGGAAGGTGGATTTAAAATGTACAAACTGTGTTAAAGCGCAATGTTTTTACAACTTGAAACAGCAACTGTCCGCAAACAACAATGGTGCTAACGTACCAGGATCTACAAGACATTATTGCAATTTATTTGCGCTGGCCTTCGAGCTGGCATTATTTAGATTTGCCACACCACACAGATGAGTCCCAAAAAGGGCGGAATGGCTGTCCGCGACGTAGGTACTAAAAGAAGGAATGATCTAAAATGACCTAAAATGATCTAAAATGACCTAAAATGATCTAAAATGATCTAAAATGATCTACAATGACTGACATGGAGATCTAAAATGATCTAAAATGACCTACATCTGCCTACATTGAGATCGACAATGTTCTCAAATGACCTTTAATAATGATAAGATGATTTCAATCGGGTAAATGCTATGAAAAGGTCTTTATCGGGTTTCGCAATGGTCTTATAAGTGCTAAAATATTCAACCCAAGTACAATAACTTTTAAAAATCTTACCTGAAACATGCGAATCGGACGCATGTGTGCGCGTTACGGCAGACGTCCGAAGCGTTGCGTGATGTCTAACCCAAATAAGGCTATGCTGGTTTTAAGAACCGTGCCAACTGAATGAGATATCTTAAATTAGATAACTCCCCACCAATCAAAACCACGTTGCTGGGCAAATCTCAACTTACCATTCAAAACCACACCAATCAAAACCGCGTTGCTGACAGCTTTTCCAGTTTTCTTTACTTTATTAAGTTTTATTCATAAAGCAGAGAGTAAGTAAGTAAGTAAGTAAGTAACTTTATTTAATGAGGGTTAAAACACTTTACAGTCGCTGACTGACAAACCCGTTGCCCTCGATTAAACAATTAAAATATAAATTACAATAATTTTAAAAATATCTAACTATGAATAAGATGACATGGTAAATGGCTGGTATTCTCTTCTTAACGAAGCCATTGATGCAAATGCGCCGCTCAAACGAAAACGTATCCGACACGATACAAAACCGAAATGGTTATCACCTGCGATCCTAAAGCTGATGAAAAAGCGAGAGAGAGAGAGGCGGTGTTGGCATCACGCAACCCTTTTGCCTTCATCACGCAACGCTTCTATTCACATGTTTCAGGTACGATTTTTTTGTGTTTTGCAATTCATAACAGATCGGTTAAAGTCCATGTACTTGGGTTGAATAATTTAGGACTTACAAAGACCATTGTGTAACCGGTTTTAGATCACTATCAAAAGTCATTTGAGAACATTTTAGATCTCAGTGTAGACGGATGTAGGTCATTTTAGGTCATTTTAGATCATTTTAGATCTCCATGTCAGTCATTGTAGATCATTTTAGATCATTTTAGGTCATTTTAGGTCATTTTAGATCATTTTAGGTCATTTTAGATCATTCCTTCTTTTAGTACCTACCCTGTCCGCGATTGTAGCCCTACTTTATCGTTCTGGTCGTGCTGGTGTCTTGCAAAGTTACTTTTTCACATAGTACTTATCGGCCTTGCTATATTATTGTAATACTTTTACAGTATAAGCATGCTAAACATTTAGAACCAGACCTATAGATCTACTATCAAATCATGCTTGAAGCAATATAATTTACTCCAAATCAGTACTACCGCCATTAGCCTTTACAAACCAGGAGTCTGACGATTTTTGCTATACTTCAGCTTAACGTTGTGAACGGTATTTCTCTTTCTGTTATTGCTACGATCTGCAAATTCATTAGTGATGTCAAAAACCATTCTTCACGACTGTTTATCATTATCAAGTTACTAAATCTCTCTTGCGTCATTATTGGGCAAAATGTTTATTATTCGGTCAGTGGAAACTGAATGATCATTTACCAGAAGCACTTGATACATGATTAACCAATATGGAACTCTAAAACAAAATTTATCACCAGCTTTTAAAAAGGCGTTCAAATGAAAAACTTTTAGTAATTGTTTGTTCAATAATAATAATAATAATGATAATAATAATTTTTTTCCTTTATTTCTTTCTTTGCTTGCTTATTTACTTAAGTTCTCATTATTTTTCTTTTTACTGTAAAAAAGTGGGGGGGGGGGGGGGGGGGGCTAAAGCCCCCCCAGCCCCTCCCTCTACGCGGGCCCTGTTATCAGAAGCAGAAAAAATCTCTGGAAGAGGTAAAACCCAGAATCTTTTTTTTATACAATTCGTTGAACTATTTAGCCGAAATTTTCGGCTTAAAAACTTTTAAAACATGAGAAACCTGTACGTTGCTTGACCTTGTTTTGACTGAATATTGTTTTGTCGTGAATATTATTAATAAGTTATCACATGATTTTTCTGTAAAATTTGCCTACAAATTGCACTCGCCCTACGGGCTCGTGTAATGTTGTTAGCCTTTGATAACTTTACTTGTGCTTATTTATCCCAAATTGCACTCGAAATCATGTGATTACCTACACGAATACCGGGGAACTTATTTGCATCTCATTGAGTAGTTCCTTTTGTTTCTTTATGTTTCGTTTTAAAAAGCGCTCAGACATGTGTTAATAAGTGGCCCAGTATTCTAAAATCGCTCCTCTCTCGCCACCATTTAAAAGCAGATTAGATACTCACCAAAGAAATAAGTTCCATCTTGCCTTCGTCGGCCATTGTAAATATTGCTCAGCAACCTGGCCATCGTCGTGAAAGCGGAGTAGACCCTGGGAACGAAGTTGGTTTCTCGGCTAATGTGGACGTGTCATGGCGGAATTTTTGCTCACAGTTGGTAAAAGGCTTTCAGTTCGTAAGTACTTTCGAGCTCTGTTTCTTTCTGTTTTTATCTGAAATTCATCAGAAAACTGACAAAATTCAAGTGAAGTACAGATATTTGAATGGCATATGCAAAATCTTTCGGTTTTTCTCTCGAAGGTCGTGAATGGAACGGACAAATTATGGAACCTCGATGCAGAATTATAGAAATTGTAAAATGTTTTCTCTTTTGTCAAAATTCAAGTGAAGTACAGATATATGAATGGCATATGCAAAATCTTTCGGTTTTTTCACGAGTTTGCGAGGACTATAAACTCTCTCGAATATTCGTGAATGAAACGGACAAATTATGGAACCTCGATGCTGAACTATAGAACATGTAAAATGTTTTCTCTTTTGTCGTGTGTTAACGTTGTTATTAACGCTTTTTGGCGCCTGCACCTGCTTTTATGATGAGTGATCGATCCAAGTAATCTTGGATATATAGTAAAGTGAAACATTTTCGTAAACTTTAAGCTTGTCAGTATAAAACATGTCAGAGCTTTTAAGATGAGGTTAACTTATGATTAATCATGATAATTATTTAATCTGTATTTTTAACTAGGCCATAATCTGTTTCATTAGAAGAAATTTTGGACAACTCCAGGACAAACAGAAGAGAATTTGTAACAGAGAAGACAAGGCTGGTTTGTAGTTAACTAACAACTTTAAGGGCCCAACTGTAAACTTTACCAATTGTTTATGTCAAGCATGTCTTTGAGACTTTGTTTTTTATGGTGCAGTTTACAAGGCAGATTTTTTTTAATTCAAGAGGTAATATTGTGTGACTCAATCCTTTTGCAATGATTATTTCCTGCTGAAATGATTATTCCAGACAATAAAAGAATAAAGAGACCAAAGGAATGAGGTTGAAAATTAAAAAAATTATTTCCATGATCACCTCCCAAAAGAATTATGATTAGTGTTTACTCTTGCTTCTGAAAACTAGTATTCCATTTTTAGAAAAATGTACTGGAAAACAACAACAAGAGACTTGAAAGCTTAAAACCATGTGGTTAATGTTTAACCAATTTTTTGGGTTCAGTGGTATGGTGTAGTGAAGTAAGACCTTTTGTTAACTACTCCAGTTTTGAAATAGTTTTATTCAATGACACGTGCAAATCCAAATACTAAGATTTTATGCAAACCTATTTAAACATGTTCTGCCCAAGAAAAATTCTAGAGGTGTCTTTGAATAAATTTAAGCTTTACATAAGCAATATTGATGTAACAAGCTTTGCAATTAGTTGGTGAAACAAGTGAAAACTGATTATGTAACACCTTTAAAATAGCAGCGACGTGAGTAACACAAAGGTCTGAGGCTTGTGTGAGGGACAGCTTTGTTAACATGACACCATTTTGTGTGTGGCTTAAACCTAATCCATACATGCTAAGAGTTGGTAAGGTTGCACTTGGTGGATTTTGAACTTGGATATAAAAAAATAGCCCTCTGTGAGGACGTGGTTACGTTTGGACTACGTGGCGGTCAGCAGTTACACCAATAAAAGCAAGCACCTTGCATATTTTAAAAGTTGAAATTAACCCGAAATCGTTAACTGTAGTAGGTAGTCTCGTGGTTAGTATTTTCGTTCCTGACACGATGAATCCGGGTTCGACTCCCCCACAGCGCATTATTTGTTGAACATTTTCTTTTTTTTTCTTTTTTTTTTCAAGATGTCTAGTACATTCCCTGTATTTAGCTGCACGTCCAAGTCCTGAAAACTCCATTTGAAGTTCATAGTTTGGGTTAAATTTCATGCCGTGTGTCTTGAGAAAATCCTCCTTGACAAATGAACCGGAAACGAAGATTTTTAAGACATCAATGTCCACTTGTTTCTGCCGTTGAGTATTCTCCAGATTCATTTCCTTCAATTCTAGACTTCAAAAGGTGTCTTGCAATCGTTAATGGAGAAAAAACATTGCCTCGAAAGAGCCTACAACAGATGCCATTTTCTTTGCTTGGTCAACCATGCGTGAGTATAGCGCGTGGGAAAACGAGCCTGCAATGTCATATACGTTCTGACAACGTGGTAAAAAGAAAAAAAATTCTGTGTACTGCGTGGTACTTGTAAGACTAAAAAAAAATAAAAACAAAGTTCTTACTAAATGAGTATTAAGTCCCTTTCGAAAAAAAATCTTCCATATGTTTTGGGCTCAGCACTTCTTCTTTTTCCACTAAAGAAGAGTTCTGACAACGTGACAGTCAGCAGTTATTCCCATGAAAAAACTTACGGACTTACCTTGTAGCATAGTACGGTTACTGACGTAACCACAAAAATAACAAAACAGAAACTACTTAGCACTGTTGTGTATTTGAAGACACTGTAAATATATAAACAAATATTGTAAATGAAGCAGAAACTTGTTAAAAATCCCAACTGGTAGGAGGCTGACCAGTTGGCTATTTACAAAGCATGGAGGAGTTGAATTTGGGCGACCAAAGACAAATCTATTCAGTGGTAGGGAGGAGGATTTGAACTGAGGGCCCAGGTTTACAAGTCCAGTGCCCTAACCACCAAGCAATGCTGCCTATTAATAAACAAGAAAAGAAAAACCTGGAAGCTGAGAAACAAGAAAAAAGAATTTCATGCTTTTTAGCATATGCCAATAGAGTTAATAAAATAGATTCATTATGGTTTACAATGTTAGTGCCCCCTTGAATTCCTGTGATGTTTTCTGGGAAATTGCCCTTTAGTATATATCTGCCAATTATGAATTCATTTGCACGTGAATAAGTCTTCAAAAATTCAACATGAAATGGAGAAACAAACTTACAAAGCTCAGTGGGTCTATTCACTGGATTGAGTTCCTCTTCATTTACAGTTCTTAAGTTTCAAAGAAGTCTTCAATGTCCTGTGTCAGGTGGAGCCTGGCTACCAGCTACTAGCTACCAGCATCAACCCAATTAATGAATTATGAGTTAAACTGAGGATATGAAAATATCCAAATTCATGATCTCAAGAATGTCAAATTCAATTATCACTTTAGGATATCAATTCATATTCTCCATGACACAGCTCACAAGAATTTAGAAAATGATCACCATTAAAGTATTGTCTGCATAGAAAAAGCAATTCCCTTAACTATTTCTGTATGAAATGTTAAGAGAGCAGTAAGGAGAATATGAAGTTGACAGGCAGGCTTATAGGGTCCAAGGTGGCAGCACTTTTCCATCAGTGAACACCTACTTTATAGTCAGTTTGTGAAGTGCTGTGACCTAATGGTTAGTGGATTGGACTCCTGATGGGTCAGTCTGGTGTTGAGCTCTGGCGAGAGTCATCCTGCTGTGTTCCTTGGCAAGACCCTCTACTCTAACAATCCTTTCTCCATCTAGGAGTATTGATGGCACTGTGGACTCTGTTAACACTCACTTCGTGCGAGAGACACAGTACTCTGATGGCAACATGTAACATGTTGGAGTGCAGATTGTAAGATCCAAACACATTGCGTCCAGTGTTCTTGTGTTGTGTTGTTGGACGAGATGGGAGAAAAACTCTTCGTGATTTAAAAGTGTCATCACTTTGCAGTCAAGGAAGACTCAGTTTGTAGCCAGTGTGGAAGGAACAGCGACCAAATGGTAAGTGGCTGATCAATAGGTCTTAAATTGGGCTCTCGCTGGAGCCATCATGTCATGTTTATGGGTAACACACTACTCTCACAGTGCTTCCCTGTAGCTTGGAGTGCAGACTGGCACGGACCAACTGTTAGGGGATCCTGACAAATGCTGGGGGTCACTTGTAATGGACAAGCATCCCATCAAGGGAGCGGAGCAATACTCCTAGGTACTTCATGCTACAGGAACCAGAGTTGAGCAGCAGTGCTGTTGAGCCATCTGGCTTCTCACATCCCTAGGAATGTAGCAGACTTCCTTCCTCTGTAGCCAATGAAATGCTTATTGGAATGTTTTTATTTTTAGCCACAGAGACTGTAAGGGTGATTCATTGTCCTGTGTAAAACATTCCTTTCACCATTTAAGTCCAACGCCCTTCATTGGGTGCACCACAAAACATTTTAAGTGGGGGAGGAAAAAGGGTATTGGTTAACCTACATTTCTTACAAACAGTTACACAGTAGACAGGTGGAAGTGTAGAATGGCAGACTGGGATAAGGGCAACAGTGGATTGTAGAATGGGGTGGAGAGACTGGGGAATGGTGGTTCTTGAGTCTGGCTGTACAGTCAAGTTGATTTAAGAACCCACAATGAAGTACAATTCCTCGGCAGTGATGTGGTTAGCACATGTTGCAGTGGTTGTCAAGGTCAGGATTTGAATCCCTGGATGGGCTTTTCTGTTGTAGGAAAAAGATAGGCAATAAAACAACAGTTATTTCTACCTGATGTTCAGATGACAAATATTAATTGGATGAAGCTCAGCTTCCGAGTGGCTGTTGAAAGTTGGGGAAAATGACGTATTGCATGCTTGGTTGAGATGATGCTGCCTGTTTTAGGTCATAAACAGGCAACAGATGGGGTAGAAAGCAAGTCATGGTAGGTGATCCTTTAGTCATTTCAGAGACTTTTCCATTCTTTTGGCACTTAGTTCAAGATATCTGAGTGTATTTCTTGTAAGAACTACAGTGCAAGGATGTTCTAGTTGTAATGACGCATCATCTTCTGTATATTTAGGAGAAATGTTGAGTGATGAACTGACATGTCTAGGAATAGGAAGCGAACAACAATTATATCAACTGGGGAAGATTAACCGTGTTTAAGCTCAAAGGTTTAATAATAACAATAATATTAATATAATAATAATAATAATAATAATAATAATAATAATAATAATAATAATAATAAAACCTTTGAGCAGACATGGCTGGCCAGTCTTTCCTGGTTGATGTGACTGTTGTTAGCTACTTGTTCATAATGATGTGTTGGTTCATCACTTGATACTTTTCCTGAATGCATGGAAGATTATGTTTCATCACATCCAGAACATCCTTGCGCTGTAGCTCCTGCAAGAGATCCACTTAAACATCCTGAACTGAATGCCAGGGGGATGGAAAAGCCTCTGAAGTGAAGAAAAGATCACCTGCCACGACTCACTCTCTACCCTGTCTGCTGCTGTTTATGACCTGGAACAGGTAACATGATTTCTACTGAGCATGGAATGCAATCTTTCCTCAATTTTCAACAGGCAATCAAAGCTGACTTTCATCCATGCGAGATGCGTCATCTAAATATCAAAAGAAATAACTGTTGTTACAAAGGTTGCTGATCTTTTTTCTACAACAGAAACTGCCCCTTCAGAGATTTGAATCCTGATCTTGGCTGCCACAACACCATGTGTTAACTACATTACTACCAGAGGATTGTCCTTTGTTACAGGTTCTTAAATCAACCAGACCGTACAACCAGACTTAAGAGGCACTATTCCCTAATCCCCCCTCTGCATTCTACAATCCATCATTGCCCTAGTCACAGCCTGCCAGTCCACACTTCCACCCATCTGCTGTGTAACTGTCTGTAAGAAGTGCAGGTTAACCAGTGTTCTTTCCCCTCCCTCACTTGAAAGTTTTGTCGGTACATCCAGTGGCAGGAGTTAAACTCTTATGGTAAAAGGTTTGTTTTTCACAAGGCGATAAATCTCTCTTCCAGTCTTGGTGGCTCAGAATGAGAACACTCTGGTGACCATTTCACTGGCTGCAAAGCAGGGACGTCTGTTTCATTCCTGGGAAAGCAAGAAGCCGGATGACTGAACAGCGCTGGTGCTTTACTCTAGTTTCTGTAGTATGAAGTGCCTAGGAGCATCGCTACACTCTCTCGATGGGAAGCTAGTCTATTGCAGGTTACCCCTAGTTTTTTGTTAAGATGCCCAAACAATTGGTTAGTACCATCTCCACTCCAAGGTGGAGGGATGCACTGCGAGAGTGGTGTCTTGCCCATGAACTCGACACAATGACTCTAGCCAGGGCACAATTTCAGACCAGCCGAGCAGCCACTTACCATTTGGTCACTGTTTCCCCCTCACTGGCTACAAACTGAGTCTTCCTTGACTGTTAAGTGGTGACACTTTTACATCACGAAGAGTTTTTCTCCCATCTCGTCCAACAACTCAACACAAGAACACTGGACACAATGTGTTTGGATCTTACAATCTGCACTCCAACATGTTACATGAAACCATCAGAGCACTGTGTCTCCTGCACAAGTGAGTGTTTACAGAGTTTACAGGCACCATCAATACTCCTAGGTGGAGAAGGGATTGTTAGAGTAGAGGGTCTTGCCAAGGAACACAACATGACGACTCTGGTGAGGGCTCAACTCCAGACTGACCCATCAGGAGTCAAATCCACAAACCATTAGGTCACAGCACCCCACAAACTGACTATAAAGTGGGTGTTTACTGATGGAGAAGTGCTGTAACCTTGGAGCCTTTAAGTTTTAATGTCAACATAAAAATTCTCCATACTGCTCTGTCCACATTTCTTTCAGAACTAGTTAGAAGAATTTCAACGGTGATCATTTGTGAAACCAGCCACTAAGCATTCGGTTACTCAACTGACCCGCACTGGCCTATAAATTGAGTATTCCTTGTCTGCAAAGTGTTCACACTTTTAAATTACAAAAAAAATCTTTTCTTAATATGTAAATGGTGTCTTGTCTAAGAAGTTAACACAACAACCCTGGGTAGGGATTGATTTTGAGCCATGCGTTTGTAGTCCAACATGTTGGATGTAACCCTTAGTCAATTGTGCCTTCTTCACAAGATGAGATTTTACCAAGTGAAAAGTGACACATATCATATTTATATCATGATGGCATCAATCCATACATCTCTTTTGAGATGTTTGAGCTTACTGGTTTCATGTTGTTGGTAGATACTAATGAACGGAGCTAACAATGAATAGACTTACATGTGGGATGTATTGTTCACAGTTAAGTTGTGTGGGTCACCCGATAAATGGATTTACGCTGAAACATTTCAGGTTATATCTTCCACATGACATTGAAGGCTTCTTTGAGAGTTAAAATCTAAACACCTGAAACAGGAAACAGTCTAGCAGGAAGACTACATGAAACCGATCTTTGTTAGTTTGTTAACCCACGTCAGATCATGTGTTACACTGGACATTGCTACCGGTATTTGCTTTAAGTTTTCAATCACATTCACTTGTACATGAATGAATGATTTGCAGTTATATAAAGGCCGGCCGGGGCAATTTTCCAGGAAGTGCCACGTATTAATGTCTTTAAATTTGGGGAACTACAGTGGACATGTAACATTGTGAAGGTAAATAAATCTATTTATTGATCTCTGTTATTGGTAACCAACCCAAATAGGTAATAAAGTTATATAGATTTAGCCAAGCCTAAAAGTGGAGCTCCACATATACATTTTTTGCTGGTTCTTAATAACTTGTAGAAATACTCTCATTGATAGTACTGTCATTGAAGTTATTAGGCAACTACTCAAGAAAGATTCCATAGACTAATTTGATCGTCAACTCCAATTGCAGAAATTCCCTTGAAAAATCCTGTTAGAACAAAAAAATAAAGGACTAGAGCTAGTGATCCAATAGAAAACCAATATCTGGTCAGGGGCCAACTTCAATAAAACGTGATCTCGGTACAATGTTTTTAAGTTCACCAATGATTGTATGTATACTGGAAGTTCCTGTCATTTCATTATATTATGGTGAAGTCAATGACCAATTGTAATGACTTTTCACAGAATTCAGTTGTGACATCTGCACTTCTACGTTTGATTTAAAACTAGATAAAAGCAGAACGTGCTCACATTTTGTTTTCAATTTAGCACTCTAAGAGCATTGTATGTGATATAAACAACATCTGTGTGATGCGCAATGAATGGTCATTGGTAAGAAAAAGTTCTTAACATAGGAAATAAATCAGAAAAATAGGAACTAGAAGTAGCCAAGTAAAGTATGTGTACAACCTTCAAAGTGAACGTTTCTAAATTGAGATGACAGAAGAAAGTGGGGGACCAGAAGAGGTAAAACAAATCACATGCCTCTTTTCTACAAATGTGGCTGTCTTTCTTGAGCAAAATAGGAGTCAAACTGTAAGAATGGTTTAAAGCCTCTTAATTGTTTGAATGCTTTACTATTTTTAGTGTGAATTCAATTTCTTTCTATTTATTTCCGTATAAGTGTTTGAGTTTCTTTACTGAGCGAGAACTTTTCCAGGCAATAGACAACATAAGGGAAATTTCAGTACATTACCATAGCGAGCCATGAGTCACTCAAACCTGGGACATTTGTTACTCAAGTGGCTGCTTTTCTAAATTCTTTACTTTGGTGTTCCATGCAGTTCAATTCAAGAGTTGGTAAGCATTAACTGTCCAGTTTAAAGCTTTCCAGGTTTTTGTTAGTTTTAAGTTGTTGTTTTCATGTCCTGTTACATCTCACCCTAAACAGAAGTTTACAGTAAAAAACTCTAAGGGCAAGAATTCGTTCAGTGAAATACATATTTTGTAGAACAGGAAAAAGTCTTGGCTTTGAAACTGTTGAAATAATTTATCTTCAGGGCTGTCACTTGTGTTTGAAGTATTATGAAAAAATAGCAATCAGGATGAATAACTATGAAAGCCATCAGAGAAGACAGAGAAAATACCCTGCCCTACCCTACCCCCAACCCTTTTAATAAAGAGTTTATGAAACTATACCTTTCAAATAGCTTTCTAATCTTGTAATGGTGTTTAGTTGTATGTTATTAATGCAGAAATGGACAACACCTGCACAGTGTTCTTTGAAGTATTTTAACACAGGCACAATCCACAAGAAAGTTTGAGAAACAAGTGCACAGGATGGTGTAGCCAAGGACAATGTAAAGGTGTAGCCAATGAAGAAACTGTGGTCTGCTTCAGGTAGAGTCCATGCAAAACTACATTTAAAAGGTTCTTAAACTTTGACACAAAGGCACAAAAAATATATTTGTCATCCATTTATCTTTGTCAAAATTGTGACAATATAAAAATGCTTTTAGCATCTCCTTTGACTGGAAACTTTCCATAATGGCTTCAAAATTTGTGAAGGGAGGTGTGAGAGTGCCTCAACTCATATGAAACGCTTGTGAATCCTGTACCTTTAAATTTAATTGCAATTATGTTGCTGAATTCGTGCAAAATATTGGGTCAAATATTAATTTCACGAGTAGTTCATTTTTTTCATGTTTTCACCCAAATTCACATTGTTTTCAGCTTGGAGAAGTGATTGAAAGGTAAAAAAACCTATAAAACCTTAAGATTGTTTCATTTTAGATTTTTTATCTTGAAAACATGTTATTTGTCTGAAGAGAAGTGGGCACACCAAGGACTACTAGATGGCGATTTTCACTGATAACCGTGGCTTGCAGAGAACACTGTGGAGAACAAATGTGGTAGGTGTACGCGTCAGCGAGAACAGCCAATTATTTGCATGTTTTCAATAAAATAATTATTCCACTCGCGCTTGTTGAATATGAGACGGTTATAGCCAACTTGGCGCTACCTGCCTTGTTGGCTATCTACCATCCCATATCCAACATGAGCTTGTGGAATAATTGTAAATTATTCACAAAATTCTCATGTTGCCCATATATGGTCAGAAAGTCACTGCTGTTCATCATCTGTACATTGCAGATATGCTGCCATATAGCTGGTTGCCACAATTTGCCTGAGTATTGCAAAGAACTGCTAAACCACGGTAGTTTTAGCTGTAAAAGTTTTTTCATTGGCAATTAGTTCAATAATAAAACAATTATCCTGATCAGTCTTGCAGAATATCTGCTGATTTTAAGTATCAAGCGATATACTGCATGATTTGTTAAATATTGACTAACACATCCAACATGCATATGTTAGCAAATATTGTTTACATTGATGCAAAAGTCTTCTTTTTTGGCTTGTCATTAAGGTCATTTGGTGAAATATAGCTGTAGAACTAAACATAGATTTTAAATCAAACTTTGCCTATTGGTTGACTACCTTGAGGCAACGTATATTTTGTGATGAAATTTGTTTAGGAGCAGGAAGACATTGTATTATATAATGCATAATTCCTTACATTTGTATTTAAACTGTTTACTTTATTCCTTATGAGAGCAAAAACAGGAGAATAAAAAACCTATGCAACAATCCAACAGAACAGCACAAAAGAGAACATGATACTCATAGACTCAAAACTTTCAAAATTGGGTGAGGATATTGTCCAGTGTTGGTTAGATATAAAACTCCACTTACAAATGTACAACACTAACAACAAAGATATAAAATATCCAGTAAGTTTGACATATAAATTTATGAAAAGACAAAGCTGTAATAAAAATAATTTAGTAAAGGTAATGAAGAAGAGATATTATTTTGTAAAGCATATACATGCGAAAATAGTCGTAATCAGTTGACGCTTTGGCATCATCTTGACGCAATTCTCAAGACTAAAATAAAATCAAATATGCAATGTTGTTAAAAAATTCCTAAATTTGCATAAAGCAAAAAATCCTAGGTGAGTACTTTTGCACGGACAGAGTCTGTTTGCACATTAACGAATGGTCGCAACTTGCAAATGAAATGCATCTCTTTGATTAGGCCATCCATTTTGTTTTTAGAGATGCGGGCAGTTGAACATTGTGATCGTCCATGTAGTGCTTGTAAATAGACGACAATTTTTATTTATGTCCATCAACACATTGGTGCAAGTGGCCCTGTATGTAAACAACATAGCCCGCATCGCTCAGGCCACATTGAAATTTGTAAACTAAACATTGACGGGCTTGATTTCTTGCAATTTGAGGTCTTCTTATTATTTTATTTAATTACCGTTTAGGGCGCCCATCCTTTTTTATAAAAGTCTTATCATGCCCTTATTCAAGTACGCTGATGTAGTTTGGGGTGACAAGGATAATGTAACTTTAATGTCTAGCCTACAAGTTTTGCAAAATAAGGCGGCTAAAATAATTTTAGATCGACCACTGTATTCATCTGCGTCGCATGCATTAGCGACTCTTAGATGATACCATTAGAGAAAAGGCGTTTCCAGCAAAGATGTGTGCATGTCTACAAATGTCTAAATGGACTTATAAATCGTGAATTGACTTTAGTGACACAACAACATCAACATAATAAAAACACCAGAAATTAAGTCAATCTCAGACTCCCCTGCGTCAAGAGAAATTGGGGAAAACAGAGAACCGCCTATCACACAGTTAATGATTTTAATTCTCTTAGCCAGACTATACGAGACTTTGACAATATAAATACCGGTATTTTGAAGCAACAGGTTTTTAATTTCTTAATTTAAGTGTTTATAAAATTCTTATTTTTTGTCCTCTTAAGTTTTAACATATTTTTAACTCAATGTAGATAATTTTAGTTTTCAGTTTTAATCTTCAAGGTCCTTTTTGAAAACCAGTTATGTGTGAAAAAGTCTCCTCGTTAAAGATTATTATTATTTATTTCCAGCTGACAAAAACCTGCTGGATTACAGTCTTGGTCTCTAAGCCTAGGTTGTTAAGAGGCTGTTTAACAATGTTTGCTTAGTCTTAGCCTTTTAAAGGAGGAATGACTCGAGCCATGCTGGTTTTCTCCTGTAGCAAGGGAGTGTGCTGCTGGTCAGATAATCAATGAAGCCCTTGACAGCTGAGTTGAATAAGTGCTGAGGGTATTTAAGTTTTGAGAACACATCCTTTAACCGATTACATTCCTGTGAAAAATAGGACCAATCAGACGACAGCCAGTAAGCTCGATACAACATGGTGGTAATTAGGCAGCACTTGTATCGACTATCGACATGGTTTGGTAATGAACGAGGAGTCCGTGTTTGTTGGCTTGGTGTAAACTCTGGTCTCAATTCTTGGCGCTACGTTTATTAGCTCAACACCAACAAAAGGTATAAAGGAATTATTCCCAACATCCATTGTAAATTTTACAGAGGAGTGGCAGTTATGGAGGGTGTCCAAAAAACTGTCAGCTGAAGCCTTGTTTGGCATAACGTACATATCAACGATAGAAATAGGACACCTTGCCATCCTGATTGTGTTTTTCTTTGATGGAGCACGTGAATATGTTTGCTAGTAGGGGTGCAACAGGGGATCCCATTGCAGCCTTATCCGTCTGTTCATAAAGATTCCCATCAAACTGAAAGAGTTGCCTTTTGGTTGCTGCTCTCAGTAAGTCGACTAGCTGAGATCTGGAGAGGTTCAGTTCATGGGTCTTACTGAACCAATGATCAGTGAATGCCCTGTCAGCCAATATTGAGATTGTCTCCTCCAAAGGCACATAAGTAAACAGCAAAGTTATGTCGTATGACACCAGGATATGACCATTGTTGATCACCAGGTCTTGTATTTTATTAACGAACTGATAGGTTTCAGTTACATTGTACTGATTGATCTGATCATCCAGCCATTTGCCCAAAGCATAATTATAGGTGTGTGTGGCCAAGAGGATTGGGCACATAGCAAGGTTTTCTTTGTGCATCTTTGGTAATCATTATGGGACATCCTTGAGCAACATACTGTATGCTTCATATTGTTTATTGCCATCTTGTATGGAATTGAATATCTGTCTTGTTTTAAAGTACATGTCATCTGAAGCGGTCAATATGTTCATCTATGACAACAATTAGAAGTGTTGATCTAATTACATGTCAGTGAATGCCATTAAAGGCTACTGGCTTACAGAAGCAAGCAACTAAAATAAAAACAATTTAATAAGGAAATATAGGTAAAGTGAATAATGTAGCAAATATAAGTAAAAGAAATAAGTGTTCAATCCTAATACCCAGGTAAAAAGAGAAGCTACTGTATAAACTGTATAGCTTAGTTTTCCATGAAAAACTCAACTTATCATCGGAAAGTTGTAATATCCTTTTGTCTTGTATTGTAATTTATTTAAATTTCCTTAGTTGTATAAACGAAATCCACCACTTCCTTTTTCCTTGGATTCTATTTTTTATGTTTGTTAATTTTACTTTTATTGTATTCCTAGAAATATGAACATTTCGATAACTTTCTTTGTGTCAAACAATCAAGCAGTTTTTTGATGGAGGGAAGCCCCTTCATTGGTGTACTAAAGGACAGCTGAAAATGATCAGTCAAGTTGGTAATGTGTGTATTGTGGTTCTTGAGAAGGAAAACTTGACTGCCCTAACTTGCTGATGTTTATTGTGGTCAGTAACTGTTGGTGAAGCTTTATCTTTCCAGCAGTGTGGCTACCTGGCTGACAGACAGTGTGTTCTTCACTTGAAATAATTGATAAGAAAACAAACTTTAACATTATTGACATGTCACGGAATGCCATAAAATTATTCTGTGAGATTTTCAAGAGATTGTGCTCATGGGCACCTGTTTGTAGAAAAAGACCATGGCAGCAGAACATTTGATGGTATAGTTAGAAAAGTATTGGTTGTTTTGCATATGAAATCAACATCGGGTTGTAGTCTGGATGACAATTAATGATTTGTCTTGCCCTTAAAAAGTAATAAATACTTGTGATCAAGGACAGGCAATAAAAGGAACTACAGCATAACAAGCAGACAAAAACAGATAATATAAACGATTTGCACTAAGGGAACTTAGGAAAGTCAACTGAGATAAAAATGAGCCAACACCCCAGACACCAGACATGTTGTTTACTGCTGAGACTTTCCTTTGCTGAATACAATTACAGTGCATATGCTTCATGTAACAAGATGACAGCAACAGCTCGAACTGGGGTTTCAAAAATATTGATCCCAGAATGATATTTTTGTTATCCCGTTGCCTGCCAAAAATTAAGGTGCGAGATGAAAGAATGT
The DNA here is from genome assembly GCA_963693305.1 of Meandrina meandrites. Lineage (NCBI taxonomy): Eukaryota > Metazoa > Cnidaria > Anthozoa > Scleractinia > Meandrinidae > Meandrina > Meandrina meandrites. The sequence goes on along the minus strand of OY855905.1, from coordinate 16,409,767 downwards.
TATATCCCAGTCTTGTCTTTGGATATATTGAAAGGGGAATTATAATTGCCATTGTCCAAGGTGGTAGAGGCTATATTTCTGGTTTGTTTGTGGGCAACTACTCCGATCTTGGAAGAAAATTTTATGTCAGTAGACAAGTGATAAAGACCTCCTACAAAAAAGTTGTTGACAGTAGGACAAGAAATTGGCTCAAAATCCCCCACACATGATAGCATCTGATTGGAATGTATTGAATTTCTGAAGAGGATGCCTTATTAAAGATATTAAAGATTTGCAATGTTTTAGCTTTTATTTTGTTGGTTTTTTCCTTCAACAACAAAAAACAAAATTCCTTAATTTGTTATGCTGGCTAATGACTGATACAGTCACAATAGAAAGGGAAGTCACCAGAACATCCCATGGTCTGACCAGGACCTCATGCATGTTCACAGTCTGTCGCCTTAGCAGTGGCAGCCATGGGCAGCTATTTTGGCCTTGTTAGGCTCCATCAGCATGGCATAGCTGTCAGGCATGAGGAAGACCCAAATGTCCTGTACACCTGCCCTTTACTACCTTTACTTTTCTCTCTGTCTATCCATGTAGCAAACTCCTTTTATCTTTGTAATAGCTCTAGGCATTTAAACAATGCTATCCTTTATAGGTCCAAATAGGAGGATCACTTATCGGCGTCAGTGGTAGAATTGTTTGAATATGAGCTAAATACAAAATCTCAATCCTCATTGGATGAGAGGGCTAAGTGTGGTGTCTTTGAGACGCATGCTCTTACTCACATATGAGTTAAAAACTATAGTGATACATAAAGCAAGAATTTGAAAAAAAATGTAAATAAATAAACATAAAAGTTAAAATATTATATTAATAGTAATTTGGTATCGTATTCGTCAAAAACAAATGTGACAAACAAAAGCAATCATTAAGTCTTTGAATGATTAGATGGCTTGTGACTCAGTAGAGAAAATGGCAGGCAATCATTGCAACATAGTAATGCTTACAGTGAAATGCTCTTCTTTGTAGAAGAGTCAGTGGTTAATACAGCAAGATCTCCTTGATTGTTCCTTGTCACTGTGCATGGAACTTAACATGAGTCATTTTGTTTTGCAGTATACACTGCATGTAGTTCCAAGTGGTTAACAAATACATATAAAATATAAGAATTAAAAGTGTCATTTTATTGACGCATCAGCGAATGCCATATAATAATTCTTATCAAAAAGATTTAGTTCATGGTCAGTTAATGAGACAGCACAATTTGTTTGGTATAGTGAAAAAAAAGTTTGCTTTTCTTGTGAAGTGAAACATATTGGTTTGTACTCCAGGTGACAAGAAACAAATTTTTAATATTTGTGACTCTATACAGTCAACAAGATATTGGAAACATAAGAAAGCGGACATGAAACCTACACTGTAAACAATATTAAAGAAGGCAACGGGTAAACATCAGTGTCTTTAATGTAGTTTGCTAGTCTCTTAGTCTATGTAGTTAAACCACCATTCAGCCATTCTAACACATCTGGTCAAAACTGTATGCTATTGACTGCCCCAAGCTTGTGACAGTTTCTGCTACTAGTTCATTTTCTAAATGCTGTCCAAAATATTTGAAATCACAAAAGGCTTTTCTCTCCTTAATACAATTGCAATGCATATGCTTGGTGCAAAAAGATGACACCAACAGCTGGCTCCAACTCATCATCAAAGGAGATCACAGAGAATCCTGCCATCTATCTTATCCTATCTTATTCTATCCTATCGGATCCTATCATATACTATCATATCCTATCCTATCCTATCCTATCCTACCCCATCCCATTCCTTTCCTATCCTATCCTATCCTATCCTATCCTATCCTATCCTATCCTATCCTATCCTATCCTATCCTATCCTATCCTATCCTATCCCATCTTATCCTAGCCTATCCTAGCCTAGCCTACCCTATCCTATCCTGTCCTGTCCTATCATATACTATCCTATCCCATCCCATCCCATCCTTTCCCATCTTAGCCTATCCTTTCTTATCCTACTCCATTTTATCCTATCCCATCCCATCCATCGTATCCTTTCGTATCATATCCTATCCCATCCCACTATTCTATACCTTTACGATCTCATTCTATCCTAATCTATCCTATAATTTAATTCTGGAAATGAGACAAAAATATGCACAGCTCATTGTTAGAGGAAATTATCAAGTCAACTTAATCCAGTGTAAATGATATGGATTCCGTACACTTTTATGTTTTTCCTTTAAAGGGACACTGATTTGTTTCCAATCTGTTCTTGACTCTGACTGCTGCAAAAGATGCTTATAGTCACCTGACTTCTGATGGCAGCATGTTTGTCGGCTAGTAGGTGTGTGGGTCAGTTGGAGCTTGTGTATGGCACAAAAAGGATGACAAGTGGATAGGTTTGCTGAATACTAATGTATTTTGGCAAGGCATTGCACTTCTGGGAATGGAAAATTTTCACATTATTCTTCAGGAGGAAGTCTGTTAAGAGAATAACTTATTATGAATGATACAATGCTGAGAACCTCCAAGGAAACCCATGAAGTGAAAAGATAAGAAATGCTTAGCAAAAGAGACAAATACAACAAAACTGGAAAAAGTGCAATGATGTAAGAAATAATAAGTGATATTATACTGAATAGATCATATTAGAAACTAATTTTATTATGGACATTTCTGAGCTTGCATGTTTGTTTCTTCCTTGAACAAAAGAAATTTGATACCCAGGCTTGTGATTGATACAGGGTTCCCCACTAAAAAATATTGTGGTTCGTCACGGCAAGATAGTAATGCTAAAAGTAAACTGCTCTCCTGAGCAAAATATTGTTCGTTAATGTACTGGAATTATGCAAGGATCACTTGGACAAACAGCAGCGAAGAGAAGCCGGATCTTGGTGTAGATCAGGATCAGCAATTTAAAATAAAACGTTAAACTTGATGCAAGGCTGATCAGACAGCTAAAAAGGTTAAATAAAAATTTTATTGCCCAATATTTTGGTTTGGCAAAACTTACCTTCTTCAGGGGCTGAAAAAGCTAAGTAAAAATTGAAATAGGCAGTTACAATATTTGAAACAATACAAACAAAAGGCTGAAATTTGATTGGTAGACAAACTAAAAAGAAGATACCTGTACAATAGAAAAAGAAGTGCAAAAAGAATTAAAATAATTGTAAAAAATATACAGATAAAAACAGATTGAGTTTTGTGGCGTTTGTTCATTCCATGGCGTTCAAGAGTATTGTTGATGATAATTAAGACAGCTTCTTTGGCTTTGCGAAGGTACCTAATAAATTTTGTAGCTCACTTTTCCACCAAAAAGTTGTTATATTCTACTGACTTCTAATGTAAATAAGGAAATATTTTATTTAAAGTTCCTTAGTTGGATAAACCAAATCCACATCTTCCTCTTTCGTTGGATTTTAATTGTTTTTTTTTTTAATGTTTGTTAATTCTACTTTTATTGTTTTCTTAGAAACATGAACATTTCAAGAACTTTCTTCATGTCAAACAATCAAACAGTTTTTGGATAGAGGGAAGCACCTTCATCAGTGTTAGGACAGCTGAAAATGTGTTGTGGCTCCTGACAATTACAACTTGCCTGCCCTAACTTGGTGATGTTTATTGTGGTCATCAACTGTAGGTGAAGTTTTATCTTTCCAACAGTGTTGCTACCTGGCTGACAGCTGATGGTGTGTTCTTAACTTTAAAGAAGTGATAAGAAAACAAACTTGGCAAACTTTAAAATTATTGACACATCAGGGAATGTCATCAAGTTATTCTTTGATATAATCGAGAGATTTTGCTTACCAGGTCCAATTTATAGAAAAACAGCCACGGCAGCTTGAGATTAGCTGACACAGTTAGCTTGTTTCACACGTGAAATGCAACATCAAATTGCAGCTTGAGTGACAATTAATTTGTCTTGCCCTTAAAAAGGTATTTGAATACTTGTGGTCACTGGTAGTCAATAAGAAGATTTGCAACAAAACAAACACATGAAAACAGATGCCATAAAGGATTTACACTAAGGGAACTGAGGAAAGTAAACCATGTTAAAAATAAAAATTAAAAAAATTCAGGACATGTTTACTGCTGAGGCTTTTTTCGGCTCAATACAATTAGAGTGCATATGCTTGATGTAACCAGATGACAACAACTGCTCCCACTGTGGTTCTGCAAAATTTTGTTCATCTGTTATGCTGGCTTGTGTCTGATGCAGGGTTCCACAGGATGCAAAATGGTTCATCATGGCAAGAATGTAACATCCAAAGTGAAATGGTCTCCTGTGAGGAAGAGTGTGTACGAGGGCAACAAGAAAACAAGTCACTTGCTTTTAAATTACATGTTGTCACAAAGGGTCAACACATGCAACTATAAGAAAACATTCCAAAGATTCAAGCTAGAATCATCTTAGTGGACACCACAAAATAATTCTGTCCGATTGTTGAAACGATTTTGTTTGTAGAAAATGGACCTGTGCAGCACAATATATGCTGGTATATGTGAAAGGTATTGCTTTTTTTGTCATATGAAATGCAGGATATCGATTCGTATTCTTGGTGACAATCAATTTGTCTCACTTTAAGAGCTCTCAAGATATTGGTGATCCCAGACAATCAATAAAAATCTATAAGATAATACAGACAAGAAAACATACACCATAAGCAATTTTAAGAAGACAACTGCTAAAAGTCCATTTTTGCAACAGTTTTCTGCCCTGACAATCGGGACACCTTCAATTTGAAGGATTTTATCCGCAATTGCAGTCCTTGAAGCAACAGGATGACTTACATGGCTCTTTATCTATCTATTGTTCTACCTTTCTGTCTGTCCATAAATAAAATGTGAAAAGAAGTCACAAAACACATCTCATGGTCTGGCCAGGACCTAACGGATGCGCACAACTTATCACATGGGTATATGCCACCGTTTATAGCTGTTATGGCCTTGTTAGGTCTCATCAGCATGACATAGCGATCAGGCCCAAAAGTAATGTAAACATACCCTTGGTGGCTTTACATTTCTTTCTATCTATTTATCTCTATCTGTTTGTCTGTCTTTCAATGTACTTAAATCTTTGTACCTCTGTTATAGGTCTGGGTATTTGAACAATGGTATCCTCGTATAACTCCAGATAAGAGGATAACTTTTAGTGTTTGTGAAGACTTCAAATTATAAACTAAAACTGTCATGAATCCAACTCCAAATAGGACTTCCCTAACCTTTACTAAACGTAACAGGGTCTTGCCCTTCTTCAGGAGTGTTGAGTATAAATTTAACGAGTGCCAGCGGTTCAATTTTTTTTTAATATAAGCTAAATAAAAAATCCCAGTGATCATTTGTTGAGATGGTTGCCTGTGGCACCATTCAGACACATGTGGTTACTGACACAAGACTGAAAAACTACAGTGATGCATGAAGCACAAATTTGAAAAAAAAGTAATTAAATAAACATAAGAATGATTAAATAAAACTAATTAAAAATAACAATAAAACAAAATTTTATTGAATAAAGAAAGAAAATACAAACAGAAGATTAATACAAGAACTACTAAAAACTTGGTTAGATTAAATTGTTTATGGCCGGCTTTAGTCTGAAAATTCAGTACTTTTCTTTTTCAATCTAGTAATCTTATCATTTGTTCTCACACTTTCTATGATTGTTAGTGTCATGTTCAATGGCTTTGAAAGTGTTAGACAGCTAGAATACTTTTCTGACTAACAGAAATATTGGCGTCATGTTGATTGGCTCTTGTGTGGATCCTATTATATCAAACATATTGGTCTTTGCATTATACTTGTGATTCCAGACAGTCAACAAAATATCAAAAGCATAATAAACAGACATGAAACATACACCATAATTGATATATGGCAACTGATCAACATAAGTGTGTTTAAATGTTCTAGTTTGCTAGTCTCCAAGACTATGTAGTTGATCCGACATTCAGCAACTATAACAAAGCTGGTCAAAACTGTATGCTTTTGTCTACCCCAAGCTTGTGAACAATTTTTGCAACTAGTCCCCTTTCTAAATGCCTTCTAAAATATTTGAAATCACAAAAACCATGGTCTTTTCCTCATGTATAAAACACTGCTATTTGGAATGTGTTGTTTAGTGCAAAGGATTTCTCTGCTCAATTCAATTTCAGCGAGTATGCTTCGTGCAACAACTTGACACCAACAGCCTGCTCCAACTCATCCTCAAGAGAGATAACAGAGAATCAAGCCAGTGGACTTTCGATAATGATAGATAATGGAAAAAGGACTGAGTGGAGTGCAATTTGGTCTGTAATCATACAAGTGATTAACAAAACCTGAAGACCCAGTGTAGCAGGAGTCCAATTTGTTTAATCACGAGTATGACTACAGAGAAAATTGGACAACACAAAGTCCAATATGTATTTAAATTAATCATAAGTATAAAAATATTTGAGCAAAAATTTAGACAAAGCGAAGCATGTTGCGGTGTTATCATCACTATGACAATAAGCCATTTTTACAAGTGAAGGTTTTAGGAATGTTAAGGAGATTTTAGTCACAATAAGGAACCAAATAAAGAGCGTGCCCATTTGTAGAAAATGAACTTTGTTATTGGACACCTTCCAATTGGACACTGTTGTTGGACACTTCAGCTGTGGGTGCTCTAATTTGGCAAGACACAGGGCGTGCTAAGAACCAATCAGAATTAAGAATGTTGTTATAGTTATAATAAATTCAGAAAGTGTATGGTCATCCTCTTGTTACCTGTCTATGAATCCTTTGATCTATCAATTCATCTATCTATGGAGCTATTTATTACATGTATTTCCTCTAACTATCCAAAAAACAAATAGTGAAGTAACAAAACACATCCCACAGCCTGGTCAGGGCCACACACATTTGAAGAAAAACCCGTATCACCTATGCGGTGGCGACAATTGCAGCTGTTTTTGCCTTCCTAGGCCTCATCAGTGGCTTCCATTTACTTCGGGTTTTTCTATTTTCTGTCTGTCATTGTCTGTCGTTTTATGTTTCTAAAAATTGAAAAATGTTGGGGGAAGTCACAAAACACATCTCATGGTCTTGCCAGGACCTCATGCATGCGCACAACCCATCACCTGGGCAGTGGCAGCCATGGACAGTCAATCCTTGAATCTTTGGGTGTTGACATTCAAACAATGCTATCCTTTTATAAGTCCAAATACGAAGATCACTTGTAGCAACCATGGAGGCTTGAAATTATTGAAAAAGATTGTTGAAAATCCAACTTCAAATAGGATTTCCTTTACTCAACGTTTCGGGGTCTTGGCTTTCTTCAGGAGTGTTAAGTATAAGTGTAATTAGTGTCAACAGTAGAATTCTTTTATATAAAATAAATACAAAATTTTAATCATCATTAGTTAAAATGGCTATGTGTGGCTTCATCCATGCGCATACACTTACTAAAATAGGTATTGAAGACTATAGTGAAACATGGAGTAAGAATTTAAAAAGATAAATATTTATAAATTAAAATATTTGAATAAAATTAAAAATATAATTCGATAGAATAAAAGAATATTTCAATATTCTTTTTTTTAAAAAAAACACAAGTAGGATTATAAATATATAAAACATTATGAAGTATATAGTAAATTATACAAGACTTACAGAAATATTATTCAGACTAAATTGTTTATGTGTGGCTTCAGTCTGATAATCCAATACTTTTTCTGTGTCAATCTAGTAATCTTTTTGTTTGTTCTCACTATTTCTATAATTTTCAGTTTCATGTTGTCCCTTAGCAACTTTTTCAGTGTTAATGGCACATCATGATGATCAGTCAAGTTTATTAGCTTTGTAGTATGGTGTTGGTGACAAGAAACGTGACTGTCAAAACTGTGATCAGCAACGTTAGGTTAAGGTTTATGTTTTCAAGATATTTTCCACTGTGGTTGACAGTTGGTGTGATCTTAACTTGAAAGAACTGACAAGGAGAACATGCAACATACGTTCAAGATGTCACATAGTGATAATATTTGTTGTTAATATGAGCTGTTCAGTATTATCTTACTCATTTTTTCTGTTCTTGCATTAATTACAGTTCTTTTTATAATTCATAATTCATAAGTCGTGTCTGCATAGCATCTCTACCCTTTTCCTCCATGGCATTACCTTTGAGGTTCTCAATATTACATTATTAATGGTATTTTAGCATCTAGTTCAAAAACAACAACAGCAATAAAAAATAACGAATGATTAAGTCCTTTAAGGAATAGATGACTTGTGACTGATCGTGGATTCCTCAGTAGAAAACATGTCTGGCAATCATGGTAATGTAGTAATGCTGAAAGTGAAATTCTCTTCTTTGTGGAAGAGTCACTGTTTTTAGGGCAACAAATCCTTCATTGTTTCTTTCAACTGTGCATGGAATTTAATTTAGTCATGCCCTTATTTGACCATGGTACAATTTGCTTTCAGGACTGAAATTAAGACAACTATATTTTTCTCTCTTTTTTGTCTCAAACATTGTTTTAATTATGGATGCCCCTTTATATTTTGTATTAAGCTTTGCAAATTAAAAAAAACTAAGCACAATCATCCATTAGATAATTATCTCAGCCACTTGTTTACTGCAGTCATTCATACATGTAATTGGAATTTAAAATCTTACCAACACTGGACAATATCCTCACTGAATTATGAAAGTTCCAGTTTATGAGATAAAGATGAAAGAATAGAGTTGAAAGAAAGCACAATATTTAATCATCTGAATACTTGCGCCAGTTTTCAACATCTTTTCTGTGCTGTCTGAACACAAAGAGCCATTGTATTGACATCAAAGAATTTTACCTCATCACAGTGAGGGACAATACCAGCATAATTGACAGGGACAGTAACTGAAATTTACCTTTATTTAAGGAAACTTATCACATAAAAAAGAAGGCAGCCCCTAATTATCTATGGCCTAAAGGGGAACCATGAACTGTTGATATGCAAATAATGCAATAACATATGTAACGTTAAAAACCTCCAGGCTTTCTATTTTTTGTCATTGGCTTGATGATGGTTTGAAAGAAACCGAAATTTCGGCTTCGAGTTGAGCTAACTAACTCTGGTGAATAACACCATAAAGTTGTCCTTATTTGGATTAACGTTTAATGACAATGGCAATGACAATGTCACAGGTAATGGTAAGGGCAATGGTGTTGGTAATGGCAATGGTAATGGTAATAGCAATGACAATGGTAATAGCAATAACAGTGGTAATGGCAATGTCACAGGTAATGTAAGGGCAATGGTAATGGTAATGGTAATAGCAATGGCAATGGTAATGGTAAATGAGCTGTATATAAAATGCTTAAGTGCAATAAAGATAAAAATCATCAAGAATAAATACGTTTTTCCAAAAGGAAAGTTTTGAGTTGAGATTTAAAAGATCTTAAATATTTTTATGAATGGATAAAAACAGGCAATGACTCTTGACCGTATATGGGCATCATGACAATTTGGATATGCATGAATTGTATGCAATACTTAGCTCTTACTAACCAAGCAGGAGGTCTGTATGGGAAAATCTTGACCGAGCTCGTGAATACACACCAAATGCACGACCAAGGTCAAGAGTGCTTTTAAGTTCTGGCCTTGCAATTTCTTTGCAAATTCACCTCTAGGTGATGTGTGATTCCGTTCCTGTTAACTGAACAAACATTTGCCAGTTGTGCTGGTTCTTTTAATCTTTTTTTGCGTCAAGCTTTTTAGTGTTTTCGTTTATTATGTTTTTGCAAAAACAGGTCAACGTTTTTGCTTTTTCTAGATGCCACTCTAGATGGGAAAATCTAGCCCGTCATCAATATCGATTTTAGCCAATCAAATTCACAAATTTGGTAGTTCCCAGTCTTTGTGAGACATGGCTATATAATTAATGGATATAATACATCTATGGTGCAAATTGAAATGACATTTGTGTAAACAAACTAATATGCTTTAACAGACTTTAATTGAGATCCTTACAAACCAAAGCAAATTTGCACAAACATTAATTGTTAAGAACACGGTACAACAATGAAAACAGTAAGCCGGGTGCCAAGTACAAAAACCTAAAATGCTTGTGAACAATCATTCACAATCTCATTTGCTGAGTACTAGCAATGTGTCTTAAATACAACCATACATTATGTAATGTAGCTGGTGAACAAATTTGGGTAGAAATGATATTTTTGAAATTAACATTTGACCCAATGTTTTGTAGTAGTACAGCTACATTATTGAAATAGAAGGTGAATGTAAACGGTGTTACTTCATGATTTGCAAAATTTTCAGATGTGTGGAGGCACTTTGACTTCTGCTTCAAACATTTTTGAGCCATTTGAAAAATTTGGAGTCAGAGTAGATGCTGCAACCATTTGCACCATTTTGACAAAGGCAAGCTGATGAAAGTTTTATTTCTATGTAATTGTGGCAAATTAGTACAAAAAGTGGCTTTTGAGAACCTGTTAAAATTGTTTAGGTTTGAGTGCAATCCACCAGAAGCAGCTCTAACCATATGCAAAATGTATGTGATGTTCAGCTCCCTTTGGCCTGGTGATTCATTTCAACCTGTTTTACTGTCCTGACAATGCATAATCTCTACAGTGACCAGCATAGCTTCATCATTATCATCATGATCATTAATGTTTATTTAAATATAAAAGCCACATTAACAACAGAGGTGGTCTTCCTAAAAATCATATTCTTGGTTTGCATGTGATGCCATAAAGTTCTTAACTCAAAACTGCGAGGTCCTCTGCATTTAAATCTACACTAGGTTGAAGATGACCTCGAAAAAACCTTCTTGCAAGTTTTTGGTATTGTTTATTAAGAGTGTAAGGTAGGGCTGGGTGTTTTCTCTGTTGATAGTTGTAGCCTTGAGAACATTGTGAATTTGGAAAAAATTTGATCACTGTAGATTAAAAGTGTGCCCATTTATCATGAAACATGTACTAAATGCTATACTATGTGCTCTTTGACATTGTTGCGATACATTTATGTTGTATTTCATGCTTTGCTTTCTCTCGTCGTTTGCTCTCATGCAGCATAAAGTAAACGGTTTAAATAATTAGGCTTCTTGAAGCTTTAAAGTTTAAGGAATTATGTTACATACAAGGTCAACCAGATAAGATAGTCAACCAATAGGCAAATTTGAAAACTCATGTTTAGTTCTATAATTTAAGGGGAATGACTTTGACTACAACAGCCGAAATAAACACCTTTTGCATTCAGTGTTAACAATGTTTACTTGCAGATGATGAATGACAACGAATTTTTGACCATATTTGACATCATGACAATTTGGTGAATTATGTATATGCATGTATTGTATGTAATACATGCATATAATACATCTTCACTCTTATATGTACAGCCTGTATAAACTAGTATTTTATAATTTTACATTCCCATTGCCAGGTCATTTGAAGGGGTTCTGCTTTTTCTTTTTTATGTGAAGTAAGCCAGTCATTCATCTTCCCAAAGGTGGCATTGAATTCCAAAAACGAAATTCCAGATGCTGCCAACACAATAGTCGTATATTCAAAGCACCTACAATACACATGAATATATAGAACAATGAGATATGGAGGACTTTGATAACAACAGCCGAAATAAAACCTTTTGCATTCAGTGTTAACAATATTGACTTGCAGATGATGAATGACAATGAATTTTTGACCATATATGACATCATGACAATTTGGTGAATTATGTATATGCATGTATTGTATGTAATACATGCATATAATACATCTTCACTCTTATATGTACAGCCTGTATAAACTAGTATTTTATAATTTTACATTCCCATTGCCAGGTCATTTGAAGGGGTTCTGCTTTTTCTTTTTTATGTGAAGTGAGCCAGTCATTCATCTTCCCAAAGGTGGCATTGAATTCCAAAAAGGAAATTCCAGATGCTGCCAACACAATAGTAGTATATTCAAAGCACCTACAATACACATGAATATATAGGACAATGAGATATGGAGGGGTGAAAATGGGTTTCGAGGAAAACCGCAGCTTTTGAAACGGCAAAACGTGATTCGTCGGAAGGAGTAGCTAAAGTACTCGCCGCATGGTCGGAAGTTTTGGACTGCAACTAACCATTGTGCCTATCATCGATATACAAAGAGCAAGGAACTCCTATTAAACTTAACAAATGCGATACTAGGAGGCCGGTGGAAAGATAAACATAGGCAGAAATATTCCTCCCAAAACAAAAACCATCCTTTCCACCTGATGCCAAAGAACGTACGACTAGGAAAGTCAAAGAGAATGTGATCATAGCCTGACTTGTCGTCTAACGTTGTTTGGTAACATCCTTTCCTAAGGTATCTGGGTAATTGTGAAAGGTTGTCCAAACGAAAAGGGCGGTCAAAAAACAGGGAACTGCCAATTCCGCCTCACACTCTAGTGGCCACATATCCATGGTCACCAACTCAGTTACTCTAGACTGGAACACGTCTACGCCAGGAGTAGGATCAGATTTGCAGTTCTCGGTACGGGAAAAGAACGCTTTTGTTTGGTTTTACAAACAAAGCGGAAAAGGATAAAAATAAAGCCCAAGTACATAAAAGACGAAAAGGAGAATGAAATAGTGGCCACCAGAGGAGGAGGAATGGCAGCTTGACCCAGATAAACCGGGAGGAGAGTTGTACCCCTGTTTCAAGCGACACTCCAACTCAGCTGGTAACACAAGGAGGGGAAAAAGTCGAGAGGAGAACAAACGCTAACAAAATTAAAGCCAAAGAACCACTTTATTATCATTCAAATTCAGCGTGGGTTGACAACACTTAATGAAAAATATATTCATAAACAAACTACGTTGTTTTACGCTGTAGTTATAAGCAGACCAACAAAACATTTGAAAAATTCGCCGTGGCCCGCTCAATAAAAGCGAAAACGTCAACTATTAAATAGATACTTCTTGCAAAAGAAAAAAGTTGACCAGCGTTTTACCTTTCAAGCACTCAGGCGGCAAGACAAATAATTGTCTTGGAACAAAAGCACTCGACCAAACAAAACTTCGCAGACAAAGTAAACTTTTGCCGCGCTGACTATAGCATTTTAGGGTCACACACGCGTATATCTAAATCATTCAGATAAGCCTGAACAGCACTAGTTTGATGTGCACTTGAGAGCGACCGGAAAAAATTCCTCCTTCGATCGTCCTTGACCAATAACATTTGCACTCAAGAGGCATCGTGCCGACATTCTGGAAAGCGAGAAAAATTTGAAACGCACTTGGCAACACCTTGGCAAACACCTGGCAACACATGCCCGGGCGACATAATTCACGAGTAGAATGAATTCATAAACCAATTTGACAAGCATTTTGTCTTGGCTTGCACACGTTCCGACTAGCATCACTCGTACCCGAGTGACATTTTGAAAATATTCAAATATGCTCGGCTAGCGTCCGCATTACACTAAAAGCCGAAATAACAAAACTCTTCTACTGAGCTTTTCCTCAGTGGCTCACAACTGCCAACACTCGCACTCGAGCGCATCACTCACATTCAAGAGTGGCAAGAAAATAAATCCAAACATACTTGACGAGCATCTGCGTTGCAACAACGCTTACGTGCGTAACAAGCTTTTCCAGCTTTCCCTCAGTCGCTCTCGACTGGCATCGCTCGCACTCAAGCGCGTCACTCACAGTTCCGATGTGGCAAAAAAATATCCGCTTTGCACTTATGTGCGAGTAACAAGCTCTTCCCTTAGTCGCTCTCGACTGGCAACGCTCGCACTCGAGCGGCGTCACTCACAATTCTGCCTTGCACTCATGCTCGAGTAACAAGGTTTTCCCTCAGTCGCTCTCGACTGGCATCGCTCGCACTCGAGCGGCATCACTCACAATTCTGCCTTGCACTCGTGCTCGAGTAACAAGGTTTTCCCTCAGTCGCTCTCGACTGGCAACGCTCGCACTCGAGCGGCATCACTCACAATTCTGCCCTTCACTCATGCTCGAGTAACAAGGTTTTCCTTCAGTCGCTCTCGACTGGCATCACTCGCGCTCGAGTGGTATCACACATTAAAAACTCCACGCCCACTCGTGTGGGGCATATGTCATAAGCAAAATGAGAAAGAAAGAAACACGGTTTTACATCGTGCGCAGGTTCAGAAACTGCTTTGTACGGCCACGTGTGCAGGGACAGCAGGAACAGCTTGCGGACCGTGTTGAGGAACAGGAACCACAGGGGCAGCTTGAACGTTAGCCAAAACATCTTGCGCCCTGACTTGCAACGGACGCTGCACGGGAGGCGGTTGGGCCATGACGCGGTGACAGTTAAACAGAAAAACTTCGCATACACAACGAGTGATGTCGTAGGAGAAATGTGCACAAAGGAAGGAATCACGGTAATATATACAGCGCAGAGGATTGTGGGATATCTATTGTTATGATAATATTCATTTATTATTTCCGGTACTTTAAATAGCAGGCAGAAGTGAAGCACACATAGGGTATTAATTAGTAAAATACATATGCGTGAGATATGTATGTATCACTAGTCACCAACCACTGTTTCTGGAAATACAAACAATCAGGGTTTCCTGCAGAGAGCCTGCTTGCAGGCGAGGAAATTAGCGAGTACAAAATCATGGATCACTCTACCAGCGATCCACTTGCAGAGTAAGCCTCACATGTAGCACAATTCCTTAAATCTTCCTCGTTTATAGTTTGCATGCCACGCAATGGCGTATAACTACGGTTCCGTTGGAGAACATCCTGGCTTTATGTCACGGCAAATTTGGCTGAGGTTCATGGCTATCCTGAGCAAGCATGTTAAACAAACTGTTGAGGTGAACGCGGTTAAGCAAATGATTGATGCTTTGCTTCGTTTTGTTTCTAGGAGTCGTTAACTACGTTCAGATTCCTTTGATAGTGCTATATGTCGTCCTGGAAGGGGGCTTCATATAATAATCTCTCATGAATAATATCATGAAATAAGTCAGATAAATACCTGGAACGTCAGTATTAATCCATGTGTATATGGCTTAATACAAAAAAATCCTAGTGCATACTTTCGGCAGCTTGTTTTGAACGCATATATTGGCTTTTTTGGTTGGCGCATCAAAAACGGAAAAAAAAAACCTGTTTATTATAAATTTTTACCATATGGAAACCCCAGTGCAACTTTCGGAACCTTTTTGCTATTGTTTACTGTGAGTCCGGAAAAATATTTGTTTTTCTTCAGCATATCGATATTAAAACAAACAAAGAAAAGCGTGTTTCTTATCATTTTACCCCACAGTTGATACCTTGCCAATGTGAAAAAAATAAGCCGGTTATTTTTAGGCACCTCAGGGAAATGTGATTTATTCACCTTGGGTTGCACCCTCGGTAAATAAATCACATTTCCCCTCGTTGCCTAAAAATAAGCCTTACTTCAAATACATAATTGCTAGATTGTGAATTAAATTATGTTCTTTTTTAAATTAAAATGTGTCATCCTCAGCTGTCCTCCCTGTCACCGTCGCAACATTGACATAAGCCCATCTGCTATTATTAACTGCTTTTGTTCAGCGTGTATCTGTTCATATTTTTGGTATTATACTCAATTCTACAAACCGTTCTATAAATCTCATATATTCGCTACAAAAATGTAAATCTTAACACGCAAATTGTCCAGACTTCCTGTGTTGCGAGCACATCAAAAAATACACGAGGGAATGCTGTCAATTCTAGGAAGATAAAAACTAGTCATCAAACTTATTTGGAATAAAGTTTAGGTCAAGAATAATTAAGTCAATCTCTCTCCATTCTAGATTGCAATTTGTGAATCGTGGCAATAATGTTAGTGTAATCAGTCTGTAGTGATGGACAAGGCAACTTCGTTTCTCTTTGCCCGGCAACAATGAGTGAAGGTGGTGCCTTCATGAAACCCCTGCCTTTTAGAGCAGCTAATACGTGGCAAGGTCTGAGGCGAGATCTTTAAATTTGCCACGGGGGACCGGGAACCCTCCTTCTTTTCAATAACTATTTGTGTGTTCCATATTGAACAACATTAAAGTAATGTAATATCATCCACACTTCCTTACCATCATCATTTTGATGGCAAAATTTAATGTGTTGTTATTTGTTAAACGGTGGAAAACGAAGTTAAGGGTAGGTATACGAAGTTAATCGTAGGCAAACGAGGTTAAACGTAGAGAAACGAAGATAAACGTGGGAAAACGAAGTTCAGCAAAGGAGAACGTTTGCTACGTTCATCTTCGTTTTCCTACGTTTATCGTCCTTTGCCTACCTTTACCTCGCTTGCAAACGTTTAACTTCATTTACCTACGTTTACCTTGATTTGCCGATGTTTAATTTCGCTTGCCTTTGTTTAACTTCGTTTGCCTACGTTTATCCTCGTTTTGCTACGTTTAAGTTCGTTTACCTACGTTTATCGTCGTTTACCTACGTTTAACCTCGTTTGCCTAAGTTTAACATCGTTTGTCTACTTTTAACTTCATTTGCCTTCGTTTAACTTGGTTTATCGTCGTTTACCTATGTTTAACTTCGTTTGCCCAAGTTTATCAATGTTTTTCTACCTTTAACTTCGTTTGCCTACGTTTAAGTTTGTTTATCTTCGATTCTCTACATTCACCTTTGATTGCTTTGTTTAACTTCGCGTCTCCACGTTTAACTTCGTTTACCTACGTTCAACTTCGTTTGGCTACATTTATTGTCGTTTGCCTACCTTTAACTTCGTTTGTGTACGTTTAATTTCATTCGCCTAAGTTGAACTTCTTTTTTTGGCGTTTAACTTCGCTTGCCTACGACCTTTAACTTCGTTTCGTTACGTTTAACTTCTTTTGCTTACGTTTATCGTGGTTTGCCTACGTTAACTTTATTTTAAAAAATCGTTTATCGTCCTTTGCCTACGTTTACTTCGTTTGCCAACGTTTAACTTCGCTTACCTACGTTTACCTTCATTTGCCGAAGTTTAACTTCGTTTGCCTTCGTTTAACTTCGTTTGCCTACGTTTATGCTCGTTTGGCTACGTTTAGTTTCGTTTACCTACTTTTATCGTCGTTTGCCTGCGGTTAACTTCGTTTGCCTGCGTTCAACATTATTTGCTTACCTTTAACTTCGTTCGCCTACGTTTGTTGAGTTATTTTTGTCAAAAAAAAACTCTTATAATTAGTCGCCGTGATGAACCGTGTAGTCAGTCAGTCAGTGGAGTATGTTTGTATCTCACACCAATCAGGTTTGAGGTACTATCAGAACCAATTAAATTGCAGTTTATAAAGGAGAAGTAATCTGACACGATTGTAAGCAAGCGATTTCATTCGAAAATTTTAGATTTGTAGGAGGCGGAATCGGTGAGTTGTGAATTAACCCAGGATTTGAAACGCTCACCTGCTTACAACGCACACGTCGCCAGCAAAAGACCCAACACTAAATTGTTATTCGAGCGTTCCTTTAGGACGGGCTAGTTTCGCTGACCGTAGAAGAATAATGTTCTCATTGTGATGTTAATACTGTGTCATAAAAATGGCAAGGAATCTTCTTCAGAGTGTGTTGTGGCCTCTTGTTTTAAGATTTTGTGACAAGGAAACTTCTTAAATTTAATACTACTTGAGACTCCTTGTCGCCAACTGAAAACCGCAATTAATTTAATTAGTCTCTTTAGCGTCTTGCTCCGGCGATTAGCTGACTCTCGGGCAAGTAGCGTTTATGTTTATACCTTAAACACACCACGTTCAGACATTTAATTAACGGGTATGGGTATTGACTTTAAAATGGTTTTGCTTTTAAAATTAACTACGATCGATAGCGGCAACATGCTAGAATAAGAGCATATCATTCCGTGACAGTTTGATAACTAAAATTAATTAGTTCTTGTTCCGGTTTGTTGAATGAAAATTTACATTTACGACAGGAAACAAATACTCCAGGTGTACTACACTTTGAGAGCTTTCCTAAAAATATAGTTTTTGATTTGATTCGTTTATTACTTCGTTTATTTCTTTTCGATTACTCAATGGAGACATGGCGTTTTCAAGAAAAACAAAAGTGTCATGTTACAAAAGTGAGATAAACAAAAGTGTCATGTTACATGCGTTTTAAAAGAACAAAGGTATCGTTTTACAGTGTTTGACAAAAACACAAAAGTATCCTGTAACAAACAAAAGTATCGCGTTACGGTTGTAAAAAGGCTAGCAACAAAATAGGCGTTAACAGAATAAGCGATTTCGTGACATTTTGACAATTAAATTACTTCTTGTTTTTTCTAAATGATAAAAATTTACTATTGAACGAAACTGTTTTGACGTAACAAATTGCACGTAAAAATTATTTTGTCTGCAAAATTTTTTTTTTTCAAAAAATGCCTCTTAGTCGTAGCAAGGGGCTATGTAGCTAGTGATGCACCATGCACAAATAGCTCAACCATTCCAACAGGACTAACATCCAGCCTTACCCCAAGTAACCCAATCAATTGAAAAAAATAACTCCTGCACGCTTAGCGTGCCTATGTTTCTCGTCTGCCTACGTTTAACTTCGTTTGCCTACGTTTATCGTTGTTTGCCTACGTTAACTTTGTTGTAAAAAAAACGTACGCAAAGGAAGTAAAACATAGGCAAACGAAGTTAAACGTAAGCAAACAACGATAAACGGAGGAAAACAAAGTTAAACGTAGGCAAACGAAGTTAAACGAAGGAAAACGTTTGCCAACGTTTAACTTCGTTTACCTACGTTTGCCCTCATGTGCCGAAGTTTAAATTCGTTTGCCTTCGTTTAACTTCGTTTGCCTACGTTTATTCTCGTTTGGCTACGGTTAAGTTCGTTTACCTACGTTTATCGTCGTTTGGCTGCGTTTAACTTCGTTTGTCGTAAGTTTAACATCGTTTGACTTACCTTAACTTCGTTGGCCTACGTTTGTCCTCGTTTGCCTATTTAACCGCGCGGCCATGGGCCGAGCGCGGTTCTTGTCCTGCACGGGATTTATTAACCGCGCGGCCATGGGCCGAGCGCGGTTCTTGCTCTGGAAGGGATTTTTTTTTTTTTTTAACCGCGCGGCCATGGGCCGAGCGCGGTTCTTGCTCTGCACGGGATTTATTTTTCGTCGTTTTTTTTTTGTCGGTAACCAGACCCAAACTTCCACTCGACCAAATCGCGATCGGGACTTCGGATCACGCAACCTGGGATGTTTATTCACCAAAAGCTGTTGAAACATCAATGTACCGAAAATATTACGGATATTGTTTTCTTTATTATGTAAAAATATTTTTTCTTTTGGTCTCATCGAAGCGTTGGGTTCAAAGGGAATTTGAAGACACTAAAAAAAGGTATTACGTCAGCCATGGAATGCGCTGACGTTGCAGCTTTCACTTTCGGTACGTGACAAATAAGATTGTGTTTACTTTCCAAGTTAATTTCGCCAGAAGCGATGATCATTGATTTATTTGTAATTTTGCGAGAATTTCTTGTGGGTTTAGGCAATTGAAGTGAATTCTTTGGCTGTTTTAATCGAAGCGAGTTCAAAGATTTAAAGGAAAATTAAATATTTGCTGAGGTAAACAATTGAGCGTGCCCGTACTTGCAGGGGTTACGTCATTAGTAGGGAAAAAACCCGAAAAGCTAAAGATTAGACTGTGTGACACGCGTGACTACTTTACTGGTCCTTCACTCATAGCACGAAAAATTAAACTTAACTGTGACTCGGCCAAATCGTGACTGGGGCTTTGAAATCTCGCAACCTGTGATGTTTATTCTCCAAAAGCTGTTGAAACATTAATGTACGGAAAATGTTACGGATATTGTTTTCTTTATTGTGTATAAAGTTTTTTTTTTTTCGTTTTATCGAAGCGTTGGATTCGAGGAGAATATTGAATACACTAAAAAAGGTATTACGTCAGCCATGAAATGCGCTGACTTTGCAGCTTTCACTTTCACTATATGACAAAAAAGATTTCGCCAGAAGCGACGGTCATTAATTTAATTGTAATTTTGCGAGTATTTCTTGTGGGTTTAGGCAATTGAAGTGGATCCTTTGGCTGTTTCATAGAAGCGATTTGAAGCAGAATTTAATATTTGCTTAGGTAAACAATTGAGCGTGCCTGAACGTGCAGGGGTTACGTCATTAGTAGGGAAAAAACCTTCCAGCTAAAGATAGCATTGGATAACGTAAACCTCGGATTGTGTGACTCGCGTGACTACTTTGCTAGTCCTTTACTCAAAGTGCAATCAGATTGAATTTAACCGTGACTTTTGAGTAAGAAAGCTCTTAATGAGCAAAAAAATATAAGCGCGGTTTTAAGTTGCTATAGCAACTTCTTGTTTGTTTTTTTTTGTCGGTGACCAGACCCAAACCTTTACTCGGCCAAATCGTGATGGACACTTCGATTCGCGCAATCTGTGATGTTTACTCGCTAAAAGCTGTTAAAACATCAATGTACGAAAAATGTTACGGATATTGTGCTCTTAATTGTGTAAAAAATATTTTTTCTTTTCGTCATATCAAATCGTTAGATTGAAAGGGAATATTAAATTTCCTAAAAAAAAGTATTACGTCACCCATGGAATGCGCTGATGTTGCAGGTTTCACTTTCGTTACGTGACAAATAACATTGTGTTTCATTTGCATGTTTATGTCGGCAGAAGCGACGGTCATTAATTTAATTTGTTTCCTCTTCTGCGAGTATTTCTTGTGAGTTTAGGCAATCGAAGTGAATTCTTTGGCTATTTCCTTGAAGTGAGTACAAATACAGTAAAAACCCGCGTATAAGAACATGTGGATTAAGAACACCCAGGTCTGATTTTAGGAAATAAATTACCATTTATATAAGAACACATTCAGCCTGAAAAACGAAAGTTGTTCTTATATGGAAAGTCTGGTGTGGTTCTGGAGTGCAAGCTGTACTCCACAGTATATATCAATACACTACAGTACATTACCTTGATTGATCATTTTTTTTTAAATTTAAAATAAATTAAAATTGTGGTCATATACATTGATTCAATCTATTGGTAGCCTAGTATGTTCCTTTTTTTAAGAATTTTGTTTTAAGAACACTTAAGAACACTTACAGGCTGATTTTGCAGATTATAACCCTTTATATAAGAACCAAATCAGCCTGAACTGCCAAAATAGGTGTTCTTATACGCGGGTTTTTACTGTATTTGAAAGGAAATGAAATGTTTGCTTAAGTAAACAATTGAGCGTGCCCGAACCTGCAGGGGTTACGTCATTAGAAGGGAAAAAACCCCAAGCTAAAGATAGCTGGGGATAACGTAAGCCTCGGATTGTGTGACTAACGTGACTACTTTGCTTGTCCTTTACTCATAATGCACACAGATTAAATTTAACAGTGACTTTTGAGAAAGAAAGCTGTTAATTAGCCAAAAATATAAGCGCGGTTTTAAGTTGCTATAGCAACTTCTTGTTTTAACTTCGTTTACCTACGTTTATCGTTGATTGCCTACCTTTAACTTTGTTTGTCTATGTTTAACTTCGTTCGCCTACCTTTGTCTTCGTTTGCCTACGTGTAATTTCGTTTCCTTACGGACTTTAACTTCGTTTGCCTACGTTTAACTTCGTTTCCCTACGGCCCTTAACTTCGTTTGCCTTTGTTTTACTTCGTTTGTCTACTTTTATCCTAGTTTGACTATGTTAAAGTTCTTTTACCTACCTTTATCGTCGTTTGCCTGCGTTTAACTTCGTTTGCCTAAGTTTAACATCGTTTGTCTACCCTTAAACTTCGTTTGCCTAAGTTTATCCTCGTTTGGCTACGTCCAACATCTTTTACCTACGTTTATCGTCGTTTGCCTTCGTTTAACTTCGTTAGGCTAAGTTTATAGCAGAGCTCCTGTGCGGGAGGCGCTAGCGGAGCACCATGGGTAAGAATTTTTGGTAAACCCGTGAGGCCGAGAAAATTTGGTGCGTACGCCCGCCCGCCCGCCCGCGTCTACAGACTCTTGGAGAGCGGGAGTGGCGTCCTAAGGCAGCCCGACCGGGGATGGTGGGAGGAAAATAGGAAAGTCAGAAAAAAGTAACAAATACTCCAGAAAAATAGGTGTGAAAAAACTGGGAAAAAGTAAATTCCAGAGAAAAGTCGGAAAAAATTTGAGAAAAAAAGGCAGGGAGAATTTGGTGAAATCGTCAGAAAAATCGATAAAAACGTCAGAAGATATTCGTGAAACTGTCGGAAAAGAGTTGAGAGGGAATTCAAAAAAAATAGAACAATAATCGAAAATAATCGACAAAAATGTCACAAAAAGGTGAGAAAAAGTTTTTTCTCGACTCTTTCTCGTCTTTTTTCTCCTCTTGTTTTCCCGCCTTTTTTCCGGAAATTTTAATTAAATTCTGAACCCGACATTTTTTACTCTCTCCCCGGTTTTTGCATGAATTTTTTTCCTTTTTTTTTTCTGGAGGTTATTTTTTTCCTGACTATTTCTCGCCTTTTCTCTTGTTTTTTTTTTGTCCAGTTTTATCTCCAATTTTTTTCCGACTTTTTTTCGTGAAACTCTTTTCCGATTTCCTATTCCAGAAAAGAGTTGGAAAAAAAATTACGAAAGAAAGAAGAGAAAAAAGTCCTTTTACTTTTCCTGACTTTTTCTCGCCTTTTCTCTTGTTTTTTTTTCAACTTTTATCTCCAATTTTTTTCCCGACTAAAATAGGAAAGTCAGAAAAAAGTAAAAAAAAAACTCAAGAAAAAAAGGCGGAGAAAAACGGGGAAAAAGTAAAACCCAGAAAAGGTGGGAAACATTTTTTGAGAAAACAAGGCAGGGAGAATTTGGGTAAAAAGTTGTATATACGTTAAGTTGCTGGGTTTTTTGGTTTCTAAGAAGGTTTTAATGAAAGGTTCGATCTTTTCTTTTTCGGGACTATCTATGTTGTCCTTGAATCAGCGTTGCGGTAATTCCGCTGAATTCGAGAGGGCAGGCTTTGAAACTTCGTTTATTTTGAAATTCCCCATAAGAGAGAAACAAGGTCGTGTCTTTCATAAAAGACTCAACTGTCAAAATTCCATTTGCAAGCCCTTCTCGAAGATTGACAGGTTTGCGATCTATTCTGATTAAAGAATTATTTCAAAGGTGCTGTGTTTTGTAATGTTGTAGGGAGGAAATGTTGTGGTGATAATTATCCTCGGCCCAAATCATCAGTATTTCATTAATGAAGATATCGGGAGTGTATTTAATTGCAACACACAAAAAAGAAAAAGCCTATAACAAATCCATTTCTTACAACTTCTCACGGGATAGTTACTTACATTACAGAAAAAAAGACTGCTTACAAGTCGTTTACTTACACTACTTACGGGACAGTTACACACTATAATAAAATTACAATTTGTTGAGGAAAAAGAGGAGAAACTAACACTACTTACATTAAGTCTATAGAAAAACAAAGAAGAAAAAGGGAAAACGATACTGCTTTACAAAATAAAAGTGGAGCATAATAGTTTAAGTTCAGGTGTCAATGTGTCAGATTTTCCACTTTGTATTTAAGGTTGAGTTTGTTGCTGAAATCAGTCAGACAAAGTAAACGGTTGTGTAGTAAATTTTAAGCTCGGTAATAAATAATGAAGATGATCTTTTTCAACAATGATACGAGCATGGGACAAAGAAAAATTCTGAGTCCCCGACGGGAATTGAACCCATGGCCTCCCAGATATTGGTTGGGCGCTCTAACCAACTGAGCTACGAGAGACTCTGGTGAGCTAGGCCATTTACTAGGTTGATATGTTACACTCGTCCTGCATACTGCTAGGATCAGCAATGTTATTTAGCTTACTTGCATATATATAGTATTTCATGAGGAGGAGGGTGTAATCGACTTTTCTCTCTACTTTTCTCATTTCTCCTTTTTATACACAAAAAATTTAAGTTGAATGAAAGGATACTTCTCAATGCAAATTCGAAACCGCGAACCTTCACGCACGGTAAAACTTTCTTGAATGAATAAATTCGTGACGTTTTCAGCTGAAGGAAAATTCAGTGGTGAATAATAAATACAGAGCGTTTACCGACGGTCCCCGCGGACACTGTGAGGTTTGTTTGTATTACCTGTTTATAGTCCATATTTTGGCCACTGAGACATAAGTTTTATTTAGCTGGTACATATTAACATGCGTCAAAAACACGTCTCAAAAAGCGCGCACGTGGAAGCTGCGTTTGGTGAGAATATTGAATCGATACTGAAGTTGATATTGAAGTTCGCAATACTTGCTAAGCCAAACGAGCAAAATAAAAGTGTTTATAAGCATAATAAAACTACTAGCAAGCTCTAGATAGTTATTAAAATTCCTTACTTCCAACTTCCTACATTTAGCAAAAGATGAACGAACAGTTGTACGTAGTCTCTGTTCTTCGGCGGGCATTCTTCGCCGTATTTAATTTTCTGTTCAAAAAGTCGTTGGGACTGCATCCTCTTTAAGGTCAAGTCTTAGAGAGTTGAAGGCAGAACCCAGAAACCTCCTTACTGAAAGATTTTGTTTAATACAGTTTTCAGTGAAATGAGCCGCATAAATGTGTGAGTACCAGTTTTGGTTCAAACAGTTCTCTTTTAATTTTTACAACCCAACGTTCTCTGAATTTTGAATCTTTAGAAAACTTAAAAGTACTTACTCTAGACTTTGTATTATTTGTTCAGTTTATTGCTGCTCAAAACACCATGATTTCCCGCTTTAAACGAGATTTCCGAGCAAACAACGTCAGAATCCTTCATCCTTTGCGAGCATGTCGTTTATCCCTTGTTAGCATTTCGGTAATCCTTTGCGAGCATTTGGGCAATCCTTTGCGACCCGCTTTGAGATTTTTTCCGGTACCGTTCGCTGAATACACACATTTAACCTACCTTCACGGGAACTTCTAAGGTGCCTTCTCTGGTTCCGGCCCAGAGGCCGGAACCAGGCGGGGGCAATTAAGGTCGCGGGGGACACCTAGCCATGAATAAATTCATTAGGAAAATATTTGCTAGTCCTACATAATTTAAGACGCTTATATCTCGGCTGTTTTGGATGCGATTGAGCAGACATTTTCCAGAGACATAAAGGAATGATGGAAGTTTACAAATGTCGTCTTTGATTTGGTACATTGCGCTTTACGGCAACGCTAGAGCGCCATTAGTGCCAATTGAAAAATCCATGATTTTTTGTCCAAGTTTGCGGATCGAGTAGAAGAAAGAACTCTGATTTTCTCAAAAATAGATCAGTCAAAACCTCTAGTGTAACATGCGACAGAAACCGTTTTTTTCATTTGATATTTGTCAGCGAATAAATGTCATTTAAATGTGCAATTTTGAATTTAACGCCTTCTACCTTTTTTAAAGCGCTCTTTTAGAACTCCGCTACTGTCATGACAAACTACAGTATTCCTAGTTTAACGTTCTGCAGTGCCAGTTCATGAAGTTCTAAATCCGCGCTGAATTCTTGGACACAAAATTGTCGGAAAAGTCCAAAACTTTGAGATTTCCGAAGGTGTTCCGATTAAAAACAAGTGCCAAGAGAGGTAATTATGGTGATTACATTCCACGTTTTAATCAGAAACCACGTTTTAATCAGAGATCAGAAAAGAACAATGCGTTTTACAAAGAAAAAAGTACAGCCAAAATGCATTGTAAAATAAACTGATTTCATAAACAAGACAAAATCTCTAACAGTAGATTTTTAAATGCAAACATTTTTTTGTGCCTACGGCTTGAATCTGTTTCTGTTCTATTGACTGGGGCCACAGGGTCCGTGCCACACTTCAAATCACGAGCCACATTTTATTCCGTCATGAATATTTCGTAAACTTGCCGATGTCAGTCGTTGTGTTTTGTGCATACGCTTTAAATAAATACAGTATGATTACCCAAGGTGTCCCCTGCGACCTTAAGCACTAATTTGAGGTATATGCAAATCATTTGCTTGTCGCTTGCTTGTTTGTATTATGTTGCTTGTTTGCATATATTCGCAGCTGCATGCATTGCGGGCCCAAGAGAGGCCCGCAACCCTAATCTTGACAGTTACCAGTGGATTGCGATTTACCCGTGCGCACCACGTTAATAAGAGGCAAGCACAAAGCGGAAATTGAAAGTTTTTTCTTCCACTAAGAACGATCGGAGTGCGACAAATGTGTCAATCACGAAAACCGGAAGAGAAAAATCTGTTCTCCAAGAACGATAAAAATGCGAAAAGCGAGTCAATCTCAACAGTTTGTCACATAAGATCGAAGCTTCTGTCACAGAAGATTTGCTGTGAATGAATCAAAGATAAACCACCCGCGGCAAAGCGAATGATTCCAACAACGGTTATTCTCGAGAAATTCCTATGGCGAGTTTACCGACCGAGGAAAATCACTTCTAAATTCACACCGCGTGCTCGACTACACTTCGCAAAACTGTCAATCAAAAAACAACTCTGATTGGTTCGCGGCAATAGGAAACGATAAAAACATTCACAACAATAGGAAACGATAAAATCATGTATTAAAGTGCCTATGAAGTAAAAAATATTTATTACTTATATGTAAGGCTTTTCAAAATAAAGACGAATGGCGTTTTCGTTTTTGAAATATCTTTTTTCGTTTTAGAGATATTTAGGTTTTTGTATTATGCAAATAAGGAAAGTGATGACGTCATTAATCGTTCCACAAAAAGATAAATCACTTAATCAAGCATATCTCTTGGAGTATTAAAGCGGTGTA
Source organism: Meandrina meandrites (assembly GCA_963693305.1). Classification (NCBI taxonomy): domain Eukaryota; kingdom Metazoa; phylum Cnidaria; class Anthozoa; order Scleractinia; family Meandrinidae; genus Meandrina; species Meandrina meandrites. The sequence continues at coordinate 16,383,151 of OY855905.1, read as the reverse complement.
CTTCACACTTGTCACCATCAATGTTCATCATAAAAGGCACAAGATGGCACCCGTTGCGCCGTTGCCATGGCAACAGTTTTGCCGCAAAGACTTATTTCTATTAACACTGACATTCCCAGTTTATTCTTAACCAAAGGTGATGCACTCCCAAAAGCTAACGAAGATAATTAAGCTAAGATGGGCACCACGTGTGTTACACGCCAGACCCACTGTTCATTTTTAAAGCGCTGCAAATGGAGATATTTTGTTTATAACAGAAGGAGACTGGATCCAAGACTGTTGCAATGGCAACGGCGCAACGGATGCCATCTTGTGCCTTTGATGATGAACATTGATGGTGCCAAGTTTGAAGAACACCGCCTTAATACTACAAGAGATATGCTTGATTCAGCGATTTATCCTTTTCTGGAACGATTAATGACGTCATCGCTTTCCTCATTTGCATATTACAAAAACCTAAATATCTCCATAACGAAACAAGATATTTCAAAAAGGAAAACGCCATTCATCTTTATTTCGAAAAGCCTTAAAAATAAGCAGTAATTATTTTTTACTTCATATGCACTTTAAGCGTGACGCGTTACTCGAAATAATTATCTTTTGTCCAGTGATTTATGATTGATTTTTTAACACTGAGAAATTTTCGCGACCCGTTGGAAACATTGCCGTGAAAATGAGGTGACTTGAGTTATTTGTTCTTCCATCATGAACGGTTACAATGCGAAAGGATCCGAAATGTGTCGTTCAAATAGGAAGTTGAGGAATCATTTTCTGCAAAGAATTCATCAGATGTGCAAATATATCTCAATTAAGACAGCATTGACAACTTAAGGCAAACTTCCCAAAAAAACTTCCACAGGAATGTATTTTGCAATCTAAAAGTTTACACTGACTCTCGTCTCAACCGTCCCAGTACCTTCCCTTAAGTGCATCCAGGCCCGCTCTTCCTAACCTGTGATTACCACTGGTTTAGAATGAGCTATATTAATACATGTACTTTATTCGCCTTGTTGTTGTAGGTTGTTTGTTTCGTGCAAATGTTCTTTATCGTGCATTAAAATGAACGTTTGCGGCTGCATTCTTGTAGAACGAGGTATACACATGTACTTTATTCGCTTGGTTGTTCATAGCTTGTTTGTTTGGTGTCTCATTGTTCCGCAACTGCGTTTTATCGTGCATCAAAATGAATGTTTGCGGCTGCATTCTTTTAGAACGAGGGATATACATGTACTTTATTCGCTTGGTGGTTCATAGCTTGCTTGTTTGGTACCTCGTTGTTCCGCAACTGCGTTTTATTGTGCATTAAAATGAATGTTTGCGGCTGCATTTAGAACGAGGTATATACATGTACTTTTTGTCGCTTGGTTGCAGTTCGTAGGCTGTTTGTTTGTTGTCTCGTTGTTCCGAAACTGCTCTTTATTACGCTGTTATATCACTGTTTGCGGCCACATTCTTTTAGAACGAGGTATTGTCATGTAGTATATCGGTTGGTTGTTTCACCGGCGCGAAAGAGATCGAGAATTTTCGCGACCTGTAACGGAGCGACTTCGTTGTGACGGGTCGTGACGACCCGAGTCGGATCGTCACGATCCGCCGAAATATTCTGGGGTGCACGGTCTCTTGACAAGCTCACTTCCGGTGATAGAGTTCACTTCCGTTTAACTGTCTCGCGAAATGACTTCCTGTTGACGGGTTGACTTTTCCAAAGACGGATCGTAACGATCCGTGACGGGTCGTCACAATGTTGGCGATACGGCGATCCGTGTCGGGTCGTCAACCCCTTGGACGATCCGTTACAGATCGAGTGTATTGGACATGGGTGGAGTTTTGTGGGAAGAACGTGTGTTTTGTTTTTGGAATTTATAAGCGGGTACATTTCATTTCATTTCATATTACATGACGGTAAGCCTCTTTAGAAAGACAAAATAAAGATTGAGCAAACCTCCAACCTCGTTCCCAGGGTCCTCTCCTCTGAGAGAGACTGGAAGGAGGTTGTGCAAACGAGGTTGTGCAAACCTCAGTTTCAAAACTGCGCCTGCTAATTGATGGTTTGCAACCACGTGACAAGGCGGCCATGTTGGTGGATAAGACAAACCTTTTTCGCAGAATTTGCATGATAATTTCCAAGCGGAGGAAAACACTTTTATCATGTCCATCTGCATGGCTGCTGTAACGTAGGCTGCAAGCCAGCACATTTTTTGCTGACCCTCCCCCACCCCCTTACCCACTTCCTTTATTGACTTATTGACTATGCGTGCAGAAATCTACTTGACCCCCTCCCCATCCCCCGCCTTCTTTTTCCAGTTATACACCTTTGCCCTATTTAGACTTGACTAGAAAAAATCCTAATCGAAAAACGCTTGTGAAACTCAGATTAAGTAATCACAAACTCCTGATTGAAACAGGAAGATATAACAATATCTCCAGAACACACATATAAACTACTAGTTCTGGCGCATCGAGTAGAACAAAAGCTTTATGATATCTAACAAACCTGTTTTCTCAAGAAACTCGTCTCCCATGCTCGCCTCGTTTCTTGAGAAAAAGCTTTGTTAGATATCATGAAGCTTTTGTTCTACTCGATGCGCCAGAACCCAGTAGTTTATATGTGTGTGAGAAAATAACGCAAACATGGAAGTAAACAAAGCGCGTGACCCCAAGCCTATCGAGCGAGCGGATGTGCCACAAAAATATTCCCTGTTGAAGAAATGTCTGCACTCTCTACATACAAAAGTGCGCCAGAATTATTTTCCAATTGAAGAATTATCTGCACAAGTATATACGCCGAGATGGCAGCCGCGAGATTTTCGTCCAATGTTCTGCAAATGTTTTACGGTCCAATAACGAGGGAGCAAAACAGAAACCTTCCTCAACCATTAGAACCTGAACTGGTTGTTTTATATGAAGTGTTTAATATAAGCTAAAGTAATTTCCAGGAATGGCTTCGTGTTTGGATAATGGATGTATCCAAAACAAATCCAAACAATAAAGATCTTTTAATGTTTGCAAGAGAAAATAAAGCAAAGTTCACTGATTTGGTTAAACAAGAAATCCTTAAGTTAAACAGCGTAAAAGTAAGTTTTGGGCTACAAGTAAAGTTTTCCATGGAAATAAACGGTGAAACACAACACATGAAGCATTATTTTAAAGACGAAGAACCGCATGTTTTCAACAGGCATGATAAAGAACTGATAGAACAAAAATACGATGAATTCATTGAAAGGATAAAGGGAGAAATAGAAAACTGGTCTGTGAAGGGATCAGGATGGGAAGTTGAAAGGATAGAGACTGCGTACGTGAATGTCGCACGCTATCAGCCACTGCGCGGAGGAACTTATTTACCTCTTCCAGCCAATCTGGCAAAAAAGAAGGCAATAATCAACGTGAAAAACATAGACAACGAATGTTTGAAGTGGGCAATCAGAGCCGCTTTATTTCCTCCACAAGATGGAAAGGACCCGCAAAGACCAAGCAAATATCCGGTTAACGATGGTATTAATTATGGGGGCATCGATTTCCCAACACCGGTAAAACAGATAGACAAGCTTGAAGCTCAAAACAAAAAACTGGCAATAAACGTATTTGGCTGGGAAAACAATTGTGTGATTGTGCACAGGATAAGCAGAAAAGAACCGAATGTACCTAGGATAAAGCTGATGTTAATTGAGTCAGGGGAAATTCAGCACTATTGTTACGTAAAAAGAGAAAGCGCTTTGCTGTTTGATAAGTCAATAAATAGTAAAACTTTCTATTGCATGATGTGCTTAACTCGTTTCACAAGAGCGGACTTGCTCGAGAACCACAAAAAATATTGCAATGGTGTGAACGGCAGGCCGACAAGGATTAAGATGCCAGAAAAGGGAAAAACACCCTTTCTTTCCAAAATCATCACAAACAGATAAAGATGCCCTATGTGATATATGCGGACTTTGAGGCTTTAGTCAAAAAGATTCCTGGCTGTGAGCGTGTGCCAGAGAGCAAGCAAAAAAAGCTACACACACAAGACCGAATGGCATGAGGCATGCGGGTATTCTTACATGGTTGTGAGAAGCGACGGGGAAGTTTTAGGGTCCAAAGTTTACAGGGGTGAAAACGCGGTTAGAACATTTTTAGGTGACATTCTGCAAGAAGAGGTGAAAATAAGAGAGAGTTTGGCCGCACCAAAGCCGATTGTGATGACGGCCGAAGACTGGGAAAAATTCAAAAATGCAACTGATTGCCATATTTGTAACAAAAGTTTGATAAAAGACGAATTCTTAGACTCTTTACCTGTTTTTAACATTGAAGAAAAATGCAGTTATCGGGGTCAATGGCACAAAAAATGTTTTTACATGGCACAGAAAGAACAACAATGGGGGATTCAACTCTAAAAAGACTAACAGACAAAAATGACCAGTTGGAAGCAAAATCACAGGAAAATTGTAAGTTCTGTGAAAAACCTTTACTTCAGAAAAACTTCAGAGACGCAGTAAAAGACCATTGCCACATAACGGATAGGTACCGCGGAGCCGCGCACAACGCATGTAATCTGAAAATGCGAATAAAACCCAAGACTGACCAAATACCAAATGTATTCCACAACCTGAGGGGCTACGACGCACACCATTTAATGCAAGCGATATCACAGCTGCAGAAAGAGGTGAAATGCGTCGCCAACAACATGGAGAAATATATTACATTTTCAGCGGGAGGTCTGCGTTTCATTGACAGCTTGAACTTTTTGCAAGGAAGTCTTGATTCACTTGTAAGCGCAACGCCAAAGGAGACATCCGAAACCTGTGCCAAGAGCAGTACGGGTTAGATCCGGCGCATTATTACACGTCGCCAGGCCTCTCATGGGACGCGCTCTTGAAAAAGACGGGGGTCGAGCTTGAGTTATTCACAGACCTTGAAATGCATCTCTTCGTGGTACGGGGAATTCGGGGTGGAATCTCGACGGTGAGCAACAGATACGCGAAGGCAAACAACCCGCTGGTACGGGACTATGACCCCAGCAAACCGAACCGTTACATCGTGTATCTCGACGCAAACAACCTCTATGGCTGGGCAATGAGCAAGCCACCCCCAAAAAGGGATTTTAAATGGAAACGTATTATGCCAACGGAGGAAGACATCCTTAAGAAAAGAGAAAACGCAAGGAATGGATGGATTCTTGAAGTTGATCTTGAATATCCAGCAGAACTGCATGAAGAACACAACAGCTACCCCCTCGCGCCTGAGGAAAAGGTCGTGAAAAAGGAATGTATGTCGGACTACCAAAAGAGGTTGATGAAAGTGCTGGAGCTGAAACCCCCGGATAGCGAGAAGCTGCTGCTGACACTTGAGAACAAAAACAACTATGTCGTGCATTACAGAAACTTGCAGTTTTATCTGAAGCAGGGCATGAAACTGAAGCGCGTACACAGGGTGTTGGAGTTCGAACAAGAATGCTGGATGGAGCCGTACATCCGGGTGAATATAGAATTCAGGAAAAAAGCAAAGAACGACTTTGAAAAGAACTTTTACAAGCTAATGAATAACTCAGTTTTCGGCAAAACCATGGAAAACCTGCGTAACCGTGTTAACATAAAAATGGTGCGCAGCAAATGAAACAGACAAAATAAGGAAATTGGTTGCAAGCCCTTTGTACTCAAGGCATGTTATATTTTCAAATGACCTGGTCGGGATCGACATGCGCAAAAGCCGGCTGCTGCTCAACAAGCCGGTCTACACGGGGATGACTATTCTTGACAACACCAAGATCCTGATGTACGACTTTTTCTACAACCATCTGAAAAAGCAATACGGCCAAAGGTACGAGCTCTTGTTCACAGACACAGATAGCCTTCTGCTTGAAATCAAAACGGATGACGTCTACAAAGACATCAAATCAAACGAAAATCAATATGATACGAGTGACTATCCGAAGGAGCATTCACTCCACTCAAACGCGAACAAAAAGGTCTTAGGCAAAATGAAAGACGATGTGCCGGAACCCCCATAGCAGAGTGTGTTTGTCTGAGGCCGAAAATGTACTCTATCTTGAAGGCAGACGAAAAAAATATCAAAAAAGCAAAGAGTGTAAAAAAGAGCGTTATCAAGAAACAAATAATGCATGAACAGTACAAGGAAACGCTTTTTGGTAAGCAGCAGTTGTGGCATGGAATGAACATTCTTCGAAGCGAGGGGCATGAGATTTACGGCATGCATGTCAACAAAATTTCGCTTTCCCCATTTGATTCAAAGTGCTGGATAGCAGATGATGGGATCAATACAAATGCTTACGGGTACACAAGGCCTTTATTCACAAATACTGAAATCAAAGAAATAGAAGCTTTATTAACAAATACTGAAATCAAAGAAATAGAATCTTTAACAGAAGAAGCTTTAACAGAGATGCTGAAATGAAAGAAATGTTATAGTTGCTCGGGGGGTAATTGTGTGTTTGGAGGCACAACCAGCAGTTCTTCACGCACGAAGCCGCGCTTGGGCCCGTCGTGCAAATAGTAGAGAACGGGCTGATTTGGTTTGGTAAAAGATCGTTCAGTGTTGTAAACTTTCAAAGACCAGATTGGATCGTGGCTCTTTTGACGCCACCCTCAAGCTCGCCAGGTTGGTACAAATACCTAACATGCACGAGAGAGGGGAGCTTTTTTCCCTTTGCCCAACAGGAATAAGGTGTCGATGGCTTTGCAGAAACATTTTTTTCTTTGATGGCAACGGCGGGTTTCTGGCCGGTAAGGCTTGTTACCTCGTTGTTCAGAGCGGCCACAACTTCAGGAAGCCTTGTTACCCACGCCGTGGACCGCTGGCGTGGGTAACAAGGCGACATTTTGCATTACAGAAACTTGCAGTTTTATCTGAAGCAGGGCATGAAACTGAAGCGCGGGCAGGCCCATTTCAACGGCGTACTGGTGCCCGAACAAGCGCTCAGCCAGGGTGCGGTTGAAACGTTCAACAATGGCCTGGTCACGGTGAATGTCAACTCGCCCGCGACGAATGTACGTTTTGTGATTTTCCATTTCTTTTGTAACAGCGCCCATGAATTCGCGCCCAGGGTCAACCTTCATCAGCAGGGAACTAGTGGAAGACATCGATTATATTTTGAGTGATGATATCGGTACAACTGAATCTAATGAACAAGTCTCTGATGTTACAGTCTCACCCACGAAAAAGGCGCAGCGTCCCAAGAAATATTCCACAAAAGCACAAACGAACATGGATGACGAAGAACTAGCAGAGGATATTGACTACATTTTAAACGATGATACTTCATCTGAATCAAATGGAAAAATCCGCTCTGGTACGGATTCACCTACAAAGAAGACACGGAATACAAAGAAAGATTTCATGAAACAAGAACAAAAGGGCATGGATGACAAAGAACTCGCAGAGGATATCGACTGCACCTTTAAACAAGATGTCCTTTCAACTGATTCAAATCAACAAAACTCCTCTGCTACAGTTTCGCCCTGGATCAAACCACGGTGTCCCAAGAAATATCCTACAAGTAAAAAAGACGTTATGGACGATCAGAAACTAGCAGAGGATATCGATTATATTTTAAATGACGATGTCGGTATCAATGAACCAAATGAACAAATCTCCTTTGCTCCAGTGCCACCCACGAAAAAGGCCAAGCGCGCCAAGAAACTTTCCACTAAAGAACAAAAGAACGTAGATGTCAAGAAACTGGAAAAGGATATCAACTTCATTTTCAATGACGATATCACTACAGCTGAATCAGATAGACAAATCTCCTCTGGTGCAGTTTCTGCCACGAACAATGTGCAAAGTCTCAAGAGATCTTCCAAAAGAGGGAACATGCGCGTAAACGACAAGAAACTAACAAATGATGTGGACTTTGTCTTCAAACATGACATCCCTGCAGCTGAATCCAACAGTCAAATCGCATCTGGCAAAGTTCCGTCAAAGAAAATAGTTTTGTTTCAGGAAACGAACAAGACGGACGAAAAGTTGGAAATGGACATCCAGTGCATTCTTAAAGACGATACTGTTGAAGATGTTTCAAACGGAAAATTCTCATCGGGTCTTAGCGATCTTCCTCCTCCTGAAAAGAAGGGATTCACGCGGAAACACTGTAAGCGGGCAGATGATCAATTGGCGAAGGATATCCAGTATATTTTAAATGATGACGTCTTTACTGCTGATTCAAATGATGATGCATATTCTTCCAGTCCTGAAAAAATACCAAGACCAAAGACCAGCAATCCAAAGCTTACCTCAGCAATGGATTTGGACAGGACCTTTGATCCTGCATCAGTAGCTTCTTCAAATCACGCAGATGATAAATTAGTACAGGATATCGAATATATTCTAAATGATGATCTTGTCGACGTCTCCTCGAATGGACCAGCTCTGTTGAGATCTGGAGCAGCACGGCGCCTCAAAAAGCAATCTCTTCCGACACCAAAGCAAGCAGATGGCGAATTGTTAACTACTAACGAAAGGACTTTAAATGATGAAAATGTCCAGGGTGCCTCAAATGAACCGTTATCCTCGAGTCCTGGGGCGGCTCTACATCTCAGGAAGACAACCCCTACGCGGAAATCGAAGTATATACCAATGGTAGAAAAAGTGACTGAAGAAACTGATTCAAAGGCGTCAAAAACTTCAACTAGCCAAGAGTTGCGACTGCAGAGAGATTTCGCGTCGAAATTGAGCACAGCAAAACATCAGAGAACACATTCGACGAGGACGAAAGAGGACACGGAAGAGAGAGCATTGTCAAAGGATATCGATGATATCTTAAAAGTAGACTTACATCCTGCTGAATCAGTTCCACCTATTGGTAGCTCATTACCACGACGAAAACAAAAAAACCAACGTTAGCTACGAATATAAGCAAGACCCAAGGTTCTTTATCAGCAGCTTCTAGTTCTCGTGCAGTGCCACACCCAAAGCAGGATTTTAGTCCAAACCAAGACACGTAACGGAAGATGGCTCTATATAGTGTGTATCAAACGGACAAATCCTCTCGAGTGCTTGCGCAGCTCAGCGCACCAAAAAGATTTCACAAAGAAATCAAAAGATATGTTAACCCTCGAAGACGTTGATTCGAGTATGCAAATCGATTCAAGCTCTTGGGCTGTGCCGCGGTCGCCAAAGGGTTCTTTTCGGAAACAAAGGCCTGCAAAGAACGTCGTGATAGGAAAAAAGTGCGACGATAATCTACAAGATACTGAAAAAGTGTCTTCAATCGGATCAATCATGTCGAGTCCTGGTGTTAGTACTCGTTTGAGGATGAAGCGTCCCACAAGACAGCCCAAGGAAACAGAGGAGAGTAACTTGGAGCAAATTATCGACGAGATTTTGGACATTCCAACGGCTGACTCTAGTACTTCAGTGGAAAATCTTTCTGATGTTGGAGTAAGTTTAAGAAAAAGTAATTCTACAAGGCAGCCCAAGCAGTCCAAGCATACAGAGGAAGTTAACTTGGAAGAAGCTATCAACGACATTTTAGAAATTCCAACACTTGACAGTGACAGCAAAGCAACAGTGAAGCTTAGCACTGTGAATAAAGAACGGAAGACAAAGTCGAGAAAGAAAGTGGACACGTGTGAATCACGTGGTATAGATACTCAGCAGTCTACTGCACAGACACTTGCTGATAGAGGTGTCCCAAATGTTGAAATCCCGGATGCTAAGGCTAGTTCCTCTAGTATTGAAACTAAGAATTACGACAGTGGAGACACCATGCGACCAATGACGGCAGGATCTTCTAGAATAACGTCTAAGGGATGTTCTGCTTCTCCTGATACAGTTAAGCCTCCATCTTCCGACACAACAAGACAACAGCTCTCCAAAAGAAAACAAACACTGCCAGCTATCCTCAAGGACGAAAGTATCGTGCGAAAACCGCGCATGAGAGCTTCCAGAGAAATTAGACGGACGGACGTTTGGAGAGGATGGCAAAACAAAACAAACCTGCTGTCCCTTTGACTGGCTTAAACAGCCATAGAACCACTTCTGGAATTTTTTACGAATCTAACGAAGTTGAGCTAATGAAGGAGATCGAGAGAGAGTCTCGAAGGCACTGAATAACTTTATTGATATCTATAATAATCTTACTAAATTTATTATATTTTTGTGGAAATACTTTTTACATGGTTAGAGATTTTGATGCCTTTTTTAAATATTTCATTTATTTTTATGCAATCTTAAGTTCTAACAAACAAAAACAAACTTAACAATATAAACAGTTCGATTTACGTATTTTAATAACCATTTCATTCCTGCCGGTATTACTATTTTTGTTTAGAAAAGGTTGTTATAGAGGTACGTAAGAATTTGTTACTGCGATATGTTAAGATAATTTATCTTACTGCAGTGCTGACGTGTAAACACTTAATTTATGACAATCCCCAAGTCGTTTAGATCTTTGGATCAGTCTCAGAGGAACGGAGAAGAGTTTTGGTGTGAAACAACTTTTAGCGTCATCCTTCGATCCTAAAATCCTAATTCCTAAGCCTCCCTTCCCTTAGTGGTTTTCATCCGAAGTCTTCTCAAACTCATTAATAATTCATCAAGTTAAAACATAGAAAATCAAAACCGTGAAGGATTTTATTTCTCCGTTTACTTATTAGATTTTTGTTTTAATTGAGAAGATATATCAAACACTCGAGACAGTGCTTCATCGGCTCTCCAAACACCTCGAATTTCGCTGTGGGTCGTGTTTTCACTCCCTTCTCGGTGCTTGGATATCCCAATGAAACACTGTCTCTAAAATCTAAAATCTAATCTTTTTATTTACTCTAGACATAAAGAGCATAAACCTCAAAGAAATTTTTGGCATCGATTAAATGCTTTGTTTAGGGGATAAAGGATTCTGAAATTTGTGGAGTCCCGATTTTTTTCAGGCTGATGAGAACCACCGATACTCCTTAAATTTCCCCTTATCGTTCAATCCCAATTTGACCTTCCAAGCAAATTTGTAAGTCACCCCAATTCCCCATTGCACGTGCCCCCGTCCCCCAATATTCCCCTTATTGCGAAAACACCCCTTTGTAATCCCGAGACATGCGCGAATTTGGCGATAGCTCGCTTGCACTGCAGCTTGTACGTATATGGTGCAAAATCTAGTCGGTATCTGCATGTAAGCAGTGAAAGATTGTATTTTTTTTAAGTTTGATTTATTTTTGTTTCCTCCATAACAACCTATTCTGTCACTTGTGTTTATTGCGTTAAAGTCAGCTCTCGATATTAAGAACTTATGAATAACACTAAGTACCTATTTATTTATTTATTTGTTATTTATTTATTTATTTATTTATTTATCATATTACGACTCATTTCTCTAATTACCGTTCTTCCCGAGTACTTCGATCTTCCAGCAAGAAACAACATTCAATCTTAAAATCTATGGTGGAGGATAATTTGAAGTAACTGCCCCTCTTTAAAAACATTTCTACCAGATGACAAATGAAACTGCGATTCTGTAAACCTTTTTATAATAATATTGAAAACATTTCTCTTCAAGCAAGTCTGTGGTTAACTCAACATAAATTTGATTTCAATTCTAGTGATTTTATATTTTCATTGTTTTAAGTACCTCATCCACTTATTTCGCGAGTTTTTCGAGTTTTTACGGACATCAATAGCAAAAGACGTACATCGAGTAAAAAAACTGTAAATGATTAATCTTTTTTATTAAATATAGTCGCATTCCCGAGGAGTGAGATTTGTCTTCTGGGTTTGATTCGTGTAGTTATAATGGCGGCTTGTCTTGATTCAACTTGCGTGCGCCAAAACTTTGTGAGCAAGATTTCAGGCGATTTGATGTTGTAGGGACATAAATAGACTGTCCTAGGATAGCAGGGATCGCCTGGGTTTATTGTCCTCCAAAATCCTGCAGAATCAAATGAGTTTTAAAGAAGAATTTCAGAGCGATTTTTCTTGGTTGCCTAAAATGGTTAGTGCGCTGGACTCCGGATCGAGCGGTCCGGGTTCGAGCCCTGGGTGGGTCACTGCCTTTTTTGTTAAGCAAGACACTTTTCTATCACAGTGCCTCTCTCCATCCAGTTGTGTGAATGGATACCGACGAATATCGAATACCGAAGGTAAAGTAAAACATAAACTTGCCACAGTTAAGTACGTTCAAACACGTGCACCGTTTGGGAGCGCTGGTTTCTTGTCCAAAATTTCTGCAAACGACTATTAGATTCCAACTTTTGATAAAATTCGACGATAATTTTCAAATGAAAAAGAGAATGGCGGTTCGTTTTCCTAGGAGCCAGAACTATTTTAGCAAAAACTTTTTTTTCAGCCCAAATTTATCCGATTTGATCATCCCAGCGTGTAAAAGAGACTGCGCTAGAACAGTTGAACTGGTTTGTCTTCCAAAACGCTAAAAGTTATATTTTAGCACTAGTACACTTCTCGATCGATCGATCACCGATTTTGACCAATTTTCATTTGATTTTGACTTCCCTGCAGCTAACGTGGTGAAAGTAGTAAGTTTTGAAAGTGACTGGTGATTTCGGCCACAAGCGTCAATGAGCAGGTTTACTAAGTATGTATATTTTCACATTTGAATTGTCATCTTCTGTCGCCCCTTCCCGGCCGCTGATCAATGTTGTCCGAATTTTAGGACTATATTCAAACCTTTAAGCCACAACTTTGAAATGGGGATGGGGTTTAGAATAAAAAGGCATTTGCTTATTCTTCGAGCGAAGGAATGTTTTTAAACAAAGAGTGTGTTTTAACCCTTTAGAGCGGTTGCTTTGACTTTATGACAAGAACGAAACTTGAAGTGATTAATCTTTTCAATGCGACCTTTTCAAAGGGCAGTATTTCATTTTTGTTAGTTTGCCCGTTTTAAAACGGCACAATAGAAAAGTGAGTCTTTTGCACTATTGGTTTTGACATAATAATGTTGGGCCTAAAGTTGTTCGAGAAAGGGCGGGCGTTCAAAACTATATAAGTAAGATCCTTGATAATTCAATGAACAGAGCGTTAGATCTTCTGATCTCCTTGTTGTGCTGCTTAGCCGAAAACAGGTTACACCCATAAGCGTTTATCGGTGGGATCAAAGATCTCAATACAGCACTGGAAGTTAGAATCGGTGGCAAAGAAACCAGGAAAGCACAATTCGGAGAGTCCAGACCATGCAATCCGAAACACATTTTTCAGCAATATATACAAGCACAGCACCTGTGTCCTTGCACACTTTGCGCAGCGTTTCACGAGGCTATATGACTACGTCTTTTTCAATACCTATTTGACCAGAGTTTTTCTCTTTTCCTCAGTTTTCCTTTGCAGAATACTTCAAAACTAACTTGTTTCTTTGCATTTAAGAGTTTAATACCGATGCATTATTGGAGCCAAATCTATAGCTTTTATCAGAAGGCAACTTAGTTGTTAACATTCTTTACTACCAAACTCCTGGCGTGTTGGAAACCTGAGATCCGACGATCTACACGGTTTACAAGGTTTACACGGTTTACATCTTTAAACAAAATAGATTATGATAATCTTTTACAGAAAGTGTTGTAAACCGATGTAAACCGTCATCTACATGTAAACCGTGGAAGTTTCTCTCTATTTGCCGTAGTCAGCTTTGACAGAGAGTGCTGTAAACCGCTATAAACCGTGGTAGTTTTTCTCTATTTGCCGTTGTCAGCTTATAAGTTATCTATGTTAATGCTGAATAACAAGCTGAAGACTATTGTTAGCTTTGGCTAGCTATGGAAAAAATTAACACCAGAAATCAATCGTGTAGAGTAAGCCGAAAACTAAAGGAAATTATTTTGAATAACGACAGTGCGTGAAGAAAGAGGCTGTACGCAGCATTAAAAGTACACTCTTTTCTTTTATAAGAATGTCGTTTTTCCGAACCAGGCTCAATAGTCTTATTTTCCTGCCGATTTTAGGCTGAAAATATTTTTGTGAATATTCTTAGATTATAGCTTATAGCTTGTTCGGTGCCTAGATCTGTATACCATCTGAAAACCATACAGCTGTATTACACGTACCGTTCATCGAACTGTCATTAGTATCGAACATTTGGCTAGTGTAGGTTTTAATCGTTTCACTGGCTAGTTTTGCTGTTTAGGGAAAGGAATAAACATATAATTGTATTGTATTTACAGACTTTCAACACACAAAATTGTATCATTTAGAATAAAAAGACATTTGCTTATTCTTCGAGCGAAGGCATGTTTTCAAAGAATAATTCAATTTTCGGATGAGTGTTTCCAGAATGTTGAAACTTGTTGTCTCGGAGAATGTTAACTCTTTACAGCTGTTGTTTGACAAGAACGAAATTTGCAGTACTTTATCTTTTCAGTGCGACCTTTTCAAAAGGCAGTCTGTCACTTTTCTTAGTTTGCGCGTTTCAAAATGGCACAATAGAAAATTGATTTTTTTTGCACTTTTGGTTTTTACGTAAATGGAGCTAAAATTGCTCGAGAACGGGTGGGTGTTCAACAATATAAGTGAAAAAAATCGCTGGATAATGCAATGAACAGGGCGTTATATCTTCTGATCTCCTTGTTGTGCTGCTTAGCCGAAAACAGGTTACACCCATAAGCGTTTATCGGTGGGATCAAAGATCTCAATACAGCACTGGAAGTTAGAATTGGTGGCAAAGAAACCAGGAAAGCACAATTCGGAGAGTCCATACCATGCAATCCGATACACATTTTTCAGCCATATATACAAGCACAGCACCTGTGTCCTTGCACACTTAACGCAGCGTTTCACGAAATGTTAAAAATCGTCAAGAGGCTATAGTGACTACGTCTTTTTCAATACCTATTCGACCAGAGTTTTTCTCTTTTCGTCAGTGTTCCTTTGCAGAATACTTCAAAACTAACTTGTTTCTTTGCATTTAAGAGAAAACCATACAGCTGTATTACACGTACCGTTTATCGAACTGTCATTAGTATCGAACATTTGGCTAGTGTAGGTTTTAATCGTTTCACTGGCTAGTTTTGCCGTTTAGGGAAAGGAATAAACATATAATTGTATTGTATTTACAGACTTTCAACACACAAAATTGTATCATTGCACAAAAAAATCTCTGGTTTATTCTGAAAATATTCTTAAAATTTCGCAAATTTCAGCCTCGAAATTCTTATAAGATATATTCTTTTTAAAAAGGTGTGTAGTAAAAAAAAATCGGCAAGAAAGGAAGAGAAAAAAAAGCGGATTTCTGGGGAAGAATTATCCGGCCCCCAAGCCCGATGGAGGATAATTCCTTCAGCTTTGAGCAGCAGGCTCGAGTCAACACGCGGGGAGAGGTTATTCGGCCCCCAAGCCGTTGAGAATAGCCCCTATACAGGAAGACTCGAACCCGCGACTCTGAGATGATTAAACGAGAAGTTCACTCCAGAATGGCCATTTATTTTCTTTACGCCAATAAAACGTTTATACAAAAATATGTTCTTCACCAAAATTTCAGCATCCAACGAGCGCTAAATCCCTACGAAATCTTTCTCTAAAGTAGCCCAAAATTCGACAACTGAACGCCACCATCTTGGAGCCAGTAATGTATGCGTGACGTCAACGAGTTCAGCCTGAAGTTTAGCGGGAAAATTTAAATACTCAAAACTCCTTGTTTCTTTGAAGTGGCTTTTGTTTGTCAAAATGCCTGTCTGAAAGGAAAGAAAAGGTGAAAGGTGTTTTTGTATCTCTTGGAGATCTGTTTGAGAAACATGGAGCTGCACAAACAGGCATTTTGACAAACAAAAGCCACTACAAAGAAACAAGGAGTTTCGAGTATTTAAATTTTCCCGCTAAACTTCAGGCTGAACTCTTTGACGTCACGCATACATTACTAGCTCCAAGATGGCGGCGTTCAGTTGTCGAATTTTGGGCTACTTTAGAGAAAGATTTCGTAGGGATTTAGCGCTCGTTGGATGCTGAAATTTTGGTGAATAACATATTTTTGTATAAACGTTTTATTGGCGTAAAGAAAATAAATGGCCATTCTGGAGTGAACTTCTCCTTTAATTTATATCAGCCGCGCTGCAGCGATACCATTTAGCCACCTCGAAATCCCTTGGCTATAACTGACTTCCGCCGGATGTTGAGTGAGATCGAGTGCGCACTCAGTTAATCACCAGTCTACTGTTATAGTTTAGCACTTGTACACATGTTGATTGATCTATCTCCGATTTCAAAGGTTGGGCCGTGTACTTGTGCTTATTTATCCAATAATTGAAATGTCAAGAATGTGATTTTAAGATCAATTTTGAGATTGAAATTAATTATTGAAGCAATCTGAAATTAGCCTATTTACTGTGCATTCGAAGTGTACTTTGATGCTGTAGCATGACGCCTGTTCAGTTAAACAGTTCATTTCTATAACCAATTTCAAAGAGGCTTTAGACATCGATCTTGGGATAAAGAATTTCATTCAAGACATTTTCATATTTAGTCATCTTCCGTCGCCCCTTCTCCCCTTGATCAATGTTGTCCGAATTTCAGGATTCTATTCAAACCTTTAAGCAACAACTTTGAAAGGGGGAGGGGGGCTTAGAATAAAAAGGCATTTGCTTATTCTTTGAGCGAGGGCATGTTTTTAAAGAATAATTCAATTTTCGGGTGAGTGTTTTCAGAATCTTGAAACTGCTGGTCTCAGAGTGTGTTTTAACCCTTTACAGCTGTTGCTATGAGAAGTCACGAAATTTGCAGTAGTTTATCTTTTCAGTGCGACCTTTTCAGCACGCAGTTTTTCATTTTTCTTAGTTGCGCGTTTTAAAATGGCACAAGAGAAAAGTGGGTTTTTAGCACTTTTGGTTTTGACATAATAATATTGGGCCTAAACTTTTTCGAGAAAGGGTGCACATTCAACAATATAATTAGGATACTGGATAATGCAATAAACAGAGCGTTCAGTATGTTCTGATGTGCTTGTGGTGATGCTTAGCCGAAAACAGGTTACACCCATAAGCGCAGGGCTCAAAGATCTCAATACAACACTGCAAGTTGTAATCTCGCAAGGAAACAAGGAAAGCATATTGCAACGAGTCAAAACCATGCAATCCGATTCACAATTTTCAGCTATATTCTACGTTTACCTTCGTTTACCTTCGTTTGCCTACGTTTAACTTCGTTTGTCTACGTTTACTTTCATCTGCCTACGTTTGCCTTCACTTGCCAACGTTTACCTTCCTTTGCCTACGTTTACTTTCGTTTACCTACGTTTACCTTCGTTTGCCGACGTTTACCTTCATTTACCAATGTTTCACTTCATTTCCCTACGTTTCACTTCGTTTGCCTACGTTTAACTTCGTTTGCCTCCGTTGAACTTCCTTTGCCTACGCTTACCTTCGTTTGCCTACGTTTGACTTTGCTTATCTACGTTTTCCTTCATTTTCCTACGTTTACCTTCCTTTGCCTACGTTTACATTCGTTTGCCTACGTTTAACTTCGTTTCCCTACGTTTCACTTCGTTTGCCCACGTTTACCTTCGTTTGCCTACGTTTACCTTCGTTTGCCTACGTTTACCTTCGTTTGCCTACTTTTAACTTCGTTTGCCTACGTTCACCTTCGTTTGTGTACGTTTACCTTCGTTTCCCTCGTTTACCTTCGTTTCCCTATGTTTAACTTCGTTTGCCTGCGTTTACCTTAGTTTGCCTAACTTTACCTTCGTTTGCCTACGTGTAACGTCGTTTCGCTACGTTTACGTTCGTTTGCCTACGCTTACTTTCGTTTGCCTACGTTTATCTTCGTTTGCTTGCGTTTACCTTCCTTTCCCTACGTCTACCTTCGTTTGCCTACGTTTACCTTCGTTTGCCTTCGTTTACCGTTGTTGGCCTACGTTTAGCTTCGTTTGCCTACGTTTAACTTCGTTTGCCTCGGTTTAACTTCGTTTGCCTACGTTTAACTTCGTTTGCTTACGTTTTCCTTCGTTTCCCTACGTTTAACCTCGTTTGCCTACCTTTACCTTCGTTTGGCTACGTGTACCTTCGTTTCCCTACGTTTAACTTCGTTCGCCTACGTTTACCTTCGTTTGCCTACGTTTACCTTCGTTTGGCCACGTTAACCTTCGTTTCCCTACGTTTAACTTCGTTTGCCTACGTTTACCTTCGTTTGCCTACGTTTACCTTCGTTTGCCTACGTTTACCTTCGTTTGGCCACGTTAACTTTCGTTTCCCTACGTTTAACTTCGTTTGCCTACGTCGACCTTCGTTTACCCACGTTTAACTTCGTTTGCCTATGTTTAACTTCGTTTGTCTACGTTTACCTTCGTTTGGCTACGTTTACCTTCGTTTGCCTACGTTTAACTTCGTTTGGGTACATTTGCCTTAGCTTACCTACGTTTACCTTCGTTTGCCTGCGTTTAACTTCGTTTGTCTACGTTTAACTTCGTTTGCCTTTCGTTTTTTTTTCAGAAAATATTCGTTAAACTGTTCGAAAACAGTCGAGAGCGGATTCGAATAAAATAGAGAAAAACTCGAAAAATAATCGAAAATAATTCAGAAAAATGTCGCGAAAAACTTCGGAAAAAGTTGGAAAAAAGGTGAGAAAATAGTTTTTTTCTCAACTCTTTCTCGCTTTTTTTCTCCAGCATTTTTTCCAATTTTTTCTCCACTCTTTTCACGCCTTTTTTCCGGAAATTTTTATTAAAATTTAAACACGACATTCTTTACTTTTTCCCCGGTTTTGCATGAAATTTTTTTCATTTTTTTTCTGGAGGCTTTTTTTAGTTTTTCCCGACTATTCCCGCTTATTTTCTCCATTTATTTTCCAGTTTATTTTATAGTGTAGAAAAAGTCGACGAGAAAAGTTTGAAAGAAACGTGGAATAAAAACGATAAATGAAGTTTAGAATAAATTCCCCTGAAAATCGAGAAAATAATCAAAACAAAAATTCGAGAAAAAAAGGCAGAGGGAAAAAACTCGGTTCTTTCTTTTTAGACTATTTCTGGCCTTTTCTCTTGTTTTTCTCTCCACTTTTATCTCCAATTTTGTTCGCTATTCTTTTCCGTGAAACTCTTTCCTATTTTTTTCCGTAAAAAAATTCTAAAAAAAAAATTAAGCAAAAAACGGGGAAAAAGTAAATTCCAGAAAAGAGTCGAAGAAAAATTATGAAAGAAAGAAGAGAAAAAAGTCTTTTTTTGATAATTTCTCACCTTTTTTCTTTTTTTTCTCCACCAGTCTAGAAAGAAAGAACCGAGCTTTTTCCCTCTGCCTTTTTTTCTCGAATTTTTGTTTTGATTATTTTCTCGATTTTCAGGGGAATTTATTCTAAACTTCATTTATCGTTTTTATTCCACGTTTCTTTCAAATTTTTCTTTTACTTTTTCTCCTGAAATTTTTTTAAATTTTTAAGCGACATTTTTTACACTCTCCCCAATTTTTTGAGTGAACTTTGTTACCTCTTTCGACATTTTTCGGACTTTTCTTCCGAAGTGTTTTTCCCCATTTTTTCTGCAATATTTTTTCGGAAAGTAGTCGATTAGTAAGTCGGAAACAAAATCAAACAAAAAAAAGGAAAAAATTTCGAGCAGTAGTCGGGAAAATAGTTGGCAGCAACGACAGGAAAAATTCTCAAAAAAGTCGGGAAAAATGGGAGAAAATAGGAAAGTCAGGAAAAGAAAAAAAATTGAGAAAAAAAGGCACGGAGAATTTGGTGAAAAAGATGAGAAAAATTGGGAAAACGCCCGAAAAATTGGTAAAAACGTTGGAAAATATTCATTAAACTGTCCGAAAACAGTCGAGCGGCAATTCGAAAAAATAATAAGAAACTCAAAAAATAATCGAAAATAATCTTGAAAAATGTCGCGAAAAACTTCGGAAAAAGTTTTTTTCTCGAGTTTTTCTCGTCTTTTTTCTCCTGATTTTTTCCAATTTTTTCTCTAATTTGAGAAGAAAAAAGGCGCAAAAAATTTAGCCAAGGAACGGGAAAAAATTAAATTGCAGCAAAGAGTGGGAAAAAATTTCGAATAAAAAAGGCAAGGAGAGGTTGGTGGAAAAGTCGAGAAAAAATTGGGAAAACGTCAGAAAAATCGAACGGAAAATAGTCGAGAAACTGACGGGAAACGGTCGAGGTGGAATTCGCAAAAACTTCGAGAAAAAATCGGGAAAACCTTTGAGAAAAACTCGAAAAATAATCGAAAATAATCGAGAAAAACGTCAGGAAAAGAGTCGGAAAAAATTTAGGAAAAAAGATTTCTCGCCTTTTCTCCTGTTTTTTTCTCCCCTTTCATCTCCAATTTTTTTTATCAAATTTTTAACCCGACATTTTCCTTGAATTTTTTCGCGACTATTTTCCATCTTTTTTGTCGGCTTTCCTCCGACATTTTTACCGACTAATGAAGATGATCTTTTTCAACGACACGAGCATGGGACAAAGAAAAAATTCTGAATCCCCAACGGGAATCGAACCCATGGCCTCCCAGATTCCGGTTGGGAGCTCCAACCAACTGAGCTACGAGAGACTCGTGGTGAGCTTGGCCATTTACTAGGTTGATATGTGACACGCGTCCTGCATACTGCTAGGATGTCGAAATCATCAATTGTGTAGTAAATAATAAAGAGGGTAGATTTTAAGCTCGGTGATAAATAATGAAGATGATCTTTTTCAACAATGACACGAGCATGGGACAAAGAAAAATTCTGAGTCCCCGACGGGAATCGAACCATGGCCAAAGCACTGCACTGGACGACGTGTTTACAATTATCAAACGTCGACCAAAGTAACAGTTTATCGTAGTTAAATGGAAGATTTACAGAACAAGCTGCACAGCCCGTAAGACGTGGGGCTCCACATACTACGTTAATAAAGTAATGACTGTCAATCATCTTTACAAAACAACATATTTTATTGTAGGAGGGGCATGAGTTTTTTACTCGGCTCTATCAAACTCTAAAATATGAAATCATATGACCTATTTAGAACTATTATTTTTAACTGTCTTGGGAAATCTTATTTGGACATTATGGAAGCAATAGGTCCCGAAATATAAGATGTGCTGCTGTTAATATTATCGTTGTTGTTGTTTTTTGTTGCTTTATAACTACAAGCGAAACTATTGATGTTATGAACGACGACATCTTTCGTATCAGGCGGGTCGTACGCGAACTCGTAATAGTGTTGCAATGTTAGCGCTATTTGTGCGTGTATGAGTCAAACGATAAGTATCACGTGATCCACAGTCACTGATCAAGGATACATGTTTTGTTGAAATTAGCGGCACTTATGATCAGCTCTAAGATGATTGCAAAAGTTATAGCAAAAGGCCCTTTGACGCAAGAAATACTAAAATACACTCGCTGCCTTTTTCGCAAAACCTGATTCAGTGTCTCTGGCTTTTTCTTATTTTTATTTTTCCATCCACTGACAATATTGGAATCAAGTTGTCCCTCCGCAACCCACGAACGCCGCCATTCTACCACGTATGCGTTCTTGTGCTGCAAACAAAAAATATGAATAACTAATTAGGCATGTTAACTCAGTGATCAAAGGAAGATGCAAACTAACAAAGAGCTAAAAATATCATCTATTCATGATAAAATAAAAAAAAATAAAAATCAAAAAATCAAACTTAAAAATCGATAATCAAAAACCATAATTCAAATTATTCATTTTCTTCAAATAATCGCAAAGGTAAACTACCCTGTTGAAGGCGTTCGGCTTGTTGAGGGGCAGCGCGAAAAAGAGCGAGTGAAAAATGAGGTGGTGGCTTATGATAAACCATATTGGGAACTAGATAGCGCTGATTCAACAAAATTACAAGAAAGGGAGTTTTCCTTCCCGAAAAGAAAACTAACTACAAACACAAACCTAGAAATGAAACCTAAAAAGATGACCCCGAAGAAATATGAGTGATTTTCATCACATCTAATTTTCTTTCATTTTCACCTACCACTAGCATTTCCTCTTCTGAATAAGTGAGTCCTTCAGTCGCATTTTTTGCAACCGAGGCATTGAAACAGTTTTGTTCCTTTCTTCTCTGTTCAAATTCCTCCATTGGCCAAGTTGAGTATTTTGGCTCAAACACATCGCCTGAAGAACACAATAGCAAATGAGGAATTAAAATCCACTGTACATGTATAACAAACAATGACTTCCTATTCAGTGTTTGATTGTTTATTTAGTGTCTAAATTAGGGACTGTGCAATAATTATCAGTTTGCCGGGGGGGGGGGGGGGGGGAGGGTTTAATAAAAAAGTGCAACAAGACCAAAAGTTTACTTAGCTCCATCCCCTGGACAGAAGCGAAAACTTTTCCTCACTTGTTAAAACTAAGTACTAATTAACCAACACCCCCTACCCCGGCCTCCCACATGGCTCCTTATTAAATATATGGTAAGGGCCATTTATATTTTATGGGAGGGGGGGGGGGGGGGAGTGCGGTGGAATTTTATAGGTAGCCTCTGCAATATCTAACGACCCATTTGCACCATCAAAATTTTTTTGCCTTGGCAACTCCCGTTAATAATAAATCTCTTAGATGAACCCACTCCCAAAAAGGGAAGTAAAAATTAAACTTACTTATATATAAAGCTACACAATTGTAGTTTAAAGCGATAACCATAGTCACAACATATTAACTCATGGCTGCCTCGTCTGCATGTTTGTGCAGTGATTACTTGTTTTTATTTACAGGAGTGTATTGATAGTTGGTGTGCTTGAGTTTATGAGTTTCTGAATATGGGACGGGGGTGCGGGCGTGCTTTCCAGAAATATTTAGATTTTTCATAACTTCAGAAGCACTATTTTGGGTATTCTCATAGACTTTTCTTATTGCTATTGATGCTATAGCAATTGCACTGATTAACTGTCTTTATTGATGGGGCTTGTTTCTTGGTTTGTGTTAGCTGTATTTGCAGCCAAATAGTTTGTGGGTTTGAGTTGATTAGATTCCAGACTAAATTAGATTCCAGATTGATTAGATTCCCCAGGGGGGGTCCAGGGGCATGGTCCTGAGGAGAATTTAGTTTTTTTTTCGGAACCTCGGAAACCCTTTGTTGGGCATTCTGGTCAAATTTTTGCACTATTATAGATACAGTCATTACAACACTCCAGTGTAATTATTTTGAGTGACCCCCCCTTACAGACCATAATTTTTTGCATGCTCACGCCCCAAATCCTACCAGCTCTCTCACTCAACCTCATAAAAAGTGAATGGTCCCCAACAGAACATAATGTTAGTGTCTTCAAATGAGGACAGGCAAATTACAGACAGGGCTGACTTGCCACCACCAGAATAACTCCAGGAGGCGCTATCCATGCCGGGTATTTAAGAGAGAGAATATCAGTTAGAAACAGAAAAGAACTTCAAGTAACATCTGTATGTCACAGGGGGGGGGGGGGGGGGAGGCATGGCAAAAGATAATCACCCCGAGGGGTATGGTGTTGAACATAATAATTGAGAATACACTAAATTTGGAAACACTTCATTTTTACCTCCCCAAGTGATAAAGTATGCTTTCAACAAAGACAGTCTGTTAAAGACAACTTGCTTCTCAGTGTATTTTTTTTACACACTGCCCTTCCCCCTACTTTCATCATATTTGTTACCTTGACACTTAATGTGAATTTATATATGTTTTCTATTTGGTCAGAAATGGACACGTACCTGCCTGATATTTGTCCCACCAAGTCTTCCTTTCTTCCAATTTGTCATCTTGAAGAAGGGGGTGTTTGAACAGGCTAAAAATTAATCATCAAGATGTCAACATGGCTGCATGAAAAAAATTGAACAGCTAAGAATAAGCAGACATTATTGATAATGATGATCCACAACATGATCAAAGACTAATCAAGCGGTAATCAATTAGTAACTCAACTGATTCCCCATTATTATCATTGACGCCACTGATTTTTTAAGCCTGAAAATATTCCTTCTCATCAGATCAATGACTGCACCAGTCTGTTAGTTAACAACAGACTGTATACGATGTACATTGGTTTTAACACAAATAAATTTCTTTCAAAGGCACTTCTATTCAACTCAGATACTTAAAGGGACAGTTTCACGGTTTGGCGCATGTCCATAAATCAAAATACTTTTTTCGCTTTTTATCAATGTTATCGCTTAGTAAACCCCACTCACATGTAGTTCAGTAATCACATACTATGATTAGACGTACCAAAATGACGGATGACCAAAATTGTGAGAAGATTTTAATGCAATTTTACTGTCACGTCAGTAAAATATAGTTAATGGAACGTGACGCTCGTAATCAGTAAGCCTTTCATGGCGGCGTTGTTTTCAATTAAGCTATTGTGTAGGCAAGCTCCCAAGGCCAAGCAGACTCTGAGATACATTGTATTCTAGCTCAAACATTATGGCTTTGTTACCTCTAGCAGATTATAACGATCGATAGCATTGGCCAAGAATATTAAAGCACTATTCATGGCTAAGAGTATACACGTGTAATGCTAAGCTGTCCGGTAGTACAGCTCTTTCTACTGGCTTTCCCAGCAGACAAGCGTCTAGCTATAAAAGCTCAAACAAACTGTTCAGAGTTCACTTTGGTGTTCTGTTGTACAGCGCAGTTAGCACTTGCTATACTATTGTTTAAAGTTTTCCAACAGTTACATTAAGTGGATTTTACAAGCTTAGTGGACCGTTGAATTTAGTTTTGGCCCGTAGGATTTATTCCACGGTTGATGATTTCATGGCTATTTGCATGCGAAATTAGGCAACTCGCTTCCGACTGGTTCATAAACAATGAAAAAGCGGGCCTTGCAATAAAGCGTGCACAGGCGAATATATAATATGGACATGCGCCGAACCGTGAAACTGTCCCTTTAACTATATTTTGACTGATTGAGGGCTAAGTAAACAGTGTTTATTTTTTAATTTCCATGGCAGTTTCACTTTTTAACAATGACAGTGTTGAGAATCAAATTGGCCAAAGTTGACCAAAACCACAGTCTAACGATGAAAGCTGCTAAACAATAAACATTTCATGTGGACATTACCAATGGCAAGTTTGCTTGTGATCTTAAAATCAAGTTTAATTTTTGCAAACCACTACTGAAAAACTATTTTGTCCTATGCAAGCTACGGCGGACTGGGTCGTGAGCTATAATTGTTCATCGGCCTTCAAATTTGATTACTCACTTTGTTAAGAATCAGTCAAAGTTCTTCTTTCATTTTCATAACACTATTATGAGCTACAAGCATGTTCTCTAAAAAGGCTCCATATTATCAAACCTGAGGTGCCCAGCACTGAAGTTTTATTTAAAAAGTAGGTTTGTGTAGCCCTGACATATTTTGATATTCAGACTTATAAATGGATACTCCAGGCACTGCTAAGGCTGCTATTGAAAGTTGGCATTGTTAGGATCTTAAGGATTATAGTGTACATGTGCTCACACTGTAGTTTAATGTAGAAAAATGTCCCCATATCAGAATATGAACCCTGCAACATTTAATTGAGAAAAGAACTGCATATACCTCGATAGAAGCATCTCTAGAAAATCCAGACAAAACTGATCCTCTTTTTAAGTTGTGTTGGTCCCAGGCCAGCAATATTAACAAGTGCCTAAAACAAATGTACAAAAGAAAGGAAAACACACCAGTTATTTTACAGTAATTGCTGTAAATGTGAAACCACCTTACCAACATGTACAATTTTTTTAAATGAGACTTATTACATACACCATGAAAGTAAATATATATACCCTAGTCACTTGGTATTCTTCTCATAATAATAATAATGATAATAATAATAATAATAATAATAAGTGGTACTGTTATTAGATTCCATATTAATATTTACTTACCTTTCCTGGTTTGTAGATACCAACTACTTTGAGACTGTCTTCCCTTTTGTTGGGTGACACCGTGTCTTTTATCCATTTCTGTTGGGTCAACACCATGTTGTAATAGCTCACAAACTTCACTGCTACTCAAATTTGACCACAGTGTGCTGATATCATTTGATACAGGTGCATAACCAACAGCTTCCATATTTTTGTTAAGAATGGGAGGGATACAATCATCCTCATCATACTGCCACATAGGGCCCCGATTCAAGGCAATCCACTTGTGACCAAAATGTGCCATCATAGTTTCTTGGCAGACTTGATAATAGTCTTCTATTTCCAGTTTTACAGCCGACTCTGCATGGAAGAACCGTAGGTTGTAATCAATTAATCCAATGGGCATTTGATCAAGTTTAAGCCTATGCTCAGATAAGATCTTTGATAAAATGTACAACAAATTCTTCTTCCCATAACAATAGAGGGTGATAATTAACAATTATTCTTTGAAATCGAGGTGAATAGTGGCAGAATATTTACCGAGCCGCGTAGCGGCGAGGTAAATATTCTGCCGCTATTCACCGAGATTGAAAAGAATAATTGTTTTAGTATATACACACGAAGTGATCTCAAAACAGACAATCTAGGCATTTTCAAAAGGAAACCTATGAAAGGCAATGTTATTGACGTCTAATTTGACGTCTCAATTCATGCGTGAAACACGTACAAAACTATTTACAGATTCTTTTAACATGGCAAATACACAATCTTCGATAAAATCTTCGTCAAAATGGTCCTTTTACACAGTTCAAATCGGGAACTTTAATCGAAAGTCTGTCTGGAAATCGATAACTGATCAAACAAAGTTTTCGAAAGTCTTCGAAGTTATCGAGAAAGGCTTGTTGTTTGGCTCGTTGCGAAGGTGCCTGTCAATGGCGGCTCGAATTGAGGTGAGTGTTACCTTGTTGTAATATGACCTGTCTTGTTTTCTTGCGGAGATATAAAACTTCAATTCTTCTTTTTCTATTTCCTCGATTTCGGTGAGAAATTCGTTCTGTCTTCTGTCAGGCAAACCAGTCTACAAAAATACTCGTAATGAGACAAATTGTAGTCGTGAAGATTAATTGCTGCCTATTTAGCGATAGGTCGAACTGATCACAGTAATTATCTCGATAAACAAACTGAAAAACACTTGTTTGCAAAACATGACTTCTTCACTTATCTTTAAAAACTTTTAGGCCAGAGTTCGTTGCCTTCTTGGTGTTTTCTGGCTCGCTGTCGTCTTTTATTTTCACTATTTTTGATTCCGAAATGCTAGCGAAACGTGAGTTTACGCCGGCCATTTTGTTTCTGTTTTATGGGATAATGCATTATCCACTCGCTAGCGAGTGAATAATGCTGCATTAGCCCGAGATAGCAAACCAATCAGATTGCTGGAATAGCCAAGATCACTGAGTGTGTATATACTAACACTGGATATCACTGTCTCAATAATGTCACCATGAATAAATGTAGAAAGTTCAATCCATATGTGCTCTAAATGAAGACCTTGAGAAGGTATGCAATTAGCTGCAACTGCATTCACTTGGTCATTGCCATCTTGAACATTACCACTAATTTTGTTACAACATCTCTGATACAAACATTTCCTTCAACTTGTGTTTGCACAGTTGGCGAATGACCAAAGATTGGTGACAGTGGCTGGTCCTGCCATTCAGAGCTCTTACATGTAGGTGTCTGTGGGGTGCTGGCTACAGGTAAATCGAAGTAATCCACCCCATAGGCATCTTCAGCATCACATAATGAGGGATGGGCTTTCTCTAAGTGTTTCATCACCGCTGTACAGCATGAAGATCCTGCAAAAATTAATATGGAAAAAAATATATTTACACACTTTCTTGTTGCACAGATAAGTTTGGTTATTCAAATGCTGACAGCAAACCATTTATACAAAGTGCCTATGAAGTTGGAGTTTTGAAGCCATTTCATATACAGTGAAATGCAGCAACATCTTTGGGCTCATCTACTTCACTGTTCACTACATGTCATTGTCCAGTAATCTCCTTGGGGGCAGTTGTGCATGCTTTTGCAAAGTGCAGCTGAAGACTACCATATTTCACATTCCCCCAAAAGAAATAACTTTGAAAGTAAATATATGGCTCTAACCTGTTCATTTTAGCAAATTAGTTGATTCAGCAAGAGCATTTGGACAGCACTCCCAAAACTTTTCATCTTTGGTATTGGGGCACACATTTGTTGCAGCGCCATCACAGCATAACCCAACGTACTGTATGAGGGCCTTCAATCTACACAAAACGTTTGGCTTTTCCTTTTCCTTTGAGCTTGAAACTGGGTTTCCTCTCCCAAACAGTGTCTTCCTAATGTTCTGTTCTGGACCTTGTGTTATCTTTGGCATTTTATTTCCTGGCGTTCCAGGGGTATGCCAAGAGCCAGGTCTATGCCCAATTTTTCTATTCATGACAACTGATCGGGAAAAGTAAAATTCAACTTGAAATGAACAGACTTCAAAATTTAACAATAAAGTTTTAACATAAAAGAAAATATTAAATTCTCGATTTTAACCAAAAAGCATGCAGGGAGAGGAAATCGAAAAGCAAAAAGCCATTTAAACTATTTTAAAATATTCATTTATGGTCCGCCAAAAACGCTCGAGGCGATTCTAAATTAAATCATGAGAGAATTACAAATGAAAACAGATAATAGATTGAAGTACTTTCCAACTCGCCTTTGAGCTGCTATCACATGGCATGAAAAGATGACAAGCAAACTTCAAGTTCAAAATTCAGGCAGAAAGAGAGGGGCACACAGGGGCGCCCTAAATGCATTAGATTCTTATACTTTTCTTTTATATTTTCTCAGACATTTAAGACATTTTGACGGGTGGACTGCGAGAAAAAGATCCCTTTTAGTGGAGTGTTTGGATAAAGCAGTGATTTTCAACGTCTAATTCTGTCATAAATAATGGCCATTTCATTACATAGTTCACTGAAATTGCAAGAAAAAGACTTAAATTTTTGAAATCCAAATATTTGGAAGAGAAAGATGCACAACCAGTAGAGACAAATGGTTTTGCTTACCCCCGAAATCACGGCCTGACACGCTCAAGATCCTTCCCATCTTGAATACGTCACAAAATAATGCTTTGCGATCGTAGTGTCCACACGACCTGGCCTTAACCTGTTAATAATACATAACCATTATCCTGAAAATTGAATCATTAAAAGAAAAATGTATGCAAAATTACTGATGGAAAATATATGCACTAGTCAGCAGATTATCAAAAGTTTAACAGGATCTGATGGAGGGATTTAATTTGGGCTGTTGGTAAGAATTCAGAAAATTCTAATTTTCCAAGCTAAAAATGAACATCTGCGGTGGTGCGGTGGCTTGATGGTCAATGTGGTAGACTGGATTAAGTGGTAATGGTGTCAGCCCAGGCCACAGTAAGGCACTTAACTCTCATAGTCGCAGTCTCCATCTACACAGGTGTGGAAATGGTTTCTAGCAAATACAATGTTGTGGCAACCTTCCTAGCTCCTGGGGATAGTAGAAATACTTAATGTCACCAAAACCAGGATAAGCTCTGGTTGGATAGGCCACTAGGCTAGAATACCACTAAGTTAGCTTTAATATTTTGTAATTCTTTTGGTGTTTTTAACAAAGTGATTATTCCACTTACACTTGTTGGATACAAGACGGTTACAGCCAATGAGGCACTACCCTAGTCTGAATTTATGTCTCTCTCTGGTCACTTAGGCCCAAGAAGAGATGTCTGAACATAATAATGCTGCCCAGAGTCATCACTTCCTGAAAACCAAGTAGTGATTTTAATTGGTTGATATACAAATCATTCGCATAATTATATGTGATTATAAGTAAATTTCAACGCAGAGTGTAATTTTGAAATGGCTGCAAAGAGTTCACCTTCTGATCCAAAAAATAATTTATTTGTTATTATTTTATTGTTCTTTCAGTTTTTCTACAGATGTAGAATCAATATGGAAAGCTGGTAGGTTTTAAATTAGTGGCGGTGACCGCTCTGACATGGAGTATTTTTTCGAATAAAACTTTGTTGTTTTGTTATGTCCAACAGGTGATTTCTGATCTCAGTGTCCACGATCAAGTAGGATATTCTTGTACTGAATTCCTTTTCTTGCTGCCTCTGTAACTGTCTTAATAAATTCATTCAAGTTAAAGCAAATCAAGTTCTCAAGAGTGTATTTGTTTGCAGCATAAGCTAAAGCTTAGGACATATTATTCTGATTGCTAGTAAAGCAAATCAGATCAGATTAAATCAGTGCTTTAAAGAATATAGCATGCAGTTGATTTAAATCTCATGCATTTCATGTCAGTTTACTATTAAAACAATTTTAAACGTGTATTCCTTTATTAAAGCGATTTGTCTTTCACAAAGTGATGGCCTTGACAGAAACTTTTCTGCATGAATTAAAGCGAAGTGTAGTGATGTCACTGGATGGCATTAGCAGCTATTTTATTTAGACGTCTCTTCTTGATAGTACGCGACTAGAGGAAGACATCTGAAATTCAGGCTAGCACTACTCGAGTTATTGCCTATATTCCATTCCATATCCAATGTGCATGAGTGGAATAATTGCTGAGTATTATTTTCTTGTTTTCTTATGTGTTCCACCCCTTTCTTCATGCATGAGTGTCTGAACAACCTAACTGAATAAAACGGTTTACCGACCAGCAGACATGTGTGTATAACTGCATGAGTATCTAAACAACCAAACCAAACAGACTAGAGTCTGTAGAAAAGAATTACATCTTGCTGTTTGACTATGGTTTTGCTTTAAAGTTGTATCTTAGGATCAGGCCGGCTTGACTAAAGAAATAGTTCCAATGCCATGGTGTTATTTAGGATTTTTACAGTTGACTCTGTCTTTAGCTTAACTGCTTTAATTAGTGAGGTTTTAGGATTCAGTTATATTTAATTTAGATATTGTTTTGATTTCAAGTTATGAGAGCAATTAACACACTCACTGGGCAAGAATGAGTATTGAAAATATAAAGAAATGTCTGTTTTATGGTAGTTGTCTGGTGTTTGATGATTGAATTGGCTTAATTAGAGGCAGCCAGCCTGAACCTTAATTGAACTGGTGATTTTTGTTTAGTATAATTCATTTTTTTGCAGATGATTTGTTGATGCAAGATGGTCAGTGGTGGACCTCACATATAGAAATACTTTGACCGTAGTATCCCATAATGGGTGATAGGTATGTTTAGCAGTATCAATTTATTTTTCTGAAGGAGTGCATTTATGTTTATTTTCATAGGTAATCGCATGGGCCCGAGGGCAATTAGGATTAATTTCACACGTATTTTCAATGTTTTCACAAAATTAGAGTTGGAAAGTGACAAGGGCAATTTGGAAAACTTAAAAAAAAAACAAGATAGTGAAATTAATACTTAATTGCATGAGGGCACATTGTGATTACTTGTTAATCACATAAAGGGCAAAATTTGTACAAAAGAAAACAATGGATGTTTGGCCCATGGCATGAAACAGTTGGCAAGAATATTGGCTCCTAGAAAATATACCACATAAACAATCAGCTTATGTCCAGAAAGGGAAAAGCCCACAGTAATTCACTCATAGTACATCCTACACAGACAAAACTGAAAATAGTTCATCTTTGTTTTTAGGCTTGTTTGCTACCATGAAGAAATACTAAATCAATGAAAGTCATAAAGAAAGTGTTTGAACAGGCTTTAAACCTGACATTCTCCTTTCCAAGTACCAACAAAATATATGTCCTTTCCAGGCGGATAAAATGGCCTCTGTTTCTAACAAGGCGAAGTGCTACAATCTTGGACAAAACTGTTGAAACACTTAGCAAATTTCCACTTATTTAGCCAACACAGTTCAGTTTTGCAACCCCCTCCCCCCATTTCAATGTTGTTAATGCTTTAGTGTTTTTAAAACAAAGCCTGTTGAACCGCAAACCTCAAGAAACAACATTGAGTAGGGAGGGGGGGGGGGGGAGGGGGATAAGATATTTTGAACCCGCTTGCAAGTCGAGACATTAGTGAGAAATGCATGAAAATCGTATGTTTCAACTAGTTTTGTCCAAGATTGTAGCAAAGCTAAACAAAAAAATATTATCTTTCAGTCTCAGCTACCATGAATTTCTACATTTCTTTGTGCAGCACGAGCTGTCCAGACTAAAAGTTTTTTCGTGTCGTGACAAACAAATTTGGATTGAAAAGTCCTCTTCTATTCCACCAAGACACCACTATAGAATAGAAATGGAGGTATTAAGTCGCAAAGGTAGAAGCTCGTAAAACACAAGGTGCAATCATGCGTAGCAGAACACATTGGTACGAGTACGGAGAGAAAAATAGTATCTCTACAGTTTAGAAAAGACCAACTATTGACAAAAACACATGGCTCCCATTAAAATTCATGAAAATAAGAAGATAACTGACCCAAAAAAGATTCTTCAGGGAGAGGAAAATTTCATTGCTGTCCAGTTAGAGGAAATACTACCAAAAATTGTTTCTTCTAGCCAGTCCAGGTATGTCAAAGGAAGATACATTGGCGAAAGCATAAGATTAATCAAAGACGTTATAGATTTTATGAAGCAAAAAGAGCTGCCTGGAATAGCTGTCTTCTTAGATTTCAAGAAGGCCTTTGACTCAATAACGTTACCAATTGTGTTTTAGACAATGGCTACGTGTCCAATCACTTCACTTTAGAACGAGGGGTACGCCAAGGCTGCCCCCTCTCTGGTATGCTTTATCATTGCCATAGAAGTTCTAGCTCAAAAAATCTCTAATTCCAAAGAGATGGAAGGAATTAAAATTCAGTATAATAAAACGGTTAAATTATTGCAATATGCCGATGATACCACAGCCTTCCTTGCTAACGTTCAGTCCGTAAATAACCTCTTTGTATTGCTCTCCCGTTTTAAAAAGTGCGCAGGGCTAAAGACAAATGTATCAAAGTCTGAAATGTTATGGCTTGGCTCAATGAGACATAGAAAAGAAACTGTCTACGCTCTAGGTACACACTTCTCGTACAACAACAATATGTCAGACCAGAGAAACTTCTTTGACAAGCTGTCAAAATTACAGAAGAGTTTAAACTTTTTGGTCGCAAAGGGATATCTCTGTTTATGGAAGAATAAACATTGTTAAAACTCTAGCCCTTTCAAAAGCCATATTCATCTGCAGCTCCATGGAAATGCCACCTCGATTCGCAGAAGAAGTGAATAGAATGATTTTCGACTTTGCATGGAACCACAAACCTGCGAAAATCAAGAGGTCGACTATGATAAAATCTAAAAAAGAAGGTGGCTTAGAAATGAGAGATTTTGCCATATTTGACAAAGCTCTAAAACTAAACTGGGTAAACCGCCTATGTTCAGACCTCGGCACTCTATGGAAATATGTTCCAACCTCTCTCCTTGCCAACGTCGGTGGCACTTTCTTATTTCAGTGTAACATGACTGTAAGCTTCTTTGCCTAAGTGAATACCTCCCAAGATTTTACAAAGACATCATAGCCCTTTGGCAGAAAATTGCTACAACCGATCCTCAAAATAAATCTGAGGTACTAGAGCAAGAAATCTGGAAGAACAGGTTTATAATTGTTAACAAAAAATCGCTATATTTTCCACATTGGGATCAGGCTGGTCAGTCACTCACATATCAGACTTACTTGACACAGAAAAAAATCACTTTCTGTCTTTTAACTCTCTTTGCGAAAAAATTCAAGAGAAAGTATAATTTTCTACAGTATTACAGTATCATTTCTGCTTTTTCTCGCAACTACTCACAGCCATTTTCTTGTGGAAGAAGCTAGTGAGCCTAACAGATGATATTCTTGAAATAATTTGGAAGCTTCAAAAGCCAAGTCTTTATGCTTCCAAAATCCGTGTTGAGAGACTACTGCGCAAAGGTATTTGTACACGAGCAAATGTTCCGACAAGTAGTGACAAACAACAAGTTGGGAATGACTTACAAGAAACTTAACAGTATCCCGAGTTAATATATGACACCAGAATACTTAGCAAAGGAAGATGATTATTTAAATATAACTTCAGGGCTCAATAATTTTCGACGAAGGATCTGTTATTGTCACTTCCGGCAATCGCATGTCTTGGTAGCAGTTATCGAGTACAACCAGCGATAGATAGAAGTTCAAAGGTCTTCAAAGATATGCTTTGGGCCTTTTGCTTAGATAAGGTCGTGTTCACTCAACAAATTAAACGAAAAGCGTGTCCATTGCTCTCCATCTTAATCTTTAAAGAATATCCGCCATTTTCCAGATTTTCAGTCGTTTCAGCACAAAATCTACAACTGAGTAGTTTTATTCTTCGAAACATGATCCTTATCTTTCAATCTTGTGGTGAAGGCATGTCAATCAAATTCATTTATGAAATGTAAAGGTAAAGTCTGCATACGAGCCAAGTGGCCCATCAGGCCGGTGCTTATCCCCGGTTTCCGTAGCATGAAGCGACTAGGAGTATTTCTACTCCCCCCTGGATGGGATGCTAGTCTATCGCAGGGTTACCCCCAGCAGTAAATTTGCCGGTTCCCATTTATACACCTGGGTGGAGAGAGGCACTATGAGAGTAAAGTGTCTTGCCCAAGAACACAACGCAGTGCCCCGGCCAGGGCTCGAACCCGGACCGCCCGATCTGGAGTCCAGCGCACTAACCATTAGGCCACCGCGCCTCCCTTATTTATGAAATGTTCATATGAATATTGGAACCTTGCGTCGCTGTCTCAGCCAGGTGAGGCGCGTTGACTTTAAAAGCACTCAGACATAAATAAGACCAAATAAGTGGCCCAGTATTCATACATCATACATACATACATCATTTATTTGTTTACGCAGGTCGGATTTAAGGCAGCATAAAGCTGATGTGGACCTGCGGTTAATTAAAATTTACAAAATAAATAATCCTTGCGAACAACAACAAAATGGAGGATCGGGAAATTCCACGTCCGTTCGCCATGACCTCTGACTGATACGGATGATGTCCTCTAAGCAGCTTTTGCAAATGTTATGGGCACAATTTGGAAGACATTTGGGTTCCTTGAAATCTTCGAAGCAGACCGGGCAAGACAATTCGTCCAGCAGTGCATCGTTGAACAGAGAGGACGACATCGAAAATATCTTCCTTAGCTTCTCGCGGATTAACGGCCACGAAATCGCTCCTTTCTCGCCGCCATTTAAAAGTAAATATACAAATAAGATACTCACCGAAGTTTCAAGTTCCAACGAGCCTTGTAACGTAAGAAATTTTGCCTTCAAATGTCAAAAAAACATTCGATATTGGCTGTCCGCCGGCGTCCGCCATTAAGAATATGGCTCAGCATCCTGGCCATCTTGAAAGGGGAGTGTACCCTGGGAACGAAGTTGGTTTTCCGCCATGACCGCCAGCCATGACATGTTCACATTAAAGCTTCACCGGGATTTTTGTTTACAGTTGGTAAGTACTTTGAAGCTCTGTTTCTTCCTTTTATTATCTGAAATTCACTATAAAACTAGCAAAATTCCAGTGAAGTACAAATATATGAATGGCATATGCAAAATCTTAAGGTTTTTCCACGATTTTGCCAAGGCTAACACACTCGATTGTTCGCAGGACGGAACATGTGGATCATTTCGATACTCGATAAAAATCGATCGTTGTCCATCGAATTTCATAATCGTTAAAATTCGATTACACATTTTTAGCGCCTGCTTTTATGGTGAGTGATCGATCCAAGTAATCTTGGATATATAGTAAAGTGAAACATTTTCGTAAACATGTCAGAGCTTTTAAGATGAGGTTAACTTATGATTAATCTGTATTTTTAACCAGGCCATAAGCTGTTTCATTAGAAGATGAAATGTTAAACAACTCCAGGACAAACAGAAGACAATTTGTAAAAGAGAAGGCAAGGCTGGTTTGTAGTTAACTAACAACTTTAAGGGCCCAACTGTAAACTTCACCAATTGTTTAAGTCAAGCATGTCTTTGAGACTTTGTTTTTTATGGTGCAGTTTACAAGGCAGATTTTTTTGAATTGAAGAGGTAATATTGTGTGACTCAATCTTTTGCAATGATTATTTCCTGTTGAAATGATTATTCCAGACAATAAAAGGACAAAGAGACCAAAGGAATGAGGTTGAAAATTAAAAAAAACTCCCAAAAGAATTATGATTAGTGTTTACTCTTGCTTCTGAAAACTAGTATTCCATTTTTAGAAAAATGTACTGGAAAACAACAACAAGAGACTTGAAAGCTTAAAACCATGTGGTTAATGTTTAACCAATTTTTTGGGTTCAGTGGTATGGTGTAGTGAAGTAAAACCTTTTGTTAACTACTCCAGTTTTGAAATAGTTTTATTCAATGACACGTGCAAATGCAAATACTAAGTTTTTATGCAAACCTATTTATACGTGTCCTGCCCAAGAAAAATTCTAGAGGTGTCTTTGAATAAATTTAAGCTTTACATAAGCAATATTGATGTAACGAGCTTCGCAATTATTAGGTGAAACAAGTGAAAACTGATTATGTAACACCTTTAAAATAGCAGCGACGTGAGTAACACAAAGGTCTGAGGCTTGTGTGAGGGACAGCTTTGTTAACATGACACCATTTTGTGTGTGGCTTAAACCTAATCCATACATGCTAAGAGTTGGTAAGGTTGCACTTGGTGGATTTTGAACTTGGATATAAAAAAATAGCCCTCTGTGAGGACATGTGGTTACGTTTGGACTACGTGGCGGTCAGCAGTTACACCAATAAAAGCAAGCACCTTGCATATTTTAAAAGTTGAAATTGACCCAAAATCGTTAACTGTAGTAGGTAGTCTCGTGGTTAGTATTTTCATTCCTGACACGATGAATCCGGGTTCGACTCCCCCACGGCGCATTATTTGTTGAACATTTTCTTTTTTTTTTTTTTTTTTTTTTTTCAAGATGTCTAGTACATTCCCTGTATTTAGCTGCATGTCTAAGTCCTGAAAACTCCATTTAAAGTTCATAGTTTGGGTTAAATTTCATGCCGTGTGTCTTGAGAAAATCCTCCTTGACAAACGAACCGGAAACGAAGATTTTTAAGACATCAATGTCCACTTGTTTCTGCCGTTGAGTATTCTCCAGATTCATTTCCTTCAATTCTAGACTTCAAAAGGTGTCTTGCAATCGTTAACGGAGAAAAAACATTGCCTCGAAAGAGCCTACAACAGACGCCATTTTCTTTGCTTGGTCAACCATGCATGAGTATAGCGTGTGGGAAAACGAGCCTGCAATGTCATATACGTTCTGACAACGTGGTAAAAAGAAAAAAAAATTCTGTGTACTGCGTGGTACTTGTAAGACTAAAAAAAATAAAAACAAAGTTCTTACTAAATGAGTATTAAGTCCCTTTCGAAAAAAAAAATCTTCCATATGTTTTGGGCTCAGCACTTCTTCTTTTTCCACTAAAGAAGAGTTTTGACAACGTGACAGTCAGCAGTTATTGCCATGAAAAAACTTACGGACTTACCCTGTAGCATAGTACGGTTACTGACGTAACCACAAAAATAACAAAACAGAAACTACTTAGCACTGTTGTGTATTTGAAGACACTGTAAATATATAAACAAATATTGTAAATGAAGAAGAAACTTGTTAAAAATCCCAACTGGTAGGAGGCTGACCAGTTGGCTATTTACAAAGCATGGAGGAGTTGAATTTGGGCGACCAAAGACAAATCTATTCAGTGGTAGGGTGGAGGATTTGAACCGAGGGCCCAGGTTTACAAGTCCAGTGCCCTAACCACTAGGCAATGCTGCCTATTAATAAACAAGAAAAGAAAAACCTGGAACCTGAGAAACAAGAAAAAAGAATTTCATGCTTTTTAGGGTATGCCAATAGAGTTGATAAAATAGATTCATTATGGTTTACAATGTTAGTGCCCCCTTGAATTCCTGTGATGTTTTCTGGGAAATTGCCCTTTAGTATATATCTGCCAATTATGAGTTCATTTGCACGTGAATAAGTCTTCAAAAGTTCAACATGAAATGGAGAAACAAACTTACAAAGCTCAGTGGGTCTATTCACTGGATTGAGTTCCTCTTCATTTACAGTTCTTAAGTTTCAAAGAAGTCTTCAATGTCCTGTGTCAGGTGGAGCCTGGCTACCAGCTACTAGCTACCAGCATCAACCCAATTAATGAATTATGAGTTAAACTGAGGATATGAAAATATCCAAATTCATGATCTCAAGAATGTCAAATTCAATTATCACTTTAGGATATCAATTCATATTCTCCATGACACAGCTCACAAGAATTTAGAAAATGATCACCATTAAAGTATTGTCTGCATAGAAAAAGCAATTCCCTTAACTATTTCTGTATGAAATGTTAAGAGAGCAGTAAGGAGAATATGAAGTTGACAGGCAGGCTTATAGGGTCCAAGGTGGCAGCACTTTTCCATCAGTGAACACCTACTTTATAGTCAGTTTGTGAAGTGCTGTGACCTAATGGTTAGTGGATTGGACTCCTGATGGGTCAGTCTGGTGTTCAGCTCTGGCGAGAGTCATCCTGCTGTGTTCCTTGGCAAGACCCTCTACTCTAACAATCCTTTCTCCATCTAGGAGTATCGATGGCACCGGTGGACTCTGTTAACACTCACTTTGTGCGGGAGACGCAGTACTCTGATGGCAACATGTAACATGGAGTGCAGATTGTAAGATCCAAACACACTGCGTCCAGTGTTCTTGTGTTGTGTTGTTGGACGAGATGGGAGAAAAACTCTTCGTGATTTAAAAGTGTCATCACTTTGCAGTCAAGGAAGACTCAGTTTGTAGCCAGTGTGGAAGGAACAGCGACCAAATGGTAAGTGGCTGATCAATAGGTCTTAAATTGGGCTCTCGCTGGAGCCATCATGTCATGTTTATGAGTAACACACTACTCTCACAGTGCTTCCCTCCAGCTTGGAGTGCAGACTGGCACGGACCAACTGTTAGGGGATCCTGACAAATGCTGGGGGTCACTTGTAATGGACAAGCATCCCATCAAGGGAGCGGAGCAATACTCCTAGGTACTTCATGCTACAGGAACCAGAGTTGAGCAGCAGTGCTGTTGAGCCATCTGGCTTCTCACATCCCTAGGAATGTAGCAGACTTCCTTCCTCTGTAGCCAATGAAATGCTTACTGGAATTTTTTTTATTTTTAGCCACAGAGACTGTAAGGGTGATTCATTGTCCTGTGTAAAACATTCCTTTCACCATTTAAGTCCAACGCCCTTGATTGGGTGCACCACAAAACATTTTAAGTGGGGGAGGAAAAAGGGTATTGGTTAACCTACACCTCTTACAAACAGTTACACAGTAGACAGGTGGAAGTGTAGAATGGCAGGCTGGGATAAGGGCAACAGTGGATTGTAGAACGGGGTGGAGAGACTGGGGAATGGTGGTTCTTGAGTCTGGCTGTACAGTCAAGTTGATTTAAGAACCCACAATGAAGTACAATTCCTCGGCAGTGATGTGGATAGCACATGTTGCAGTGGTTGTCAAGGTCAGGATTTGAATCCCTGGATGGGCTTTTCTGTTGTAGGAAAAAGATAGGCAATAAAACAACAGTTATTTCTACCTGATGTTCAGATGACACATATTAATTGGATGAAGCTCAGCTTCCGAGTGGCTGTTGAAAGTTGGGGAAAATGACGTATTGCATGCTTGGTTGAGATGCTGCTGCCTGTTTTAGGTCATAAACAGGCAACAGATGGGGTAGAAAGCAAGTCATGGTAGGTGATCCTTTAGTCATTTCAGAGACTTTTCCATTCTTTTGGCACTTAGTTCAAGATATCTGAGTGTATTTCTTGTAAGAACTACAGTGCAAGGATGTTCTAGTTGTAATGACGCATCATCTTCTGTATATTTAGGAGAAATGTTGAGTGATGAACTGACATGTCTAGGAATAGGTAGCGAACAACAATTATATCAACTGGGGAAGATTAACCGTGTTTAAGCTCAAAGATTTAATAATAACAATAATATTAATATAATAATAATAATAATAATAATAATAATAATAATCAAGTGAGTCTAGAAGAAATACAACAAGATAAATATTTGCATCATTAAATGGGAACTCGGAAAAAACTCGTTTTTTTGTTTTTTTTCCGAGTTCCCATTTAATGATGCAAATATTTATCTTGTTGTATTTCTTCTAGACTCACTTGGTGGTTGGATGGTTGCATCTCAGATATGCCTTAATGTGACTGCGTGATGCAGTTATGAGTCATTTGTATCTGTCCTGATTAATTGACTATGTGACCGCGTGATGCGGTTCTAGTCATATATCCACATTTGACCCTTGCTCACCATAGAGTCTCCAGTAGCTCAGTGGTTAGAGCATCCGACTAGATCACGGAGGGTCGTGGGTTGAAATCCCATCTGGTGCTCGGTTTTTTTTCCGAGTTCCCATTTAATGATGCAAATATTTATCTTGTAATAATAATAATAATA
This sequence comes from Meandrina meandrites, assembly GCA_963693305.1. Classification (NCBI taxonomy): domain Eukaryota; kingdom Metazoa; phylum Cnidaria; class Anthozoa; order Scleractinia; family Meandrinidae; genus Meandrina; species Meandrina meandrites. The sequence continues at coordinate 16,342,983 of OY855905.1, read as the reverse complement.
ATAATAATAATAATAATAATAATAATAAAACCTTTGAGCAGACATGGCTGGCCAGTCTTTCCTGGTTGATGTGACTGTTGTTAGCTACTTGTTCATAATGATGTGTTAGTTCATCACTTGATACTTTTCCTGAATGCATGGAAGATTATGTTTCATCACATCCAGAACATCCTTGCGCTGTAGCTCCTGCAAGAGATCCACTTAAACATCCTGAACTGAATGCCAGGGGGATGGAAAAGCCTCTGAAGTGAAGAAAAGATCACCTGCCACGACTCACTCTCTACCCTGTCTGCTGCTGTTTATGACCTGGAACAGGTAACATGATTTCTACTGAGCATGGAATGCAATCTTTCCTCAATTTTCAACAGGCAATCAAAAGCTGACTTTCATCCATGTGAGATGCGTCATCTAAATATCAAAAGAAATAACTGTTGTTACAAAGGTTGCTGATCTTTTTTCTACAACAGAAACTGCCCCTTCAGAGATTTGAATCCTGATCTTGGCTGCCACAACACCATGTGTTAACTACATTACTACCAGAGGATTGTCCTTTGTTGCAGGTTCTTAAATCAACCAGACCGTACAACCAGACTTAAGAGGCACTATTCCCTAATCCCCCCTCTGCATTCTGCAATCCATCATTGCCCTAGTCACAGCCTGCCAGTCCACACTTCCACCCATCTGCTGTGTAACTGTCTGTAAGAAATGCAGGTTAACCAGTGTTCTTTCCCCTCCCTCACTTGAAAGTTTTGTCGGTACATCCAGTGGCAGGAGTTAAACTTTTATGGTAAAAGGTTTGTTTTTTACAAGGCGATAAATCTCTCTTCCAGTCTTGGTGGCTCGGAATGAGAACACTCTGGTGACCATTTCACTGGCTGCAAAGCAGGGACGTCTGTTTCATTCCTGGGAAAGCGAGAAGCCGGATGACTGAACAGCGCTGGTGCTTTACTCTAGTTTCTGTAGTATGAAGTGCCTAGGAGCATCGCTACACTCTCTCGATGGGAAGCTAGTCTATTGCAGGTTACCCCTAGTTTTTTGTTAAGATGCCCAAACAATTGGTTAGTACCATCTCCACTCCAAGGTGGAGGGATGCACTGCGAGAGTGGTGTCTTGCCCATGAACTCGACACAATGACTCTAGCCAAGGCCCAATTTCAGACCAGCCGAGCAGCCACTTACCATTTGGTCACTGTTTCCCCCACACTGGCTACAAACTGAGTCTTCCTTGACTGTTAAGTGGTGACACTTTTACATCACGAAGAGTTTTTCTCCCATCTCGTCCAACAACTCAACACAAGAACACTGGACACAATGTGTTTGGATCTTACAATCTGCACTCCAACATGTTACATGAAACCATCAGAGCACTGTGTCTCCTGCACAAGTGAGCGTTTACAGAGTTTACAGCCACCATCAATACTCCTAGGTGGAGAAGGGATTGTTAGAGTAGAGGGTCTTGCCAAGGAACACAACATGACGACTCTGGTGAGGGCTCAACCCCAGACTGACCCATCAGGAGTCAAATCCACAAACCATTAGGTCACAGCACCCCACAAACTGACTATAAAGTGGGTGTTTACTGATGGAGAAGTGCTGCAACCTTGGAGCCTTTAAGTTTTAATGTCAACATAAAAATTCTCCATACTGCTCTGTCTACATTTCTTTCAGAACTAGTTAGAAGAATTTCAACGGTGATCATTTGTGAAACCAGCCACTAAACATTCGGTTACTCAACTGACCCGCACTGGCCTATAAATTGAGTATTCCTTGTCTGCAAAGTGTTCACACTTTTAAATTACAAAAAAAATCTTTTCTTAATATGTAAATGGTGTCTTGTCTAAGAAGTTAACACAACAACCCTGGGTAGGGATTGATTTTGAGCCATGCTTTTGTAGTCCAACATGTTGGATGTAACCCTTAGTCAATTGTGCCTTCTTCACAAGATGAGATTTTACCAAGTGAAAAGTGACACATATCATATTTATATCATGATGGCATCAATCCATACATCTCTTTTGAGATATTTGAGCTTACTGGTTTCATGTTGTTGGTAGATACTAATGAACGGAGCTAACAATGAATAGACTTACATGTGGGATGTATTGTTCACAGTTAAGTTGTGTGGGTCACCCGATAAATGGATTTACGCTGAAACATTTCAGGTTATATCTTCCACATGACATTGAAGGCTTCTTTGAGAGTTAAAATCTAAACACCTGAAACAGGAAACAGTCTAGCAGGAAGACTACATGAAACCGATCTTTGTTAGTTTGTTAACCCACGTCAGATCATGTGTTACACAAGTTATTAGGCAACTACTCAAGAAAGATTCCATAGTCTAAATTGATCGTCAACTCCAATTGCAGAAATTCCCTTGAAAAATCCTGTTAGAACCGAAAAATAAAGGACTAGAGCTAGTGATCCAATAGAAAACCAATATCTGGTCAGGGGCCAACTTCAATAAAACATGTGATCTCGGTACAATGTTTTTAAGTTCACCAATGATTGTATGTATACTGGAAGTTCCTGTCATTTCATTACATTATGGTGAAGTCAATGACCAATTGTAATGACTTTTCACAGAATTCAGTTGTGACATCTGCACTTCTACGTTTGATTTAAAACTAGATAAAAGCAGAACGTGCTCACATTTTGTTTTCAATTTAGCACTCTAAGAGCATTGTATGTGATATAAACAACATCTGTGTGATGCGCAATGAATGGTCATTGGTAAGAAAAAGTTCTTAACATAGGAAATAAATCAGAAAAATAGGAACTAGAAGTAGCCAAGTAAAGTATGTGTACAACCTTCAAAGTGAACGTTTCTAAATTGAGATGACAGAAGAAAGTGGGGGACCAGAAGAGGTAAAACAAATCACATGCCTCTTTTCTACAAATGTGGCTGTCTTTCTTGAGCAAAATAGGAGTCAAACTGTAAGAATGGTTTAAAGCCTCTTAATTGTTTGAATGCTTTACTATTTTTAGTGTGAATTCAATTTCTTTCTATTTATTTCCGTATAAGTGTTTGAGTTTCTTTACTGAGCGAGAACTTTTCCAGGCAATAGACAACATAAGGGAAATTTCAGTACATTACCATAGCGAGCCATGAGTCACTCAAACCTGGGACATTTGTTACTCAAGTGGCTGCTTTTCTAAATTCTTTACTTTGGTGTTCCATGCAGTTCAATTCAAGAGTTGGTAAGCATTAACTGTCCAGTTTAAAGCTTTCCAGGTTTTTGTTAGTTTTAAGTTGTTGTTTTCATGTCCTGTTACATCTCACCCTAAACAGAAGTTTACAGTAAAAAACTCTAAGGGCAAGAATTCGTTCAGTGAAATACATATTTTGTAGAACAGGAAAAAGTCTTGGCTTTGAAACTGTTGAAATAATTTATCTTCAGGGCTGTCACTTGTGTTTGAAGTATTATGAAAAAATAGCAATCAGGATGAATAACTATGAAAGCCATCAGAGAAGACAGAGAAAATACCCTGCCCTACCCTACCCCCAACCCTTTTAATAAAGAGTTTATGAAACTATACCTTTCAAATAGCTTTCTAATCTTGTAATGGTGTTTAGTTGTATGTTATTAATGCAGAAATGGACAACACCTGCACAGTGTTCTTTGAAGTATTTTAACACAGGCACAATCCACAAGAAAGTTTGAGAAACAAGTGCACAGGATGGTGTAGCCAAGGACAATGTAAAGGTGTAGCCAATGAAGAAACTGTGGTCTGCTTCAGGTAGAGTCCATGCAAAACTACTTTTAAAAGGTTCTTAAACTTTGACACAAAGGCACAAAAATATATTTGTCATCCATTTATCGTTGTCAAAATTGTGACAATATAAAAATGCTTTTAGCATCTCCTTTGACTGGAAACTTTCCATAATGGCTTCAAAATTTGTGAATGGAGGCGTGAAAGTACCTCAACTCGTATGAAAAGCTTGTGAATCCTGTACCTTTAAATTTAATTGCAATTATGTAGCTGAATTCGTGCAAAATATTGGGTCAAATATTAATTTCACTAGTAGTTCATTTTTTTCATGTTTCCACCCAAATTCACATTGTTTTCAGCTTGGAGAAGTGATTGAAAGGTAAAAAAACCTATAAAACCTTAAGATTGTTTCATTTTAGATTTTTTATCTTGAAAACATGTTATTTGTCTGAAGAGAAGTGGGCACACCAAGGACTACTAGATGGTGATTTTCACTGATAACCGTGGCTTGCAGAGAACACTGTGGAGAACAAATGTGGTAGGTGTACGCGTCAGCGAGAACAGCCAATTATTTGCATGTTTTCAATAAAATAATTATTCCACTCGCGCTTGTTGAATATGAGACGGTTATAGCCAACTTGGCGCTACCTGCCTTGTTGGCTATCTACCATCCCATATCCAACATGAGCTTGTGGAATAATTGTAAATTATTCACAAAATTCTCATGTTGCCCATATATGGTCAGAAAGTCACTGCTGTTCATCATCTGTACATTGCAGATATGCTGCCATATAGCTGGTTGCCACAATTTGCCTGAGTATTGCAAAGAACTGCTAAACCACGGTAGTTTTAGCTGTAAAAGTTTTTTCATTGGCAATTAGTTCAATAATAAAACAATTATCCTGATCAGTCTTGCAGAATATCTGCTGATTTTAAGTATCAAGCGATATACTGCATGATTTGTTAAATATTGACTAACACATCCAACATGCATATGTTAGCAAATATTGTTTACATTGATGCAAAAGTCTTCTTTTTTGGCTTGTCATTAAGGTCATTTGCTGAAATATAGCTGTAGAACTAAACATAGATTTTAAATCAAACTTTGCCTATTGGTTGACTACCTTGAGGCAACGTATATTTTGTGATGAAATTTGTTTAGGAGCAGGAAGACATTGTATTATATAATGCATAATTCCTTACATTTGTATTTAAACTGTTTACTTTATTCCTTATGAGAGCAAAAACAGGAGAATAAAAAACCTATGCAACAATCCAACAGAACAGCACAAAAGAGAACATGATACTCATAGACTCAAAACTTTCAAAATTGGGTGAGGATATTGTCCAGTGTTGGTTAGATATAAAACTCCACTTACAAATGTACAACACTAACAACAAAGATATAAAATATCCAGTAAGTTTGACATATAAATTTATGAAAAGACAAAGCTGTAATAAAAATAATTTAGTAAAGGTAATGAAGAAGAGATATTATTTTGTAAAGCATATACATGCGAAAATAGTCGTAATCAGTTGACGCTTCGGCATCATCTTGACGCAATTCTCAAGACTAAAATAAAATCAAATATGCAATGTTGTTAAAAAATTCCTAAATTTGCATAAAGCAAAAAATCCTAGGTGAGTACTTTTGCACGGACAGAGTCTGTTTGCACATTAACGAATGGTCGCAACTTGCAGATGAAATGCATCTCTTTGATTAGGCCATCCATTTTGTTTTTAGAGATGCGGGCAGTTGAACATTGTGATCGTCCATGTAGTGCTTGTAAATAGACGACAATTTTTATTTATGTCCATCAACACATTGGTGCAAGTGGCCCTGTATGTAAACAACATAGCCCGCATCGCACAGGCCACATTGAAATTTGTAAACTAAACATTGACGGGCTTGATTTCTTGCAATTTGAAGTCTTCTTGTTATTTTATTTAAGTACCGTTTAGGGCGCCCATCCTTTTTTATAAAAGTCTTATCATGCCCTTATTCAAGTACGCTGATGTAGTTTGGGGTGACAAGGATAATGTAACTTTAATGTCTAGCCTACAAGTTTTGCAAAATAAGGCGGCTAAAATAATTTTAGATCGACCACTGTATTCATCTGCGTCGCATGCATTAGCGACTCTTAGATGATACCATTAGAGAAAAGGCGTTTCCAGCAAAGATGTGTGCATGTCTACAAATGTCTAAATGGACTTATAAATCGTGAATGGACTTTAGTGACACAACAACATCAACATAATAAAAACACCAGAAATTAAGTCAATGTCAGACTCCCCTGCGTCAAGAGAAATTGGGGAAAACAGAGAACCGCCTATCACACAGTTAATGATTTTAATTCTCTTAGCCAGACTATACGAGACTCTGACAATATAAATACCGGTATTTTGAAGCAACAGGTTTTTAATTTCTTAATTTAAGTGTTTATAAAATTCTTATTTGTTATCCTCTTAAGTTTTAACATATTTTTAACTCAATGTAGATAATTTTAGTTTTCAGTTTTAATCTTCAAGGTGCTTTTTGAAAACCAGTTATGTGTGAAAAAGTCTCCTCATTAAAGATTATTATTATTTATTTCCAGCTGACAAAAACCTGCTGGATTACAGTCTTGGTCTCTAAGCCTAGGTTGTTAAGAGGCTGTTTAACAATGTTTGCTTAGTCTTAGCCTTTTAAAGGAGGAATGACTCGAGCCATGCTGGTTTTCTCCTGTAGCAAGGGAGTGTGCTGCTGGTCAGATAATCAATGAAGCCCTTGACAGCTGAGTTGAATAAGTGCTGAGGGTATTTAAGTTTTGAGAACACATCCTTTAACCGATTACATTCCTGTGAAAAATAGGACCAATCAGACGACAGCCAGTAAGCTCGATACAACATGGTGGTAATTAGGCAGCACTTGTATCGACTATCGACATGGTTTGGTAATGAACGAGGAGTCCGTGTTTGTTGGCTTGGTGTAAACTCTGGTCTCAATTCTTGGCGCTACGTTTATTAGCTCAACACCAACAAAAGGTATAAAGGAATTATTCCCAACATCCATTGTAAATTTTACAGAGGAGTGGCAGTTATGGAGGGTGTCCAAAAAACTGTCAGCTGAAGCCTTGTTTGGCATAACGTACATATCAACGATAGAAATAGGACACCTTGCCATCCTGATTGTGTTTTTCTTTGATGGAGCACGTGAATATGTTTGCTAGTAGGGGTGCAACAGGGGATCCCATTGCAGCCTTATCCGTCTGTTCATAAAGATTCCCATCAAACTGAAAGAGTTGCCGTTTGGTTGCTGCTCTCAGTAAGTCGACTAGCTGAGATCTGGAGAGGTTCAGTTCATGGGTCTTACTGAACCAATGATCAGTGAATGCCCTGTCAGCCAATATTGAGATTGTCTCCTCCAAAGGCACATAAGTAAACAGCAAAGTTATGTCGTATGACACCAGGATATGACCATTGTTGATCACCAGGTCTTGTATTTCATTAAGGAACTGATAGGTTTCAGTTACATTGTACTGATTGATCTGATCATCCAGCCATTTGCCCAAAGCATAATTATAGGTGTGTGTGGCCAAGAGGATTGGGCACATAGCAAGGTTTTCTTTGTGCATCTTTGGTAATCATTATGGGACGTCCTTGAGCAACATACTGTATGCTTCATATTGTTTATTGCCATCTTGTATGGAATTGAATATCTGTCTTGTTTTGAAGTACATGTCATCTGAAGCGGTCAATATGTTCATCTATGACATAACAATTAGAAGTGTTGATCTAATTACATGTCAGTGAATGCCATTAAAAGCTACTGGCTGACAGAAGCAAGCAACTAAAATAAAAACAATTTAATAAGGAAATATAGGTAAAGTGAATAATGTAGCAAATATAAGTAAAAGAAATAAGTGTTCAATCCTAATACCCAGGTAAAAAGAGAAGCTACTGTATAAACTGTATAGCTTAGTTTTCCATGAAAAACTCAACTTATCATCGGAAAGTTGTACTATCCTTTTGTCTTGTATTGTAATTTATTTAAATTTCCTTAGTTGTATAAACGAAATCCACCACTTCCTTTTTCCTTGGATTCTATTTTTTATGTTTGTTAATTTTACTTTTATTGTATTCCTAGAAATATGAACATTTCGATAACTTTCTTTGTGTCAAACAATCAAGCAGTTTTTTGATGGAGGGAAGCCCCTTCATTGGTGTACTAAAGGACAGCTGAAAATGATCAGTCAAGTTGGTAATGTGTGTATTGTGGTTCTTGAGAAGGAAAACTTGACTGCCCTAACTTGCTGATGTTTATTGTGGTCAGTAACTGTTGGTGAAGCTTTATCTTTCCAGCAGTGTGGCTACCTGGCTGACAGACAGTGTGTTCTTCACTTGAAATAATTGATAAGAAAACAAACTTTAACATTATTGACATGTCACGGAATGCCATAAAATTATTCTGTGAGATTTTCAAGAGATTGTGCTCATGGGCACCTGTTTGTAGAAAAAGACCATGGCAGCAGAACATTTGATGGCATAGTTAGAAAAGTATTGGTTGTTTTGCATATGAAATCAACATCGGGTTGTAGTCTGGGTGACAATTAATGATTTGTCTTGCCCTTAAAAAGTAATAAATACTTGTGATCAAGGACAGGCAATAAAAGGAACTACAGCATAACAAGCAGACAAAAACAGATACTATAAACGATTTGCACTAAGGGAACTTAGGAAAGTCAACTGAGATAAAAATGAGCCAACATTCCAGACATGTTGTTTACTGCTGAGACTTTCCTTTGCTGAATACAGTTACAGTGCATATGCTTCATGTAACAAGATGACAGCAACAGCTCAAACTGGGGTTTCAAAAATATTGATCCCAGAATGATATTTTTGTTATCCCGTTGCCTGCCAAAAATTAAGGTGCGAGATGAAAGAATGTTATATCCCAGTCTTGTCTTTGGATATATTGAAAGGGGAATTATAATTGCCATTGTCCAAGGTGGTAGAGGCTATATTTCTGGTTTGTTTGTGGGTAACTACTCCGATCTTGGAAGAAAATTTTATGTCAGTAGACAAGTGATAAAGACCTCCTACAAAAAAGTTGTTGACAGTAGGACAAGAAATTGGCTCAAAATCTCCCACACATGATAGCATCTGATTGGAATGTATTGAATTTCTGAAGAGGATGCCTTATTAAAGATATTAAAGATTTGCAATGTTTTAGCTTTCATTTTGTTGGTTTTTCCCTTCAACAACAAAAAACAAAATTCCTTAATTTGTTATGCTGGCTAATGACTGATACAGTCACAATAGAAAGGGAAGTCACCAGAACATCCCATGGTCTGACCAGGACCTCATGCATGTTCACAGTCTGTCGCCTTAGCAGTGGCAGCCATGGGCAGCTATTTTGGCCTTGTTAGGCTCCATCAGCATGGCATAGCTGTCAGGCATGAGGAAGACCCAAATGTCCTGTACACCTGCCCTTTACTACCTTTACTTTTCTCTCTGTCTATCCATGTAGCAAACTCCTTTTATCTTTGTAATAGCTCTAGGCATTTAAACAATGCTATCCTTTATAGGTCCAAATAGGAGGATCACTTATCGGCGTCAGTGGTAGAATTGTTTGAATATGAGCTAAATACAAAATCTCAATCCTCATTGGATGAGAGGGCTAAGTGTGGTGTCTTTGAGACGCATGCTCTTACTCACATGAGTTAAAAACTATAGTGATACATAAAGCAAGAATTTGAAAAAAAATGTAAATAAATAAACATACATAAAAGTTAAAATATTATATTAATAGTAATTTGGTATCGTATTCGTCAAAAACAAATGTGACAAACAAAAGCAATCATTAAGTCTTTGAATGATTAGATGGCTTGTGACTCAGTAGAGAAAATGGCAGGCAATCATTGCAACATAGTAATGCTTACAGTGAAATGCTCTTCTTTGTGGAAGAGTCAGTGGTTAATACAGCAAGATCTCCTTGATTGTTCCTTGTCACTGTGCATGGAACTTAACATGAGTCATTTTGTTTTGAAGTATACACTGTATGTAGTTCCAAGTGGTTAACAAATGCATATAAAATATAAGAATTAAAAGTGTCAATTTATTGACGCATCAGCGAATGCCATATAATAATTCTTATCAAAAAGATTTAGTTCATGGTCAGTTAATGAGACAGCACAATTTGTTTGGTATAGTGAAAAAAAAGTTTGCTTTTCTTGTGAAGTGAAACATATTGGTTTGTACTCCAGGTGACAAGAAACAAATTTTTAATATTTGTGACTCTATACAGTCAACAAGATATCGGAAACATAAGAAAGCGGACATGAAACCTACACTGTAAACAATATTAAAGAAGGCAACTGGTAAACATCAGTGTCTTTAATGTAGTTTGCTAGTCTCTTAGTCTATGTAGTTAAACCACCATTCAGCCATTCTAACACATCTGGTCAAAACTGTATGCTATTGACTGCCCCAAGCTTGTGACAGTTTCTGCTACTAGTTCATTTTCTAAATGCTGTCCAAAATATTTGAAATCACAAAAGGCTTTTCTCTCCTTAATACAATTGCAATGCATATGCTTGGTGCAAAAAGATGACACCAACAGCTGGCTCCAACTCATCATCAAAGGAGATCACAGAGAATCCTGCCATCTATCTTATCCTATCTTATTCTATCCTATCGGATCCTATCATATACTATCATATCGTATCCTATCCTATCCTATCCTACCCCATCCCATTCCTTTCCTATCCTATCCTATCCTATCCTATCCTATCCTATCCTATCCTATCCTATCCTATCCTATCCTATCCTATCCTATCCTATCCTATCCTATCCTATCCTATCCTATCCTTTCCTATCCCATCTTATCCTAGCCTATCCTAGCCTAGCCTACCCTATCCTATCCTGTCCTGTCCTATCCTATACTATCCTATCCCATCCCATCCTTTCCCATCTTAGCCTATCCTTTCTTATCCTACTCCATTTTATCCTATCCCATCCCATCCATCGTATCCTTTTGTATCATATCCTATCCCATCCCACTATTCTATACCTTTACGATCTCATTCTATCCTAATCTATCCTATAATTTAATTCTGGAAATGAGACAAAAATATGCACAGCTCATTGTTAGAGGAAATTATCAAGTCAATTTAATCCAGTGTAAATGATATGGATTCCGTACACTTTTATGTTTTTCCTTTAAAGGGACACTGATTTGTTTCCAATCTGTTCTTGACTCTGACTGCTGCAAAAGATGCTTATAGTCACCTGACTTCTGATGGCAGCATGTTTGTTGGCTAGTAGGTGTGTGGGTTAGTTGGAGCTTGTGTATGGCACAAAAAGGATGACAAGTGGATAGGTTTGCTGAATACTAATGTATTTTGGCAAGGCATTGCACTTCTGGGAATGGAAAATTTTCACATTATTCTTCAGGAGGAAGTCTGTTAAGAGAATAACTTATTATGAATGATACAATGCTGAGAACCTCCAAGGAAACCCATGAAGTGAAAAGATAAGAAATGCTTAGCAAAAGAGACAAATACAACAAAACTGGAAAAAGTGCAATGATGTAAGAAATAATAAGTGATATTATACTGAATAGATCATATTAGAAACTAATTTTATTATGGACATTTCTGAGCTTGCATGTTTGTTTCTTCCTTGAACAAAAGAAATTTGATACCCAGGCTTGTGATTGATACAGGGTTCCCCACTAAAAAATATTGTGGTTCGTCACGGCAAGATAGTAATGCTAAAAGTAAACTGCTCTCCTGAGCAAAATATTGTTCATTAATGTACTGGAATTATGCAAGGATCACTTGGACAAACAGCAGCGAAGAGAAGCCGGATCTTGGTGTAGATCAGGATCAGCAATTTAAAATAAAACGTTTAACTTGATGCAAGGCTGATCAGACAGCTAAAAAGGTTAAATAAAAATTTTATTGCCCAATATTTTGGTTTGGCAAAACTTACCTTCTTCAGGGGCTGAAAAAGCTAAGTAAAAATTGAAATAGGCAGTTACAATATTTGAAACAATACAAACAAAAGGCTGAAATTTGATTGGTAGACAAACTAAAAAGAAGATACCTGTACAATAGAAAAAGAAGTGCAAAAAGAATTAAAATAATTGTAAAAAATATACAGATAAAAACAGATTGAGTTTTGTGGCGTTTGTTCATTCCATGGCGTTCAAGAGTATTGTTGATGATAATTAAGACAGCTTCTTTGGCTTTGCGAAGGTACCAAATAAACTTTGTAGCTCACGTTTCCACCAAAAAGTTGTTATATTCTACTGACTTCTAATGTAAATAAGGAAATATTTTATTTAAAGTTCCTTAGTTGGATAAACCAAATCCACATCTTCCTCTTTCGTTGGATATTAATTGTTTTTTTTTTAATGTTTGTTAATTCTACTTTTATTGTTTTCTTAGAAACATGAACATTTCAAGAACATGTCAAACAATCAAACAGTTTTTGGATAGAGGGAAGCACCTTCATCAGTGTTAGGACAGCTGAAAATGTGTTGTGGCTCCTGACAATTACAACTTGCCTGCCCTAACTTGGTGATGTTTATTGTGGTCATCAACTGTAGGTGAAGTTTTATCTTTCCAACAGTGTTGCTACCTGGCTGACAGCTGATGGTGTGTTCTTAACTTTAAAGAAGTGATAAGAAAACAAACTTGGCAAACTTTAAAATTATTGACACATCAGGGAATGCCATCAAGTTATTCTTTGATATAATCGAGAGATTTTGCTTACCAGGTCCAATTTATAGAAAAACAGCCACGGCAGCTTGAGATTAGCTGACACAGTTAGCTTGTTTCACACGTGAAATGCAACATCAAATTGCAGCTTGAGTGACAATTAATTTGTCTTGCCCTTAAAAAGGTATTTGAATACTTGTGGTCACTGGTAGTCAATAAGAAGATTTGCAACAAAACAAACACATGAAAACAGATGCCATAAAGGATTTACACTAAGGGAACTGAGGAAAGTAAACCATGTTAAAAATAAAAATTAAAAAAATTCAGGACATGTTTACTGCTGAGGCTTTTTTCGGCTCAATACAATTAGAGTGCATATGCTTGATGTAACCAGATGACAACAACCGCTCCCACTGTGGTTCTGCAAAATTTTGTTCATCTGTTATGCTGGCTTGTGTCTGATGCAGGGTTCCACAGGATGCAAAATGGTTCATCATGGCAAGAATGTAACATCCAAAGTGAAATGGTCTCCTGTGAGGACGAGTGTGTACAAGGGCAACAAGAAAACAAGTCACTTGCTTTTAAATTACATGTTGTCACAAAGGGTCAACACATGCAACTATAAGAAAACATTCCAAAGATTCAAGCTAGAATCATCTTAGTGGACACCACAAAATAATTCTGTCCGATTGTTGAAACGATTTTGTTTGTAGAAAATGGACCTGTGCAGCACAATATATGCTGGTATATGTGAAAGGTATTGCTTTTTTTGTCATATGAAATGCAGGATATCGATTCGTATTCTTGGTGACAATCAATTTGTCTCACACTTTAAGAGCTCTCAAGATATTGGTGATCCCAGACAATCAATAAAAATCTATAAGATAATACAGACAAGAAAACATACACCATAAGCAATTTTAAGAAGACAACTGCTAAAAGTCCATTTTTGCAACAGTTTTCTGCCCTGACAATCGGGACACCTTCAATTTGAAGGATTTTATCCGCAATTGCAGTCCTTGAAGCAACAGGATGACTTACATGGCTCTTTATCTATCTATTGTTCTACCTTTCTGTCTGTCCATAAATAAAGTGTGAAAAGAAGTCACAAAACACATCTCACGGTCTGGCCAGGACCTAACGGATGTGCACAACTTATCACATGGGTATATGCCACCGTTTATAGCTGTTATGGCCTTGTTAGGTCTCATCAGCATGACATAGCGATCAGGCCCAAAAGTAATGTAAACATACCCTTGGTGGCTTTACATTTCATTCTATCTATTTATCTCTATCTGTTTGTCTGTCTTTTAATGTACTTAAATCTTTGTACCTCTGTAATAGGTCTGGGTATTTGAACAATGGTATCCTCGTATAACTCCAGATAAGAGGATAACTTTTAGTGTTTGTGAAGACTTCAAATTATAAACTAAAACTGTCATGAATCCAACTCCAAATAGGACTTCCCTAACCTTTACTAAACGTAACAGGGTCTTGCCCGTCTTCAGGGGTGTTGAGTATAAATTTAACGAGTGCCAGCGGTTCAATTTTTTTTTTTAATATAAGCTAAATAAAAAATCCCAGTGATCATTGGTTGAGATGGTTGCCTGTGGCACCATTCAGACACATGTGGTTACTGACACAAGACTGAAAAACTACAGTGATGCATGAAGCACAAATTTGAAAAAAAAGTAATTAAATAAACATAAGAATGATTGAATAAAACTAATTAAAAATAACAATAAAACAAAATTTTATTGAATAAAGAAAGAAAATACAAACAGAAGATTAATACAAGAACTACTAAAAACTTGGTTAGATTAAATTGTTTATGGCCGGCTTTAGTCTGAAAATTCAGTACTTTTCTTTTTCAATCTAGTAATCTTATCATTTGTTCTCACACTTTCTATGATTGTTAGTGTCATGTTCAATGGCTTTGAAAGTGTTGGACAGCTAGAATACTTTTCTGACTAACAGAAATATTGGCGTCATGTTGATTGGCTCTTGTGTGGATCCTATTATATCAAACATATTGGTCTTTGCATTATACTTGTGATTCCAGACAGTCAACAAAATATCAAAAGCATAATAAACAGACATGAAACATACACCATAATTGATATATGGCAACTGATCAACATAAGTGTGTTTTAATGTTCTAGTTTGCTAGTCTCCAAGACTATGTAGTTGAACTGACATTCAGCCACTATAACAAAGCTGGTCAAAACTGTATGCTTTTGTCTACCCCAAGCTTGTGAACAATTTTTGCAACTAGTCCCCTTTCTAAATGCCTTCTAAAATATTTGAAATCACAAAAACCATGGTCTTTTCCTCATGTATAAAACACTGCTATTTGGAATGTGTTGTTTACTGCAAAGGATTTCTCTGCTCAATTCAATTTCAGTGAGTATGCTTCGTGCAACAACTTGACACCAACAGCCTGCTCCAACTCATCCTCAAGAGAGATAACAGAGAATCAAGCCAGTGGACTTTCGATAATGATAGATAATGGAAAAAGGACTGAGTGGAGTGCAATTTGGTCTGTAATCATACAAGTGATTAACAAAACCTGAAGACCCAGTGTAGCAGGAGTCCAATTTGTTTAATCACGAGTATGACTACAGAGAAAATTGGACAACACAAAGTCCAATATGTATTTAAACTAATCATAAGTATAAAAATATTTGAGCAAAAATTTAGACAAAGCGAAGCATGTTGCGGTGTTATCATCACTATGACAATAAGCCATTTTTACAACTGAAGGTTTTAGGAATGTTAAGGAGATTTTAGTCACAATAAGGAACCAAATAAAGAGCGTGCCCATTTGTAGAAAATGAACTTTGTTATTGGACACCTTCCTATTGGACACTGTTGTTGGACACTTCAGCTGTGGGTGCTCTAATTTGGCAAGACACAGGGCGTGCTAAGAACCAATCAGAATTAAGAATGTTGTTATAGTTATAATTAATTCATAAAGTGTATTGTCATCCTCTTGTTACCTGTCTATGAATCCTTTGATCTATCAATTCATCTATCTATGGAGCTATTTATTACATGTATTTCCTCTAACTATCCAAAAAACAAATAGTGAAGTAACAAAACGCATCCCACAGCCTGGTCAGGGCCACACACATTTGAAGAAAAACCCGTATCACCTATGCGGTGGCGACAATTGCAGCTGTTTTTGCCTTCCTAGGCCTCATCAGTGGCTTCCATTTACTTCGGGTTTTTCTATTTTCTGTCTGTCATTGTCTGTCGTTTTATGTTTCTAAAAATTGAAAAATGTTGGGGGAAGTCACAAAACACATCTCATGGTCTTGCCAGGACCTCATGCATGCGCACAACCCATCACCTGGGCAGTGGCAGCCATGGACAGTCAATCCTTGAATCTTTGGGTGTTGACATTCAAACAATGCTATCCTTTTATAAGTCCAAATACGAGGATCACTTGTAGCAACCATGGAGGCTTGAAATTATTGAAAAAGATTGTTGAAAATCCAACTTCAAATAGGATTTCCTTTACTCAACGTTTCGGGGTCTTGGCTTTCTTCAGGAGTGTTAAGTATAAGTGTAATTAGTGTCAACAGTAGAATTCTTTTATATAAAATTAATACAAAATTTTAATCATCATTAGTTAAAATGGCTATGTGTGGCTTCATCCATGCGCATACACTTACTAAAATAGGTATTGAAGACTATAGTGAAACATGGAGTAAGAATTTAAAAAGATAAATATTCATAAATTAAAATATTTGAATAAAATTAAAAATATAATTCGATAGAATAAAAGAATATTTCAATATTCTTTTTTTTTTAAAAAACACAAGTAGGATTATAAATATGTAAAACATTATGAAGTATATAGTTAATTATACAAGACTTACAGAAATATTATTCAGACTAAATTGTTTATGTGTGGCTTCAGTCTGATAATCCAATACTTTTTCTGTGTCAATCTAGTAATCTTATTGTTTGTTCTCACTATTTCTATAATTTTCAGTTTCATGTTGTCCCTTAGCAACTTTTTCAGTGTTAATGGCACATCATGATGATCAGTCAAGTTTATTAGCTTTGTAGTATGGTGTTGGTGACAAGAAACGTGACTGTCAAAACTGTGATCAGCAACGTTAGGTTAAGGTTTATGTTTTCAAGATATTTTCCACTGTGGTTGACAGTTGGTGTGATCTTAACTTGAAAGAACTGACAAGGAGAACATGCAACATACGTTCAAGATGTCACATAGTGATAATATTTGTTGTTAATATGAGCTGTTCAGTATTATCTTACTCATTTTTTCTGTTCTTGCATTAATTACGGTTCTTTTTATAATTCATAAGTCATGTCTGCATAGCATCTCTAACCTTTTCCTCCATGGCATTACCTTTGAGGTTCTCAATATTACATTATTAATGGTATTTTAGCATCTAGTTCAAAAACAACAACAGCAATAAAAAAGAACGAATGATTAAGTCCTTTAAGGAATAGATGACTTGTGACTGATCGTGGATTCCTCAGTAGAAAACATGTCTGGCAATCATGGTAATGTAGTAATGCTGAAAGTGAAATTCTCTTCTTTGTGGAAGAGTCATTGTTTTTAGGGCAACAAATCCTTCATTGTTTCTTTCAACTGTGCATGGAATTTAATTTAGTCATGCCCTTATTTGACCATGGTACAATTTGCTTTCAGGACTGAAATTAAGACAACTATATTTTTCTCTCTTTTTTGTCTCAAACATTGTTTTAATTATGGATGCCCCTTTATATTTTGTATTAAGCTTTGCAAATTAAAAAAAACTAAGCACAATCATCCATTAGATAATTATCTCAGCCACTTGTTTACTGCAGTCATTCATACATGTAATTGGAATTTAAAATCTTACCAACACTGGACAATATCCTCACTGAAATATGAAAGTTCCAGTTTATGAGATAAAGATGAAAGAATAGAGTTGAAAGAAAGTACAATATTTAATCATCTGAATACTTGCGCCAGTTTTCAACATCTTTTCTGTGCTGTCTGAACACAAAGAGCCATTGTATTGACATCAAAGAATTTTACCTCAACACAGTGAGGGACAATACCAGCATAATTGACAGGGACAGTAACTGAAATTTACCTTTATTTAAGGAAACTTATCACATAAAAAAGAAGGCAGCCCCTAATTATCTATGGCCTAAAGGGGAACCATGAACTGTTGATATGCAAATAATGCAATAACATGTAACGTTAAAAACCTCCAGGCTTTCTATTTTTTGTCATTGGCTTGATGATGGTTTGAAAGAAACCGAAATTTTGGCTTCGAGTTGAGCTAACTAACTCTGGTGAATAACACCATAAAGTTGTCCTTATTTGGATTAACTTTTAATGACAATGGCAATGACAATGTCACAGGTAATGGTAAGGGCAATGGTGTTGGTAATGGTAATGGCAATGGTAATGGTAATAGCAATGACAATGGTAATAGCAATAACAGTGGTAATGGCAATGTCACAGGTAATGGTAAGGGCAATGGTAATGGTAATGGTAATAGCAATGGCAATGGTAATGGTAAATGAGCTGTATATAAAATGCTTAAGTGCAATAAAGATAAAAATCATTAAGAATAAATACGTTTTTCCAAAAGGAAAGTTTTGAGTTGAGATTTAAAAGATCTTAAATATTTTTATGAATGGATAAAAACAGGCAATGACTCTTGACCGTATATGGGCATCATGACAATTTGGATATGCATGAATTGTATGCAATACTTAGCTCTTACTAACCAAGCAGGAGGTCTGTATGGGAAAATCTTGACCGAGCTCGTGAATACACACCAAATGCACGACCAAGGTCAAGAGTGCTTTTAAGTTCTGGCCTTGCAATTTCTTTGCAAATTCACCTCTAGGTGATGTGTGATTCTGTTCCTGTTAACTGAACAAACATTTGCCAGTTGTGCTGGTTCTTTTAATCTTTTTTTGCGTCAAGCTTTTTAGTGTTTTCGTTTATTATGTTTTTGCAAAAACAGGTCAACGTTTTTGCTTTTTCTAGATGCCACTCTAGATGGGAAAATCTAGCCCGTCATCAATATCGATTTTAGCCAATCAAATTCACAAATTTGGTAGTTCCCAGTCTTTGTGAGACATGGCTATATAATTAATGGATATAATACATCTATGGTGCAAATTGAAATGACATTTGTGTAAACAAACTAATATGCTTTAACAGACTTTAATTGAGATCCTTACAAACCAAAGCAAATTTGCACAAACATTAATTGTTAAGAACACGGTGCAACAATGAAAACAGTAAGCCGGGTGCCAAGTACAAAAACCTAAAATGCTTGTGAACAATCATTCACAATCTCATTTGTTGAGTACTAGCAATGTGTCTTAAATACAACCATACATTATGTAATGTAGCTGGTGAACAAATTTGGGTAGAAATGATATTTTTGAAATTAACATTTGACCCAATGTTTTGTAGTAGTACAGCTACATTATTGAAATAGAAGGTGAATGTAAACGGTGTTACTTCATGATTTGCAAAATTTTCAGATGTGTGGAGGCACTTTGACTTCTGCTTCAAACATTTTTGAGCCATTTGAAAAATTTGGAGTCAGAGTAGATGCTGCAACCATTTGCACCATTTTGACAAAGGCAAGCTGATGAAAGTTTTATTTCTATGTAATTGTGGCAAATTAGTACAAAAAGTGGCTTTTGAGAACCTGTTAAAATTGTTTAGGTTTGAGTGCAATCTACCAGAAGCAGCTCTAACCATACGCAAAATGTATGTGATGTTCAGCTCCCTTTGGCCTGGTGATTCATTTCAACCTGTTTTACTGTCCTGACAATGCATAATCTCTACAGTGACCAGCATATCTTCATCATTATCATCATGATCATTAATGTTTATTTAAATATAAAAGCCACATTAACAACAGAGGTGGTCTTCCTAAAAATCATATTCTTGGTTTGCATGTGATGTCATAAAGTTCTTAACTCAAAACTGCGAGGTCCTCTGCATTTAAATCTACACTAGGTTGAAGATGACCTCGAAAAAACCTTCTTGCAAGTTTTTGGTATTGTTTATTAAGAGTGTAAGGTAGGGCTGGGTGTTTTCTCTGTTGATAGTTGTAGCCTTGAGAACATTGTGAATTTGGAACAAATTTGATCACTGTAGATTAAAAGTGTGCCCATTTATCATGAAACATGTACTTGCTATACTATGTGCTCTTTGACATTGTTGCGATACATTTATGTTGTATTTCACGCTTTGCTTTCTCTTGTCGTTTGCTCTCATGCAACATAAAGTAAACGGTTTAAATAATTAGGCTTCTTGAAGCTTTAAAGTTTAAGGAATTATGTTACATACAAGGTCAACCAGATAAGATAGTCAACCAATAGGCAAATTTGAAAACTCATGTTTAGTTCTATAATTTAAGGGGAATGACTTTGATAACAACAGCCGAAATAAAAACCTTTTGCATTCAGTGTTAACAATATTGACTTGCAGATGATGAATGACAATGAATTTTTGACCATATATGACATCATGACAATTTGGTGAATTATGTATATGCATGTATTGTATTTAATACATGCATATAATACATCTTCACTCTTATATGTACAGCCTGTATAAACTAGTATTTTATAATTTTACATTCCCATTGCCAGGTCATTTGAAGGGGTTCTGCTCTTCAGTGACATCTTTTTTATGTGAAGTGAGCCAGTCATTGACCTTCCCAAAGGTGGCATTGAATTCCAAAAAGGAAATTCCAGATGCTGCCAACACAATAGTAGTATATTCAAAGCACCTACAATACACATGAATATATAGAACAATGAGATATGGAGGACTTTGATAACAACAGCCGAAATAAAAACTTTTGCATTCAGTGTTAACAATATTGACTTGCAGATGATGAATGACAATGAATTTTTGACCATATATGACATCATGACAATTTGGTGAATTATGTATATGCATGTATTGTATGTAATACATGCATATAATACATCCTCACTCTTATATGTACAGCCTGTATAAACTAGTATTTTATAATTTTACATTCCCATTGCCAGGTCATTTGAAGGGGTTCTGCTCTTCAGTGACATCTTTTTTATGTGAAGTGAGCCAGTCATTCATCTTCCCAAAGGTGGCATTGAATTCCAAAAAGGAAATTCCAGATGCTGCCAACACAATAGTAGTATATTCAAAGCACCTACAATACACATGAATATATAGGACAATGAGATATGGAGGGGTGAAAATGGGTTTCGAGGAAAACCGCAGCTTTTGAAACGGCAAAACGTGATTCGTCGGAAGGAGTAGCTAAAGTACTCGCCGCATGGTCGGAAGTTTTGGACTGCAACTAACCATTGTGCCTATCATCGATATACAAAGAGCAAGGCACTCCTATTAAACTTAACAAATGCGATACTAGGAGGCCGGTGGAAAGATAAACATAGGCAGAAATATTCCTCCCAAAACAAAAACCATCCTTTCCACCTGATGCCAAAGAACGTACGACTAGGAAAGTCAAAGAGAATGTGATCATAGCCTAACTAGTCGTCTAACGTTGTTTGGTAACATCCTTTCCTAAGGTATCTGGGTAATTGTGAAAGGTTGTCCAAACGAAAAGGGCGGTCAAAAAACAGGGAACTGCCAATTCCGCCTCACACTCTAGTGGCCACATATCCATGGTCACCAACTCAGTAACTCTAGACTGGAACACGTCTACGCCAGGAGTAGGATCAGATTTGCAGTTCTCGGTACGGGAAAAGAACGGTTTTGTTTGGTTTTACAAACAAAGCGGAAAAGGATAAAAATAAAGCCCAAGTACATAAAAGACGAAAAGGAGAATGAAATAGTGGCCACCAGAGGAGGAGGAATGGCAGCTTGACCCAGATAAACCGGGAGGAGAGTTGTACCCCTGTTTCAAGCGACACTCCAACTCAGCTGGTAACACAAGGAGGGGAAAAAGTCGAGAGGAGAACAAACGCTAACAAAATTAAAGCCAAAGAACCACTTTATTATCATTCAAATTCAGCGTGGGTTGACAACACTTAATGAAAAATATATTCATAAACAAACTACGTTGTTTTACGCTGTAGTTATAAGCAGACCAACAAAACATTTGAAAAATTCGCCGTGGCCCGCTCAATAAAAGCGAAAACGTCAACTATTAAATAGATACTTCTTGCAAAAGAAAAAAGTTGACCAGCGTTTTACCTTTCAAGCACTCAGGCGGCAAGACAAATAATTGTCTTGGAACAAAAGCACTCGACCAAACAAAACTTCGCAGACAAAGTAAACTTTTGCCGCGCTGACTATAGCATTTTAGGGTCACACACGCGTATATCTAAATCATTCAGATAAGCCTGAACAGCACTAGTTTGATGTGCACTTGAGAGCGACCGGAAAAAATTCCTCCTTCGATCGTCCTTGACCAATAACATTTGCACTCGAGAGGCATCGTGCCGACATTCTGGAAAGCGAGAAAAATTTGAAACGCACTTGGCAACACCTTGGCAAACACCTGGCAACACATGCCCGGGCGACATAATTCACGAGTAGAATGAATTCATAAACCAATTTGACAAGCATTTTGTCTTGGCTTGCACACGTTCCGACTAGCATCACTCGTACCGGAGTGACATTTTGAAAATATTCAAATATGCTCGGCTAGCGTCCGCATTACACTAAAAGCCGAAATAACAAAACTCTTCTACTGAGCTTTTCCTCAGTGGCTCACAACTGCCAACACTCGCACTCGAGCGCATCACTCACATTCAAGAGTGGCAAGAAAATAAATCCAAACATACTTGACGAGCATCTGCGTTGCAACAACGCTTACGTCCGTAACAAGCTTTTCCAGCTTTCCCTCAGTCGCTCTCGACTGGCATCGCTCGCACTCAAGCGCGTCACTCACAGTTCCGATGTGGCAAAAAAATATCCGCTTTGCACTTATGTGCGAGTAACAAGCTCTTCCCTTAGTCGCTCTCTACTGGCAACGCTCGCACTCGAGCGGCGTCACTCACAATTCTGCCTTGCACTCATGCTCGAGTAACAAGGTTTTCCCTCAGTCGCTCTCGACTGGCATCGCTCGCACTCGAGCGGCATCACTCACAATTCTGCCTTGCACTCGTGCTCGAGTAACAAGGTTTTCCCTCAGTCGCTCTCGACTGGCAACGCTCGCACTCGAGCGGCATCACTCACAATTCTGCCTTGCACTCATGCTCGAGTAACAAGGTTTTCCTTCAGTCACTCTCGACTGGCATCACTCGCGCTCGAGTGGTATCACACATTAAAAACTCCACGCCCACTCGTGTGGGGCATATGTCATAAGCAAAATGAGAAAGAAAGAAACACGGTTTTACATCGTGCGCAGGTTCAGGAACTGCTTTGTACGGCCACGTGTGCAGGGACAGTAGGAACAGCTTGCGGACCGTGTTGAGGAACAGGAACCACAGGGGCAGCTTGAACGTTAGCCAAAACATCTTGCGCCCTGACTTGCAACGGACGCTGCACGGGAGGCGGTTGGGCCATGACAGTTAAACAGAAAAACTTCGCATACACAACGAGTGACGTCGTAGGAGAAATGTGCACAAAGGAAGGAATCACGGTAATATATACAGCGCAGAGGATTGTGGGATATCTATTGTTATGATAATATTCATTTATTATTTCCGGTACTTTAAATAGCAGGCAGAAGTGAAGCACACATAGGGTATTAATTAGTAAAATACATATGCGTGAGATATGTATGTATCACTAGTCACCAACCAGTGTTTCTGGAAATACAAACAATCAGGGTTTCCTGCAGAGAGCCTGCTTGCAGGCGAGGAAATTAGCGAGTACAAAATCATGGATCACTCTACCAGCGATCCACTTGCAGAGTAAGCCTCACATGTAGCACAATTCCTTAAATCTTCCTCGTTTATAGTTTGCATGCCACGCAATGGCGTATAACTACGGTTCCGTTTGAGAACATCCTGGCTTTATGTCACGGCAAATTTGGCTGAGGTTCATGGCTATCCTGAGCAAGCATGTTAAACAAACTGTTGAGGTGAACGCGGTTAAGCAAATGATTGATGCTTTGCTTCGTTTTGTTCCTAGGAGTCGTTAACTACGTTCAGATTCCTTTGATAGTGCTATATGTCGTCCTGGAAAGGGGCTTCATATAATAATCTCTCATGAATAATATCATGAAATAAGTCAGATAAATACCTGGAACGTCAGTATTAATCCATGTGTATATGGCTTAATACAAAAAAATCCTAGTGCATACTTTCGGCAGCTTGTTTTGAACGCATATATTGGCTTTTTGGTTGGCGCATCAAAAACGGAAAAAAAAAACCTGTTTATTATAAATTTTTACCATATGGAAACCCCAGTGCAACTTTCGGAACCTTTTTGCTATTGTTTACTGTGAGTCCGGAAAAATATTTGTTTTTCTTCAGCATATCGATATTAAAAGAAACAAAGAAAAGCGTGTTTCTTATCATTTTACGCCACAGTTAATACCTTGCCAATGTGAAAAAAATAAGCCGGTTATTTTTAGGCACCTCAGGGAAATGTGATTTATTCACCTTGGGTTGCACCCTCGGTAAATAAATCACATTTCCCCTCGTTGCCTAAAAATAAGCCTTACTTAAAATACATAATTGCTAGATTGTGAATTAAATTATGTTCTTTCTTAAATTAAAATGTGTCATCAGCTGTCCTCCCTGTCACCGTCGCAACATTGACATAAGCCCATCTGCTATTATTAACTGCTTTTGTTCAGCGTGTATCTGTTCATATTTTTGGTATTATACTCAATTCTACAAACCGTTCTATAAATCTCATATATTCGCTACAAAAATGTAAATCTTAACACACAAATTGTCCAGACTTCCTGTGTTGCGAGCACATCAAAAAATACACGAGGGAATGCTGTTAATTCTAGGAAGATAAAAACTAATCATCAAACTTATTTGGAATAAAGTTTAGGTCAAGAATAATTAAGTCAATCTCTCTCCATTCTAGATTGCAATTTGTGAATCGTGGCAATAATGTTAGTGTAATCAGTCTGTAGTGATGGACAAGGCAACTTCGTTTCTCTTTGCCCGGCAACAATGAGTGAAGGTGGTGCCTTCATGAAACCCCTGCCTTTTAGAGCAGCTAATACGTGGCAAGGTCTGAGGCGAGATCTTTATATTTGCCACGGGGGACCGGGAACCCTCCTTCTTTTCAATAACTATTTGTGTGTTCCATATTGAACAACATTAAAGTAATGTAATATCATCCACACTTGCTTACCATCATCATTTTTTATGGCAAAATTTAATGTGTTGTTATTTGTTAAACGGTGGAAAACGAAGTTAAGGGTAGGTATACGAAGTTAATCGTAGGCAAACGAAGTTAAACGTAGAGAAACGAAGATAAACGTGGGACAACGAAGTTCAGCAAAGGAGAACGTTTGCTACGTTCATCTTCGTTTTCCTACGTTTATCGTCCTTTGCCTACCTTTACCTCGCTTGCAAACGTTTAACTTCATTTACCTACGTTTACCTTTATTTGCCGAAGTTTAATTTCGCTTGCCTTTGTTTAACTTCGTTTGCCTACGTTTATCCTCGTTTTGCTACGTTTAAGTTCGTTTACCTACGTTTATCGTCGTTTGCCTACGTTTAACCTCGTTTGCCTAAGTTTAACATCGTTTGTCTACCTTTAACTTCATTTGCCTTCGTTTAACTTGGTTTATCGTTGTTTACCTATGTTTAACTTCGTTTGCCTAAGTTTATCAATGTTTTTCTACCTTTAACTTCGTTTGCCTACGTTTATGCTCGTTTGCCTACGTTTAAGTTTGTTTATCTTCGATTCTCTACATTCACCTTTGATTGCTTTGTTTAACTTCGCGTCTCCACGTTTAACTTCGTTTACCTACGTTCAACTTCGTTTGGCTACGTTTATTATCGTTTGCCTACCTTTAACTTCGTTTGTGTACGTTTATTTTCATTCGCCTAAGTTTAACTTCTTTTTTTGGCGTTTAACTTCGTTTGCCTACGACCTTTAACTTCGTTTCGTTACGTTTAACTTCTTTTGCCTACGTTTATCGTGGTTTGCCTTCGTTAACTTTATTGTAAAAAAACGTTTATCGTCCTTTGCCTACGTTTACTTCGTTTGCCAACGTTTAACTTCGCTTACCTACGTTTACCTTCATTTGCCGAAGTTTAACTTCGTTTGCCTTCGTTTAACTTCGTTGGCCTACGTTTATGCTCGTTTGGCTACGTTTAGTTTCGTTTACCTACTTTTATCGTCGTTTGCCTGCGGTTAACTTCGTTTGCCTGCGTTTAACATTATTTGCTTGCCTTTAACTTCGTTCGCCTACGTTTGTTGAGTTATTTTTTCAAAAAAAAAAACTCTTAGTCGCCGCGATGAACCGTGTAGTCAGTCAGTCAGTCAGTCAGTCAGTGGAGTATGTTTGTATCTCACACCAATCAGGTTTGCGGTACTATCAGAACCAATGAATTGCAGTTTATAAAGGAGAAGTAATCTGACACGATTGTAAGCAAGCGATTTCATTCGAAAATTTTAGATTTGTAGGAGGCGGAATCGGTGAGTTGTGAATTAACCCCGGATTTGAAACGCTCGCCTGCTTACAACGCACACGCCGCCAGCAAAAGACCCAACACTAAATTGTTATTCGAGCGTTCCTTTAGGACGGGCTAGTTTCGCTGATCGTAGAAGAATAATGTTCTCATTGTGATGTTAATACTGTGTCATAAAAATGGCAAGGAATCTTCTTCAGAGTGTGTTGTAGCCTCTTGTTTTAAGATTTTGTGACAAGGAAACTTCTTAAATTTAATACTACTTGAGACTCCTTGTCGCCAACTGAAAACCGCAATTAATTTAATTAGTCTCTTTAGCGTCTTGCTCCGGCGATTAGCTGACTCTCGGGCAAGTAGCGTTTATGTTTATACCTTAAACACACCACGTTTAGACATTTAATTAACCGGTATGGGTATTGACTTTAAAATGGTTTTGCTGTTAAAATTAACTACGATCGATAGCGGCAACAGGCTAGAATAAGAGCATGTCATTCCGTGACAGTTTGATAACTAAAATTAATTAGTTCTTGTTCCGGTTTGTTGAATGAAAATTTACATTTACGACAGGAAACAAATACTCCAGGTGTACTACACTTTAAGAGCTTTCCTAAAAATGTAGTTTTTGATTTGATTCGTTTATTAGTTCGTTTATTACTTTTCGATTACTCGATGGAGACATGGCGTTTTCAAGAAAAACAAAAGTGTCATGTTACAAAAGTGAGATAAACAAAAGTGTCGTGTTACATGCGTTTTAAAAGAACAAAGGTATCGTTTTACAGTGTTTGACAAAAACACAAAAGTATTCTGTAACAAACAAAAGTATCGCGTTACGGTTGTAAAAAGGCTAGCAACAAAGTAGGCGTTAACAGAATAAGCCATGTCGTGACATTTTGACAATTAAATTACTTCTTGTTTTTTCTAAATGATAAAAATTTACTATTGAACGAAACAGTTTTGACGTAACAAATTGCACGTAAAAATTATTTTGTCTGCAACATTTTTTTTTTCAAAAAATGCCTCTTAGTCGTAGCAAGGGGCTATGTAGCTAGTGATGCACCATGCACAAATAGCTCAACCATTCCAACAGGACTAACATCCAGCCTTACCCCAAGTAACCCAATCAATTGAAAAAATAACTCCTGCACGCTTAGCGTGCCTATGTTTCTCGTTTGCCTACGTTTATCGTTGTTTGCCTACGTTAACTTTGTTGTAAAAAAACGTACGCAAAGGAAGTAAAACATAGGCAAACGAAGTTAAACGTAAGCAAACGACGATAAACGGAGGAAAACAAAGTTAAACGTTTTCAGTTTAATGAAAGGATATTTCTCAATGCAAATTCGAAACCGCAAACCTTCACGCACGGTAAAACTTTCTTGAATGAATAAATTCGTGTGGTTTTCAGCTGAAGGAAAATTCAGTGGTGAATAATAAATACAGAGCGTTTATCGACGGTCCCCGCGGACACTGTGAGGTTTGTTTGTATTACCTGTTTATAGTCCATATTTTGGCCCCTGAGACATAAGTTTTATTTAGCTGGTACATATTAACATGCGTCAAAAACACGTCTCAAAAAGCGCGCACGTGGAAGCTGCGTTTGGTGAGAATATTGAATCGATACTGAAGTTGATATTGAAGTTCTCAATACTTGCTAAGCCAAACGAGCAAAATAAAAGTGTTTATAAGCATAATAAAAATACTAGCAAGCTCTAGATAATTATTAAAATTCCTTACTTCCAACTTCCTACATTTAGCAAAAGATGAACGAACAGTTGTACGTAGTCTCTGTTCTTCGACGGGCATTCTTCGCCGTATTTAATTTTCTGTTCAAAAAGTCGTTGGGACTGCATCCTCTTTAAGGTCAAGTCTTAGAGACTTGAAGGCAGAACCCAGTAACCTCCTTACTGAAAGATTTTGTTTAATACAGTTTTCAGTGAAATGAGCCGCATAAATGTGTGAGTACCTGTTTTGGTTCAAACAATTCTCTTTTAATTTTTAAAACCCAACGTTCTCTGAATTTTGAATCTTTAGAAAACTTAAAAGTACTTACTCTAGACTTTGTATTATTTGTTCAGTTTATTGCTGCTCAAAACACCATGATTTCCCGCTTTAAACGAGATTTCCGAGCAAACAACGTCAGAATCCTTCATCCTTTGCGAGCATGTCGTTTATCCCTTGTTAGCATTTCGGTAATCCTTTGCGAGCATTTGGGCAATCCTTTGCGACCCGCTTTGAGATTTTTTCCGGTACCGTTCGCTGAATACACACATTTAACCTACCTTCACGGGAACTTCTAAGGTGCCTTCTCTGGTTCCGGCCCAGAGGCCGGAACCAGGCGGGGGCAATTAAGGTCGCGGGGGACACCTAGCCATGAATAAATTCATTAGGAAAATATTTGCTAGTCCTACATAATTTAAGACGCTTATATCTCGGCTGTTTTGGATGCGATTGAGCAGACATTTTCCAGAGACATAAAGGAATGATGGAAGTTTACAAATGTCGTCTTTGATTTGGTACATTGCGCTTTACGGCAACGCTAGAGCGTCATTAGTGCCAATTGAAAAATCCATGATTTTTTGTCCAAGTTTGCGGATCGAGTAGAAGAAAGAACTCTGATTTTCTCAAAAATAGATCAGTCAAAACCTCTCTAACATGCGACAGAAACCGTTTTTTTCATTTTATATTTGTCAGCGAATAAATGTCATTTAAATGTGCAATTTTGAATTTAACGCCTTCTACCTTTTTTAAAGCGCTCTTTTAGAACTCCGCTACTGTCATGACAAACTACAGTATTCCTAGTTTAACGTTCTGCAGTGCCAGCTCATGAAGTTCTAAATCCGCGCTGAATTCTTGGACACAAAATTGTCGGAAAAGTCCAAAACTTTGAGATTTCCGAAGGTGTTCCGATTAAAAACAAGTGCCAAGAGAGGTAATTATGGTGATTACATTCCATGTTTTAATCAGAAACCACGTTTTAATCAGAGATCAGAAAAGAACAATGCGTTTTACAAAGAAAAACGTACAGCCAAAATGCATTGTAAAATAAACTGATTTCATAAACAAGACAAAATCTCTAACAGTAGATTTTTAAATGCAAACATTTTTTTGTGCCTACGGCTTGAATCTGTTTCTGTTCTATTGACTGGGGCCACAGGGTCCGTGCCACACTTCAAATCACGAGCCACATTTTATTCCGTCATGAATATTTCGTAAACTTGCCGATGTCACTCGTTGTGTTTTGTGCATACGCTTTAAATAAATACAGTATGATTACCCAAGGTGTCCCCTGCGACCTTAAGCACTAATTTGAGGTATATGCAAATCATTTGCTTGTCGCTTGCTTGTTTGTATTATGTTGCTTGTTTGCATATATTCGCAGCTGCATTCATTGCGGGCCCAAGAGAGGCCCGCAACCCTAATCTTGACAGTTACCAGTGGATTGCGATTTACCCGTGCGCACCACGTTAATAAGAGGCAAGCACAAAGCGGAAATTGAAAGTTTTTTCTTCCACTAAGAACGATCGGAGTGCGACAAATGTGTCAATCGCGAAAACCGGAAGAGAAAAATCTGTTCTCCAAGAACGATAAAAATGCGAACAGAGAGTCAATCTCAACAGTTTGTCACATAAGATCGAAGCTTCTGTCACAGAAGATTTGCTGTGATTGAATCAAAGATAAACCACCCGCGGCAAAGCGAATGATTCCAACAACGGTTATTCTCGAGAAATTCCTATGGCGAGTTTACCAACCGAGGAAAATCACTTCTAAATTCACACCGCGTGCTCGACTACACTTCGCAAAACTGTCAATCAAAAAACAACTCTGATTGGTTCGCGGCAATAGGAAACGATAAAATCATGTATTAAAGTGCCTATGAAGTAAAAAATATTTATTACTTATATGTAAGGCTTTTCAAAATAAAGACGAATGGCGTTTTCCTTTTTGAAATATCTTTTTTCGTTTTAGAGATATTTAGGTTTTTGTATTATGCAAATGAGGAAAGTGATGACGTCATTAATCGTTCCACAAAAAGATAAATCACGTAATCAACCATATCTCTTGGAGTATTAAAGCGGTGTACTTCACACTTGTCACCATCAATGTTCAACATAAAAGGCACAAGATGTCACACGTTGCGCCGTTGCCATGGCAACAGTTTTGCCGCAAAGACTTATTTCTATTAACAATGACATTCCCAGTTTATTCTTAACCAAAGGTGATGCACTCCCAAAAGCTAACGAAGATAATTAAGCTAAGATGGGCACCACGTGTGTTACACGCCAGACCCACTGTTCATTTTTAAAGCGCTGCAAATGGAGATATTTTGTTTATAACAGAAGGAGACTGATCCAAGACTGTTGCCATGGCAACGGCGCAACGGATGCCATCTTGTGCCTTTGATGATGAACATTGATGGTGCCAAGTTTGAAGAACACCGCTTTAATACTACAAGAGATATGCTTGATTCAGTGATTTATCCTTTTCTGGAACGATTAATGACGTCATCGCTTTCCTCATTTGCATATTACAAAAACCTAAATATCTCCATAA
The DNA here is from genome assembly GCA_963693305.1 of Meandrina meandrites. Taxonomy (NCBI): domain Eukaryota; kingdom Metazoa; phylum Cnidaria; class Anthozoa; order Scleractinia; family Meandrinidae; genus Meandrina; species Meandrina meandrites. Next base: position 16,312,445 of record OY855905.1, on the reverse strand, counting down.
CGAAACAAGATATTTCAAAAAGGAAAACGCCATTCGTCTTTATTTCGAAAAGTCTTAAAAATAAGCAGTAATTATTTTTTACTTCATATGCACTTTAAGCGTGACGCGTTACTCGAAATAATTATCTTTTGTCCAGTGATTTATGATTAATTTTTTAACACTGAGAAATTTTCGCGACCCGTTGGAAACATTGCCGTGAAAATGAGGTGACTTGAGTTAATTGTTCTTCCATCATGAACGGTTACAATACGAAAGGATCCGAAATGTGTCGTTCAAATAGGAAGTTGAGGAATCTTTTTCTGCAAAGAATTCACCAGATGTGCAAATATATCTCAATTAAGACAGCATTGACAACTTAAGGCAAACTTCCCAAAAAAACTTCCACAGGAATGTATTTTGCAATCTAAAAGTTTACACTGACTCTCGTCTCAACCGTCCCAGTACCTTCCCTTAAGTGCATCCAGGCCCGCTCTTCCTAACCTGTGATTACCACTGGTTTAGAATGAGCTATATTAATACATGTACTTTATTCGCCTTGTTGTTGTAGGTTGTTTGTTTCGTTCAAATGTTCTTTATCGTGCATTAAAATGAACGTTTGCGGCTGCATTCTTGTAGAACGAGGTATACACATGTACTTTATTCGCTTGGTTGTTCATAGCTTGTTTGTTTGTTGTCTCATTGTTTCGCTTCCCTACTTTTAACTTCGTTTGCCTGCGTTGAACTTCGTTAACGTACGTTTATCTTCGTTTGCCTCCGTTTAACTTCCTTTGCCTACGCTTACCTTCGTTTGCCTACATTTGACTTCGTTTATCTACGTTTACCTTCATTTTCCTACGTTTAACTTCGTTTGTCTACGTGTACCTTCCTTTTCCTACGTTTACATTCGTTTACTTGCGTTTAACTTCGTTTCCCTACGTTTCACGTCGTTTGCCCACGTTTACCTTCGTTTCCCTACGTTTACCTTGGTTTTTCCTACGTTAACCCTCGTTTGGCTACGTTTACCTTCGTTTGCCTTCGTTTGCCTACGTTGAACTTCGTTTGCGTACGTTTACCTTAGCTTCCCTTCGTTTACCTACGTTTCCCTACGTTTACCTTCGTTTGCCTAGGTTTACCGTCGTTTGCCTTCGTTTGCCTAAGTTTACCTTCCTTTGTCTACGTTTACCTTCGTTTACCTACGTTTAACTTCGTTTGCCTACGTTTAACTCCGTTTGCATACGTTTAACTTCGTTTGCCTCAGTTTAACTCCGTTTCCCTACGTTAGACTTCTTTTGCCTAGGTTTACCTTCGTTTACCTACGTTTACCATCGTGTGGCTACGTTTACCTTCGTTTGCCTACGCTTACCTTCGTTTGACTACGTTTACCTTCGTTTTATTTCACACTATTTACAGACATATTTTACTATCACACACTATTTACAGAAAATTCATTAGTTAAAATAAGGAAAATATAATAATAGTAAAGCAAAAATAAACTGTGCTCAGTGACAAAAGAAGCATATGCTATCGTGTTGGTCACTGACACGTTAAAAAAAGAAAACAAGAAAAGACACATTAATTAATAAAAAACATAGAATAAAGGAAGTAAAATGTGATTAACAAAAGTGTGCGAATTAAACAAGTTAAGTGAATAAATCATAATTAAGTTATATACAGAATTCAGAGAAATTATGCTAAAGATTAATATTGAGTATGTAAAAGGTATAATTTATATTGCTTACAAAAGGAAGTGTAACGCAGTTTTTTAAAATCTGTTGGAATAATTTCCCAAAATTTTGATGCAACAAAATCAATTTTTACGGCCTAATCGCAATTTTCATGAAATTGGCTGCCCACGGCACAAATCAACGCACAAGCGGTCCCCGAGCCCAGATCATGAGAAAATCAATTTTTACGGCCTAATCGCAATTTTCATGAAATTGGCTGCCCACGGCCCAAATCAACGCACAGGCGTTCCCCGAGCTCAGATCATGAGAAAATCAATTTTTACGGCCGAATCGCAATTTTCATGAAATTGGGTGCTCACGGCCCAAATCGTCGCACAAGCGGGTCCCCGAGCTCAGATCATGAGAAAATAATTTTTTACGGCCGAATCGCAATTTTAATGACATTCGTTGCTCACGGCCCAAATCAACCCACAGGCGGTCCCCGACCTCAGATCATGAGAAAATCAATTTTTACGGCCGAATCGCAATTTTCATGAAATTGGGTGCTCACGGCCCAAATCGACGAAAAAGCGGTCTCCGAGCTCAGATCACGAGAAAATCAATTTTTACGGCCGAATCGCAATTTTCAGGAAATTGGGTGCTCACGGCCCAAATCGACGCAAAAGCGGTCTCAAGGCTAAGATCACGAGAAAATCAATTTTTACGGCCGAATCGCAATTTTCAGCAAATTGTGTGCTGACGGCCCAAATCGACGCACAAGCGGTCCCCGAGCTCAGATCATGAGAAAATCAATTTTTACGGCCGACTCGCAATTTTCATGAAATTGGGTGCTCATGGCCCAAATCGACGCACAAGCGGTCCCCGAGCTCAGATTATGAGAAAATCAATTTTTACAGCCGAATCGCAATTTTCATGAAACTGGGTGCTCACGGCCGAAATCATCGCACAAGCGTGTCCCCGAGCTCAGATCATGAGAAAATCAATTTTTACGGCCGAATGGCAATTTTAATGACATTCGTTGCTCACGGCCCAAATAAACGCACAGGCGGTCCCCGAGCTCAGATTATGAAAAAATCAATTTTTACGGCCAAGTCGCAATTTTCATTAAATTGGTTGCTCACGGCCCAAATCGAGGCACAAGCGGTCCCCGAGCTCAGATCATGAGAAAATCAATTTTTACGGTCGAATTGCAATTTTCAGGAAATTGGGTGCTCACGGCCCAAATCGACGCAAAAGCGGTCTCCGACCTCAGATCACGAGAAAATATATTTTTACGGCCGAATCGCAATTTTCAGGAAATTGGGTGCTGACGGCCCAAATCGACGCACAAGCGGTCCCCGAGCACAGATCATGACAAAATCAATTTTTACGGCCGAATCGCAATTTTCACGAAATTGGGTGCTCATGGCCCAAGTCGACGCACAAGTGGTCCCCGAGCTCAGATTATGAGAAAATCAATTTTTACGGCCGAATCGCAATTTTCATGAAATAGGGTGCTCACGGCCCAAATCAACGCACAAGCGGTCCCCGAGCTCAGATCATAAGAAAATCAATTTTTACGGCCGAATTGCAATTTTCATGAAATTGGGTGCTCACGGCCCAGATCAACGCAAAAGCGGTCTCCGAGCTCAGATCATGAGAAAATCAATTTTTACGGCCGAATCGCAATTTTCATGAAATTGGGTGCTCACGGCCCAGATCAACGAAAAAGCGGTCTCCGAGCTCACATCATAAGACAATCAATTTTTACGGCCGAAATGCAATTTTCATGAAATTGGGTGCTCACGGCCCAAATCGACGCACAAGCGGTCCCCGAGCTCAGATCACGAGGAAATCAATTTCTACGGCCGAATCGCAATTTTCATGAAATTGGGTGCTCACGGCCCAAATCGACGCAAAAGCGGTCTCCGAGCTCAGATCACGAGAAAATCAATTTTTACGGCCGAATCGCAATTTTCAGGAAATTGGGTGCTCACGGCCCAAATCGACGCAAAAGCGGTCTCAAGGCTAAGATCACGAGAAAATCAATTTTTACGGCCGAATCGCAATTTTCAGCAAATTGTGTGCTGACGGCCCAAATCGACGCACAAGCGGTCCCCGAGCTCAGATCATGAGAAAATCAATTTTTACGGCCGACTCGCAATTTTCATGAAATTGGGTGCTCATGGCCCAAATCGACGCACAAGCGGTCCCCGAGCTCAGATTATGAGAAAATCAATTTTTACAGCCGAATCGCAATTTTCATGAAACTGGGTGCTCACGGCCGAAATCATCGCACAAGCGTGTCCCCGAGCTCAGATCATGAGAAAATCAATTTTTACGGCCGAATGGCAATTTTAATGACATTCGTTGCTCACGGCCCAAATAAACGCACAGGCGGTCCCCGAGCTCAGATTATGAAAAAATCAATTTTTACGGCCGAGTCGCAATTTTCATTAAATTGGTTGCTCACGGCCCAAATCGAGGCACAAGCGGTCCCCGAGCTCAGATCATGAGAAAATCAATTTTTACGGTCGAATTGCAATTTTCAGGAAATTGGGTGCTCACGGCCCAAATCGACGCAAAAGCGGTCTCCGACCTCAGATCACGAGAAAATATATTTTTACGGCCGAATCGCAATTTTCAGGAAATTGGGTGCTGACGGCCCAAATCGACGCACAAGCGGTCCCCGAGCACAGATCATGACAAAATCAATTTTTACGGCCGAATCGCAATTTTCACGAAATTGGGTGCTCATGGCCCAAGTCGACGCACAAGTGGTCCCCGAGCTCAGATTATGAGAAAATCAATTTTTACGGCCGAATCGCAATTTTCATGAAATAGGGTGCTCACGGCCCAAATCAACGCACAAGCGGTCCCCGAGCTCAGATCATAAGAAAATCAATTTTTACGGCCGAATCGCAATTTTCATGAAATTGGGTGCTCACGGCCCAGATCAACGCAAAAGCGGTCTCCGAGCTCACATCATAAGAAAATCAATTTTTACGGCCGAAACGCAATTTTCATGAAATTGGGTGCTCACGGCCCAAATCGACGCACAAGCGCTCCCCGAGCTCAGATCACGAGGAAATCAATTTCTACGGCCGAATCGCAATTTTCATGAAATTGGGTGCTCACGGCCCAAATCGACGCAAAAGCGGTCTCCGAGCTCAGATCATGAGAAAATCAATTTTTACAGCCGAATCGCAATTTTCATGAAATTGGGTGCTCACGGCCGAAATCGTCGCACAAGCTGGTCCCCGAGTTCAGATCATGATAAAATCAATTTTTACGGCCGAATCGCAATTTTCATGAAATTGGCTGCCCACGGCCCAAATCAACGCAGAAGCGGTCCCGGAGCCCAGATCATGAGAAAATCAATTTTTACGGCCGAATCGCAATTTTCAGGAAATTGGGTGCTCACGGCTTAAATCGTCGCACAAGCGGATCCCCGAGCTCAGATCATGAGAAAATCAATTTTTACGGCCGAATCGCAATTTTCATGAAATAGGGTGCTCACGGCCCAAATCAACGCACAAGCGGTCCCCTAGGTCAGATCATGAGAAAATCAATTTTTACGGCCGAATCGCAATTTTCATGAAATTGGGTGATCACGGCCCAAATCGACGCAAAGGCGGTCTCCGAGCTCAGATCATGAGAAAATATATTTTTACGGCCGAATCGCAATTTTCAGGAAATTGGGTGCTCACGGCCGAAATCGTCGCACAAGCTGGTCCCCGAGCCCAGATCATGAGAAAATCAATTTTTACGGCCGACTCGAAATTTTCATGAAATTGGGTGCTCACGGCCGAAATTGTCGCACAAGCTGGTCCCTGAGCTCAGATCACGAGAAAATCAATTTTTACGGCCGAATCGCAATTTTCATGAAATTGGCTGCCCACGGCCCAAATCAACGCAGAAGCGGTCCCGGAGCCCAGATCATGAGAAAATTAATTTTTACGCCGAATCGCAATTTTAATGACATTCCTTGCTCACGGCCCAAATCAACGCACAGGCGGTCCCCGAGCTCAGATCATGAGAAAATCAATTTTTACGGCCGAATCGCAATTTTCATGAAATTGGGTGCTCACGGCCCAAATCGACGCACAAGCGGTCCCCGAGCTCAGATCATGAGAAAATCAATTTTTACGGCCGAATCGCAATTTTCATGAAACTGGGTTCTCACGGCCGAAATCATCGCACAAGCGTGTCCTCGAGCACAGATCATGAGAAAATCAGTTTTTACGGCCGAATCACAACCTTCATGAAATTGGGTGCTCACGGCCCAAATCGACGCAAAAGCGGTCCCCGAGCTCAGATCACGAGAAAATATATTTTTACGGCCGAATCGCAATTTTCAAGAAATTGGGTGCTGACGGCCCAAATCGACGCACAAGCGGTCCCCGAGCACAGATCATGACAAAATCAATTTTTACGGGAGAATCGCAATTTTCATGAAATTGGGTGCTCATGGCCCAAATCGACGCAAGAGCGGTCCCCGAGCTCAGATTATGAGAAAATCAATTTTTACGGCCGAATCGCAATTTTCATGAAATAGGGTGCTCACGGCCCAAATCAACGCACAAGCGGTCCCCGAGCTCAGATCATAAGAAAATAAATTTTTATGGCCGAATCGCAATTTTCATGAAATTGGGTGCTCACGGCCCAGATCAACGCAAAAGCGGTCTCCGAGCTCAGATCATGAGAAAATCAATTTTTACCGGCCGAATTGCAATTTTCATGAAATTGGGTGCTCACGGCCCAGATCAACGCAAAAGCGGTCTCCGAGCTCAGATCATAAGAAAATCAATTTTTACGGCCGAAACGCAATTTTCATGAAATTGGGTGCTCACGGCCCAAATCGACGCACAAGCGGTCCCCAAGCTCAGATCATGAGAAAATCAATTTTTACGGCCGAGTCGCAATTTTCATGAAATTGGGTGCTTACGGCCCAAATCGACGCACAAGCGGTCTCCGAGCTCAGATCATGAGAAAATCAATTTTTACGGTCGAATTGCAATTTTCAGGAAATTGGGTGCTCACGGCCCAAATCGACGCAAAAGCGGTCTCCGACCTCAGATCACGAGAAAATATATTTTTACGGCCGAATCGCAATTTTCAGGAAATTGGGTGCTGACGGCCCAAATCGACGCACAAGCGGTCCCCGAGCACAGATCATGACAAAATCAATTTTTACGGCCGAATCGCAATTTTCATGAAATTGGGTGCTCATGGCCCAAATCGACGCACAAGCGGTCCCCGAGCTCAGATTATGAGAAAATCAATTTTTACGGCCGAATCGCAAATTTCATGAAATTGGGTGCTCACGGCCCAGATCAACGCAAAAGCGGTCTCCGAGCTCAGATCATGAGAAAATCAATTTTTACGGCCGAATCGCAAATTTCATGAAATTGGGTGCTCACGGCCCAGATCAACGCAAAAGCTGTCTCCGAGCTCAGATCATGAGAAAATAAATTTTTACGGCCAAATCGCAATTTTCATGAAACTGGGTGCTCACGGCCGAAATCGTCGCACAAGCGGTCCCCGAGCTCAGATCACGAGAAAATCAATTTTTACGGCCGAATCGCAATTTTAATGACATTCGTTGCTCACGGCCCAAATCAACGCACAGGCGGTCCCCGAGCTCAGATCATGAGAAAATCAATTTTTACGGCCGAATCGCAATTTTCATGAAATTGGGATCTCACGGCCCAAATCGACGCAAAAGCGGTGCCCGAGCTCAGATCACGAGAAAATCAATTTTTACGGCCGAATCGCAAATTTCATGAAATTGGGTGCTGACGGCCCAAATCGACGCACAAGCGGTCCCCGAGCTCAGATCATGAGAAAATAAATTTTTACCGCCGAATCGCAATTTTCAGGAAATTGGGTTCTCACGGCCGAAATCGTCCCACAAGCGGGTCCCCGAGCACAGATCATGAGAAAATCAATTTTTACGGCCGAATCGCAATTTTCATGACATTGGGTGCTCACCGCCCAAATCGACGCAAAAGCGGTGCCCGAGCTCAGATCATGAGAAAATCAATTTTTACGGTTGAATCACAATTTTAATGAAATTGGGTCCTTACGGCCCAAATCGTCGCACAAGCGGTCCCCGAGCACAGATCATGAGAAAATCAATTTTTACGGCCGAATCACAATTTTCATGAAATTGGGATCTCACGGCCCAAATCGACTCAAAAGCGGTGCCCGAGCTCAGATCACGAGAAAATCAATTTTTACGGCCGAATCGCAAATTTCATGAAATTGGGTGCTGACGGCCCAAATCGACGCACAAGCGGTCCCCGAGCTCACATCATGAGAAAATCAATTTTTACGGCCGAATCGCAATTTTCATGACATTGGGTGCTCACGGCCCAAATCGACGCAAAAGCGGTGCCCGAGCTCAGATCATGAGAAAATCAATTTTTACGGTTGAATCACAATTTTAATGAAATTGGGTCCTTACGGCCCAAATCGTCGCACAAGCGGTCCCCGAGCTCAGATCATGAGAAAATCAATTTTTACGGCCGAATCGCAATTTTAATGACATTCGTTGCCCACGGCCCAAATCAACGCACAGGCGGTCCCCGAGCTCAGATCATGAGAAAATCAATTTTTACGACCGAATCACAATTTTCATGACATTGGGTGCTCACGGCCCAAATCGCCGCAAAAGCGGTCCCCGAGCTCAGATCATGAGAAAATCAATTTTTACGGCCGAATCGCAATTTTCATGAAATTGGGTGCTCACTGCCCAAATCGACGAAAAAGCGGTCTCCGAGCTCAGACCAGGAGAAAATCAATTTTTATGACCGAATCGCAATTTTCAGGAAATTGGGTGCTCACGGCCCAAATCGACGCACAAGCGGTCCCCTAGCTCAGATTATGAGAAAATCAATTTTTACGGCAATTTTCATGAAATTTGGTGGTCACGGCCGAAATCGTCGCACGAGCTGGTCCCCGAGCTCAGATCATGAGAAAATCATATTTTACCGCCGAACCGAAATTTTGATGAAAATGGGTGCTCACGGCCCACATCAACGCTCAAGCGGTCCCCGAGCTCAGATCACGAGAAAATCAATTTTTACGGCCGAATCGCAATTTTCATGAAACTGGGTGCTCACGGCCGAAATCGTCGCACAAGCGGGTCCCCAAGCTCAGATCATGAGAAAATCAATTTTTACGGCCGAATCGATATTTTCATGAAATTGGGTGCTCACGGCCGAAATCGTCGCACAAGCTGGTCCCCGAGCTCAGATCATGAGAAAATCAATTTTTACCGCCGAATCGAAATTTTGATGAAAATGGGTGCTCACGGCCCACATCAACGCACAAGCGGTCCACGAGCTCAGATCACGAGAAAATCAATTTTTACGGCCGAATCGCAATTTTCATGAAACTGGGTGCTCACGGCCGAAATCGTCGCACAAGCGGGTCCCCAAGCTCAGATCATGAGAAAATCAATTTTTACGGCCGAATCACAATTTTCATGAAATTGGGTGCTAACGGCCGAAATCGTCGCACAAGGTGGTCCCCGAGCTCAGATCATGAGAAAATCAATTTTTACCGCCGAATCGAAATTTTGATGAAAATGGGTGCTCACGGCCCACATCAACGCAAGAGCGGTCCCCGAGCTCAGATCACGAGAAAATCAATTTTTACGGCCGAATCGCAATTTTCATGAAACTGGGTGCTCACGGCCGAAATCGTCGCACAAGCGGGTCCCCAAGCTCACATCATAAGAAAATCAATTTTTACGGCCGAATCGCAATTTTTTATGAAATTGGGTGCTCACGGCCCAAATCGTCGCACAAGCGGGTCCCCAAGCTAAGATCATGAGAAAATGAATTTTTACGGCCGAATCGCAATTTTCAGGAAATTGGGTGCTCACGGCCCAAATCGTCGCACAAGCGACTCCCCAAGCTAAGATCATGAGAAAATCAATTTTTACGGCCGAATCGCAATTTTCATGAAACTGGGTGCTCACGGCCGAAATCGTCGCACAAGCGGGTCCCCGAGCTCAGATCACGAGAAAATCAATTTTTACCGCCGAATCGCAATTTTCATGAAACTAGGTGCTCACGGCCGAAATCGTCGCAAAAGCGGGTTCCCAAGCTCAGATCATAAGAAAATCAATTTTTACGGCCGAATCGCAATTTTTTATGAAATTGGGTGCTCACGGCCCAAATCGTCGCACAAGCGGGTCCCCAAGCTAAGATCATGAGAAAATGAATTTTTCCGGCCGAATCGCAATTTTCAGGAAATTGGGTGCTCACGGCCCAAATCGTCGCACAAGCGACTCCCCAAGCTAAGATCATGAGAAAATCAATTTTTACGGCCGAATCGCATTTTTCATGAAACTGGGTGCTCACGGCCGAAATCGTCGCACAAGCGGGTCCCCAAGCTCAGATCATAAGAAAATCAATTTTTACGGCCGAATCGCAATTTTTTATGAAATTGGGTGCTCACGGCCCAAATCGTCGCACAAGCGGGTCCCCAAGCTAAGATCATGAGAAAATGAATTTTTACGGCCGAATCGCAATTTTCAGGAAATTGGGTGCTCACGGCCCAAATCGTCGCACAAGCGACTCCCCAAGCTAAGATCATGAGAAAATCAATTTTTACGGCCGAATCGCAATTTTCATGAAACTGGGTGCTCACGGCCGAAATCGTCGCACAAGCGGGTCCCCGAGCTCAGATCACGAGAAAATCAATTTTTACGGCCGAATCGCAATTTTCATGAAACTAGGTGCTCACGGCCGAAATCGTCGCACAAGCGGGTCCCCAAGCTCAGATCATAAGAAAATCAATTTTTACGGCCGAATCGCAATTTTTTATGAAATTGGGTGCTCACGGCCCAAATCGTCGCACAAGCGGGTCCCCAAGCTAATCTCATGAGAAAATGAATTTTTACGGCCGAATCGCAATTTTCAGGAAATTGGGTGCTCACGGCCCAAATCGTCGCACAAGCGACTCCCCAAGCTAAGATCATGAGAAAATCAATTTTTACGGCCGAATCGCAATTTTCATGAAACTGGGTGCTCACGGCCGAAATCGTCGCACAAGCGGGTCCCCGAGCTCAGATCACGAGAAAATCAATTTTTACGGCCGAATCGCAATTTTCATGAAACTAGGTGCTCACGGCCGAAATCGTCGCACAAGCGGGTCCCCAAGCTCAGATCATAAGAAAATCAATTTTTACGGCCGAATCGCAATTTTTTATGAAATTGGGTGCTCACGGCCCAAATCGTCGCACAAGCGGGTCCCCAAGCTAATCTCATGAGAAAATGAATTTTTACTGCCGAATCGCAATTTTCAGGAAATTGGGTCCTGACGGCCCAAATCGAAGCACAAGCGGTCCCCGAGCTCAGATCATGAGAAAATCAATTTTCACGGCCGAATCGCAATTTTCAGGAAATTGGGTGCTCACGGCCAAAATCGTCCCACAAGCGGGTCCCCGAGCTCAGATCATGAGAAAATCAGTTTTTACGGCCGAATCGCAATTTTCATGACATTGGGTGCTCACTGCCCAAATCGACGCAAAAGCGGTGCCCGAGCTCAGATCATGAGAAAATCAATTTTAACGGCCGAATCACAACTTTCATGAAATTGGGTGCTCACGGCCCAAATCGACGCAAAAGCGGTCCCCGGGCTCAGATCATGAAAAAATCAATTTTTACGGCCGAATCGAAATTTTCATGAAATTGGGTACTCACGGCCCAAATCAACGCAAAGGCGGTCCCCGAGCTCAGATCATGAGAAAATCAATTTTTACGGCCGAATCGCAATTTTCATGACATTGGGTGCTCACGGCCCAGATCAACGCAAAAGCGGTCTCCGAGCTCAGATCATGAGAAAATCAATTTTTACGGCCGAATTGCAATTTTCATGAAATTTGGTGCTCACGGCCCAGATCAACGCAAAAGCGGTCTCCGAGCTCAGATCATAAGAAAATCAATTTTTACGGCCGAAACGCAATTTTCATGAAATTGGGTGCTCACGGCCCAAATCAACGCACAAGCGGTCCCCGAGCTCAGATCATAAGAAAATAAATTTTTATGGCCGAATCGCAATTTTCATGAAATTGGGTGCTCACGGCCCAGATCAACGCAAAAGCGGTCTCCGAGCTCAGATCATGAGAAAATCAATTTTTACGGCCGAATTGCAATTTTCATGAAATTGGGTGCTCACGGCCCAGATCAACGCAAAAGCGGTCTCCGAGCTCAGATCATAAGAAAATCAATTTTTACGGCCGAAACGCAATTTTCATGAAATTGGGTGCTCACGGCCCAAATCGACGCACAAGCGGTCCCCAAGCTCAGATCATGAGAAAATCAATTTTTACGGCCGAGTCGCAATTTTCATGAAATTGGGTGCTTACGGCCCAAATCGACGCACAAGCGGTCTCCGAGCTCAGATCATGAGAAAATCAATTTTTACGGCCGAATCGCAATTTTCATGACATTGGGTGCTCCGGCCCAAATCAACACACAGGCAGTCCCCGAGCGCAGATCATGAGAACATCAATTTTTACGGCCGAATCGCAATTAACATGAAATTGGGTGCTCAGGGCCGAAATCGTCGCACAAGCTGGTCCCCGAGCTCAGATCATGAGAAAATCAATTTTTACGGCCGAATCGAAATTTTGAAGAAAATGGGTGCTCACGGCCCACATCAACGCAAAAGCGGTCCACGAGCTCAGATCATGAGAAAATCAATTTTTACGGCCGAATCGCAATTTTCATGACACTGGGTGGTCACGGCCCAAATCGACGCAAAAGCGGTCCCCGAGCTCAGATCATGACAAAATCAATTTTTACGGCCGAATCGCAATTTTAATGACATTCGTTGCTCACGGCCCAAATCAACGCACAGGCGGTCCCCGAGCTCAGATCATGAGAAAATCAATTTTTACGGCCGAATCGCAATTTTCATGAAATTGGGTGCTCACGGCCCAAATCAACGCACAGGCGGTCCCCGAGCTCAGATCATGAGAAAATCAATTTTTACGGCCGAATGGCAATTTTCATAACATTGGGTGCTCACGGCCCAAATCAACGCACAGGCGGTCCCCCATCACAGATCATGAGAAAATCAATTTTTACGGCCGAATCGCAATTTTCATGACATTGGGTGCTCACGGTCCAAATCAACACACAGGCAGTCCCCGAGCTCAGATCATGAGAACATCAATTTTTACGGCCGAATCGCAGTTTTCATGAAATTGGGTGCTCACGGCCGAAATCGTCGCACAAGCTGGTCCCCGAGCTCAGATCATGAGAAAATCAATTTTTACGGCCGAATCGAAATTTTGATGAAAATGGGTGCTCACGGCCCACATCAACGCACAAGCAGTCCCCGAGCTCAGATCACAAAAAAATCAATTTTTACGGCCGAATCGCAATTTTCAGGAAATTGGGCGCTCACGGCCCAAATTGTCGCACAAGCGGGTCCCCAAGCTAAGATCATGAGAAAATCGATTTTTACGGCCGAATCGCAATTTTCATGAAACTTGGTGCTCACGGCCGAAATCGTCGCACAAGCGGGCCCCGAGCTCAGATCATGAGAAAATGAATTTTTACGGCCGAATCGCAATTTTAAGGAAATTGGGTGCTCACGGCCCAAATCGTCGCACAAGCGACTCCCCAAGCTAAGATCATGAGAAAATCAATTTTTACGGCTGAATCGCAATTTTCATGAAATTGGGTGCTCACGGCCCAAATCGACGCACAAGCGCTCCCCGAGCTCAGATCATGAGAAAATCAATTTTTACGGCCGAATCGCAATTTTCATGACATTGAATTCTCACGGCCCAAATCAAAGCACAGGCGGTCCCCGAGCTCAGATCATGAGAAAATCAATTTTTACGGCCGAATCGCAATTTTCATGAAATTGGGTGCTCACGGCCCAAATCAACGCACAGGCGGTCCACGAGCTCAGATCATGAGAAAATCAATTTTTATGGCCGAATCGCAATTTTCATGAAATTGGGTGCTCACGGCCCAAATCGACGCACAAGCGGTCCCCGAGCTCAGATCATGAGAAAATCAATTTTTACGGCCGAATCGCAATTTTCATGAAATTGTGTTCTCACGGCCCAAATCGACGCACAAGCGGTCCCCGAGCTCAGATCATGAGAAAATCAATTTTTACGGCCGAATCGAAATTTTCATGACATTGGGTGCTCCGGCCCAAATCAACGCACACGCGGTCCCTGAGCTCAGATCATGAGAAAATATATTTTTACGGCCGAATCGCAATTTTCATGAAATTGTGTGCTCACGGCCCAAATCGACGCACAAGCGGTCCCCGAGCTCAGATCATGAGAAAATAAATTTTTACGGCCAAATCGCAATTTTCATGACTTTGTGTGCTCACGGCCCAAATCAACGCACAGGCGGTCCCCGAGCTCAGAACATGAGAAAATCAATTTTTACGGCCAAATCGTAATTTTCATGAAATTGGGTTGTCACGGCCCAAATCGACGCAAAACCGGTCTTCGAGCTCAGATCATGAGAAAATCAATTTTTACGGCCGAATCGCAATTTTCAGGAAATTGCGTGCTCACGGCCCAAATCTACGCACAACCGGTCCCCGAGCTCAGATCATGAGAAAATCAATTTTTACGGCCGAATTGCAATTTTCATGAAATTGAGGTCTCACGACCCAAATCGACGCACAAGCGGTCCCCGAGCTCAGATCATGAGAAAATCAATTTTTACCGCCGATTCGCAATTTTCATGATATTGGGTGCTCACGGGCCAAATCAACGCACAGGCGGTCCCCGAGCTCAGATCATGAGAAAATCAATTTTTACGGCCGAATCGCAATTTTCAGGAAATTGCGTGCTCACGGCCCAAATCTACGCACAACCGGTCCCCGAGCTCAGATCATGAGAAAATCAATTTTTACGGCCGAATCGCAATTTTCATGAAATTGTGTGCTCACGGCCCAAATCGACGCACAAGCGGTCCCCGAGCTCAGATCATGAGAAAATAAATTTTTACGGCCAAATCGCAATTTTCATGACTTTGTGTGCTCACGGCCCAAATCAACGCACAGGCGGTCCCCGAGCTCAGAACATGAGAAAATCAATTTTTACGGCCAAATCGTAATTTTCATGAAATTGGGTTGTCACGGCCCAAATCGACGCAAAACCGGTCTTCGAGCTCAGATCATGAGAAAATCAATTTTTACGGCCGAATCGCAATTTTCAGGAAATTGCGTGCTCACGGCCCAAATCTACGCACAACCGGTCCCCGAGCTCAGATCATGAGAAAATCAATTTTTACGGCCGAATTGCAATTTTCATGAAATTGAGGTCTCACGACCCAAATCGACGCACAAGCGGTCCCCGAGCTCAGATCATGAGAAAATCAATTTTTAAGCCGATTCGCAATTTTCATGACTTTGTGTGCTCACGGCCCAAATCAACGCACAGGCGGTCCCCGAGCTCAGAACATGAGAAAATCAATTTTTACGGCCAAATCGTAATTTTCATGAAATTGGGTTGTCACGGCCCAAATCGACGCAAAACCGGTCTTCGAGCTCAGATCATGAGAAAATCAATTTTTACGGCCGAATCGCAATTTTCATGACTTTGGGTGCTCACGGCCCAAATCCACGCACAGGCGGTCCCCGAGCTCAGATCATGAGAAAATCAATTTTTACGGTCGAATCGCAATTTTCATGAAATTGGGTGCTCACGGCCCAAATCGACGTACAAGCGGTTCCCGAGCTCAGATCATGAGAAAATCAATTTTTACGGCCGAATCGCAATTTTCATGACATTTGGTGCTCACGGCCCAAATCAACGCACAGGCGGTCCCCGAGCTCAGATCATGAGAAAATCAATTTTTACGGCCGAATCGCAATTTTCATGAAATTGTGTGCTCACGGCCCAAATCGACGCACAAGCGGTCCCCGAGCTCAGATCATGAGAAAATAAATTTTTACGGCCAAATCGCAATTTTCATGACTTTGTGTGCTCACGGCCCAAATCAACGCACAGGCGGTCCCCGAGCTCAGAACATGAGAAAATCAATTTTTACGGCCAAATCGTAATTTTCATGAAATTGGGTTGTCACGGCCCAAATCGACGCAAAACCGGTCTTCGAGCTCAGATCATGAGAAAATCAATTTTTACGGCCGAATCGCAATTTTCATGACTTTGGGTGCTCACGGCCCAAATCCACGCACAGGCGGTCCCCGAGCTCAGATCATGAGAAAATCAATTTTTACGGTCGAATCGCAATTTTCATGAAATTGGGTGCTCACGGCCCAAATCGACGTACAAGCGGTTCCCGAGCTCAGATCATGAGAAAATCAATTTTTACGGCCGAATCGCAATTTTCATGACATTTGGTGCTCACGGCCCAAATCAACGCACAGGCGGTCCCCGAGCTCAGATCATGACAAAATCAATTTTTACGGCCGAATCGCAATTTTCATGAAATTGGGTGCTCACGGCCCAAATCGACGCACAAGCGGTCCCCGAGCTCAGATCATGAGAAAATAAATTTTTACGGCCAAATCGCAATTTTCATGACTTTGTGTGCTCACGGCCCAAATCAACGCACAGGCGGTCCCCGAGCTCAGATCATGAGAAAATCAATTTTTACGGCCAAATCGTAATTTTCATGAAATTGGGTTGTCACGGCCCAAATCGACGCAAAACCGGTCTTCGAGCTCAGATCATGAGAAAATCAATTTTTACGGCCGAATCGCAATTTTCATGACTTTGGGTGCTCACGGCCCAAATCCACGCACAGGCAGTCCCCGAGCTCAGATCATGAGAAAATCAATTTTTACGGCCGAATCGCAATTTTCATGAAATTGGGTGCTCACGGCCCAAATCGACGTACAAGCGGTCCCCGAGCTCAGATCATGAGAAAATCAATTTTTAGGGCCGAATCGCAATTTTCATGACTTTGGGTGGTCAAGGCCCAAATCCACGCACAGGCGGTCCCCGAGCTCAGATCATGAGAAAATCAATTTTTACGGCCGAATCGCAATTTTCATGAAATTGGGTGCTCACTGCCCAAATCGACGTACAAGCGGTCCCCGAGCTCAGATCATGAGAAAATCAATTTTTAGGGCCGAATCGCAATTTTCATGACTTTGGGTGGTCAAGGCCCAAATCCACGCACAGGCGGTCCCCGAGCTCAGATCATGAGAAAATCAATTTTTACGGCCGAATCGCAATTTTCATGAAATTGGGTGCTCACTGCCCAAATCGACGTACAAGCGGTCCCCGAGCTCAGATCATGAGAAAATCAATTTTTACGGCCGAATCGAAATTTTGATGAAAATGGGTGCTCACGGCCCACATCAACGCAAAAGCGGTCCACGAGCTCAGATCACGAGAAAATCAATTTTTACGGCCGAATCGCAATTTTCATGACACTGGGTGGTCACGGCCCAAATCGACGCAAAAGCGGTCCCCGAGCTCAGATCATGACAAAATCAATTTTTACGGCCGAATCGCAATTTTAATGACATTCGTTGCTCACGGCCCAAATCAACGCACAGGCGGTCCCCGAGCTCAGATCATGAGAAAATCAATTTTTACGGCCGAATCGCAATTTTCATGAAATTGGGTGCTCACGGCCCAAATCAACGCACAGGCGGTCCCCGAGCTCAGATCATGAGAAAATCAATTTTTACGGCCGAATGGCAATTTTCATAACATTGGGTGCTCACGGCCCAAATCAACGCACAGGCGGTCCCCCATCACAGATCATGAGAAAATCAATTTTTACTGACGAATCGCAATTTTCATGAAATTGGGTACTCACGGCCCAAATCAACGCACAGGCGGTCCCCGAGCTCAGATCATGAGAAAATCAATTTTTACGGCCGAATCGCAATTTTCATGACATTGGGTGCTCACGGTCCAAATCAACACACAGGCAGTCCCCGAGCTCAGATCATGAGAACATCAATTTTTACGGCCGAATCGCAGTTTTCATGAAATTGGGTGCTCACGGCCGAAATCGTCGCACAAGCTGGTCCCCGAGCTCAGATCATGAGAAAATCAATTTTTACGGCCGAATCGAAATTTTGATGAAAATGGGTGCTCACGGCCCACATCAACGCACAAGCAGTCCCCGAGCTCAGATCACAAAAAAATCAATTTTTACGGCCGAATCGCAATTTTCAGGAAATTGGGCGCTCACGGCCCAAATTGTCGCACAAGCGGGTCCCCAAGCTAAGATCATGAGAAAATCGATTTTTACGGCCGAATCGCAATTTTCATGAAACTTGGTGCTCACGGCCGAAATCGTCGCACAAGCGGGCCCCGAGCTCAGATCATGAGAAAATGAATTTTTACGGCCGAATCGCAATTTTAAGGAAATTGGGTGCTCACGGCCCAAATCGTCGCACAAGCGACTCCCCAAGCTAAGATCATGAGAAAATCAATTTTTACGGCTGAATCGCAATTTTCATGAAATTGGGTGCTCACGGCCCAAATCGACGCACAAGCGCTCCCCGAGCTCAGATCATGAGAAAATCAATTTTTACGGCCGAATCGCAATTTTCATGACATTGAATTCTCACGGCCCAAATCAAAGCACAGGCGGTCCCCGAGCTCAGATCATGAGAAAATCAATTTTTACGGCCGAATCGCAATTTTCATGAAATTGGGTGCTCACGGCCCAAATCAACGCACAGGCGGTCCACGAGCTCAGATCATGAGAAAATCAATTTTTATGGCCGAATCGCAATTTTCATGAAATTGGGTGCTCACGGCCCAAATCGACGCACAAGCGGTCCCCGAGCTCAGATCATGAGAAAATCAATTTTTACGGCCGAATCGCAATTTTCATGAAATTGTGTTCTCACGGCCCAAATCGACGCACAAGCGGTCCCCGAGCTCAGATCATGAGAAAATCAATTTTTACGGCCGAATCGAAATTTTCATGACATTGGGTGCTCCGGCCCAAATCAACGCACACGCGGTCCCTGAGCTCAGATCATGAGAAAATATATTTTTACGGCCGAATCGCAATTTTCATGAAATTGTGTGCTCACGGCCCAAATCGACGCACAAGCGGTCCCCGAGCTCAGATCATGAGAAAATAAATTTTTACGGCCAAATCGCAATTTTCATGACTTTGTGTGCTCACGGCCCAAATCAACGCACAGGCGGTCCCCGAGCTCAGAACATGAGAAAATCAATTTTTACGGCCAAATCGTAATTTTCATGAAATTGGGTTGTCACGGCCCAAATCGACGCAAAACCGGTCTTCGAGCTCAGATCATGAGAAAATCAATTTTTACGGCCGAATCGCAATTTTCAGGAAATTGCGTGCTCACGGCCCAAATCTACGCACAACCGGTCCCCGAGCTCAGATCATGAGAAAATCAATTTTTACGGCCGAATTGCAATTTTCATGAAATTGAGGTCTCACGACCCAAATCGACGCACAAGCGGTCCCCGAGCTCAGATCATGAGAAAATCAATTTTTACCGCCGATTCGCAATTTTCATGATATTGGGTGCTCACGGGCCAAATCAACGCACAGGCGGTCCCCGAGCTCAGATCATGAGAAAATCAATTTTTACGGCCGAATCGCAATTTTCAGGAAATTGCGTGCTCACGGCCCAAATCTACGCACAACCGGTCCCCGAGCTCAGATCATGAGAAAATCAATTTTTACGGCCGAATCGCAATTTTCATGAAATTGTGTGCTCACGGCCCAAATCGACGCACAAGCGGTCCCCGAGCTCAGATCATGAGAAAATAAATTTTTACGGCCAAATCGCAATTTTCATGACTTTGTGTGCTCACGGCCCAAATCAACGCACAGGCGGTCCCCGAGCTCAGAACATGAGAAAATCAATTTTTACGGCCAAATCGTAATTTTCATGAAATTGGGTTGTCACGGCCCAAATCGACGCAAAACCGGTCTTCGAGCTCAGATCATGAGAAAATCAATTTTTACGGCCGAATCGCAATTTTCAGGAAATTGCGTGCTCACGGCCCAAATCTACGCACAACCGGTCCCCGAGCTCAGATCATGAGAAAATCAATTTTTACGGCCGAATTGCAATTTTCATGAAATTGAGGTCTCACGACCCAAATCGACGCACAAGCGGTCCCCGAGCTCAGATCATGAGAAAATCAATTTTTAAGCCTATTCGCAATTTTCATGACTTTGTGTGCTCACGGCCCAAATCAACGCACAGGCGGTCCCCGAGCTCAGAACATGAGAAAATCAATTTTTACGGCCAAATCGTAATTTTCATGAAATTGGGTTGTCACGGCCCAAATCGACGCAAAACCGGTCTTCGAGCTCAGATCATGAGAAAATCAATTTTTACGGCCGAATCGCAATTTTCATGACTTTGGGTGCTCACGGCCCAAATCCACGCACAGGCGGTCCCCGAGCTCAGATCATGAGAAAATCAATTTTTACGGTCGAATCGCAATTTTCATGAAATTGGGTGCTCACGGCCCAAATCGACGTACAAGCGGTTCCCGAGCTCAGATCATGAGAAAATCAATTTTTACGGCCGAATCGCAATTTTCATGACATTTGGTGCTCACGGCCCAAATCAACGCACAGGCGGTCCCCGAGCTCAGATCATGAGAAAATCAATTTTTACGGCCGAATCGCAATTTTCATGAAATTGTGTGCTCACGGCCCAAATCGACGCACAAGCGGTCCCCGAGCTCAGATCATGAGAAAATAAATTTTTACGGCCAAATCGCAATTTTCATGACTTTGTGTGCTCACGGCCCAAATCAACGCACAGGCGGTCCCCGAGCTCAGAACATGAGAAAATCAATTTTTACGGCCAAATCGTAATTTTCATGAAATTGGGTTGTCACGGCCCAAATCGACGCAAAACCGGTCTTCGAGCTCAGATCATGAGAAAATCAATTTTTACGGCCGAATCGCAATTTTCATGACTTTGGGTGCTCACGGCCCAAATCCACGCACAGGCGGTCCCCGAGCTCAGATCATGAGAAAATCAATTTTTACGGTCGAATCGCAATTTTCATGAAATTGGGTGCTCACGGCCCAAATCGACGTACAAGCGGTTCCCGAGCTCAGATCATGAGAAAATCAATTTTTACGGCCGAATCGCAATTTTCATGACATTTGGTGCTCACGGCCCAAATCAACGCACAGGCGGTCCCCGAGCTCAGATCATGACAAAATCAATTTTTACGGCCGAATCGCAATTTTCATGAAATTGGGTGCTCACGGCCCAAATCGACGCACAAGCGGTCCCCGAGCTCAGATCATGAGAAAATAAATTTTTACGGCCAAATCGCAATTTTCATGACTTTGTGTGCTCACGGCCCAAATCAACGCACAGGCGGTCCCCGAGCTCAGATCATGAGAAAATCAATTTTTACGGCCAAATCGTAATTTTCATGAAATTGGGTTGTCACGGCCCAAATCGACGCAAAACCGGTCTTCGAGCTCAGATCATGAGAAAATCAATTTTTACGGCCGAATCGCAATTTTCATGACTTTGGGTGCTCACGGCCCAAATCCACGCACAGGCAGTCCCCGAGCTCAGATCATGAGAAAATCAATTTTTACGGCCGAATCGCAATTTTCATGAAATTGGGTGCTCACGGCCCAAATCGACGTACAAGCGGTCCCCGAGCTCAGATCATGAGAAAATCAATTTTTAGGGCCGAATCGCAATTTTCATGACTTTGGGTGGTCAAGGCCCAAATCCACGCACAGGCGGTCCCCGAGCTCAGATCATGAGAAAATCAATTTTTACGGCCGAATCGCAATTTTCATGAAATTGGGTGCTCACTGCCCAAATCGACGTACAAGCGGTCCCCGAGCTCAGATCATGAGAAAATCAATTTTTACGGCCGAATCGCAATTTTAATGACATTGGGTGCCCACGGCCCAAATCAACGCACAGGCGGTCCCCGAGCTCAGATCATGAGAAAATCAATTTTTACGCCCGAATCGCAATTTTCATGACATTGGGTGCTCGCAGCCCAAATCAAAGCAAAGGTGGTCCCCAAGCTCAGATCATGAGAAAATCAATTTTTACGGCCAAATCGCAATTTTCATGAAATTGGGTTCTCCGGCTCAAATCAACGCACACGCGGTCCCCGAGCTCAGATCATGAGAAAATCAATTTTTACGGCCCAATCGCAATTTTGATGAAATTGGGTGCTCACGGCCCAAATCGACGCACAAGCGGTGCCCGAGCTCAGATCATGAGAAAATCAATTTTTACGCCCGAATCGCAATTTTCATGACATTGGGTGCTCGCAGCCCAGATCAAAGCAAAGGCGGTCCTCAAGCTCAGATCATGAGAAAATCAATTTTTACGGCCAAATCGCAATTTTCATGAAATTGGGTGCTCCGGCTCAAATCAACGTACACGCGGTCCCCGAGCTCAAATCATGAGAAAATCAATTTTTACGGCCGAATCGCAATTTTCATGAAATTGGGTGCTCACGGCCCAAATCGTCGCAAAAGCGGTCTCAGAGCTCAGATCATGAGGAAATCAATTTTTACGGCCGTATGGCAATTTTCATGAAATTGGGTGCTCACGGCCGAAATCGACGCAAAAGCGGTCTCCGAGCTCAGATCACGAGAAAATCAATTTTTACGGCCGAATCGCAATTTTCACGGAATTGGGTGTTGACGGCCCAAATCGACGCCCAAGCGGTCCCCGAGCTCAGATCATGAGAAAATCAATTTTTACGGCCGAATCGCAATTGTCATGACATTGGGTGCTCACGGCCCAAATCAACTCACAGGCGGTCCCCGAGCTCAGATCATGAGAAAATCAATTTTTACGGCCGAATCGCAATTTTCATGAAATTGGGTGCTCACGGCCCAAATCGACGCACAAGCGGTGCCCGAGCTCAGATCATGAGAAAATCAATTTTTACGGCCGAATCACACTTTTCATGACATTGGGTGCTCACGGCCCAAATCAACGCACAGGCTGTCCCCGAGCTCAGATCATGAGAAAATCAATTTTTACGGCCGAATCGCAATTTTCATGAATTTGGGTGCTCACGGCCCAAATCGAAGCACAAACGGTCCCCGAGCTCAGATCATGAGAAAATCAATTTTTACGGCCGAATCGCAATTTTCATTAAATTGGGTGCTCACGGCCAAAATCGACGCACAAGCGGTCCCGGAGCTCACATCATGACAAAATCAATTTTTATGGCCGAATCGCAATTTTCATAACATTGGGCGCTCACGGCCCAAATCAACGCATAGGCGGTCCACGAGCTCAGATCATGAGAAAATCAATTTTTATGGCCCGATCGCAATTTTCATGAAATTGGGTGCTCACGGCCCAAATCGACGCACAAGCGGTCCCCGAACTCAGATCACTAGAAAATCAATTTTTACGGCCGAATCGCAATTTTCATGAAATTGGGTTCTCACGGCCCAAATGGACGCAAAAGCGGTCTCATAGCTCAGATCATGAGGAAATCAATTTTTACGGCCGAATCGCAATTTTCATGAAAATGGGTGCTCACGGCCCAAATCGACGCATAAGCGGTCCCCGAGCTCAGATCATGAGAAAATCAATTTTTACGGCCGAATCGCAATTTTCATGAAGTTGAGTGCTCACGGCCCAAATCAACCCACAAGCGGTCCCCGAGCTCAGATCATGATAAAATCAATTTTTACGGCCGAATCGCAATTTTCATGACATTGGGTACTCACGGCCCAAATCAACGCACAGGCGGTCCCCGAGCTCAGATCATGAGAAAATCAATTTTTACGGCCGAATCGCAATTTTCATGAAATTGGGTGCTCACGGCCCAAATCGACGCACAAGCGGTCCCCGAGCTCAGATCATGAGAAAATCAATTTTTACGGCCGAATCGCAATTTTCATGAAATTGAGTTCTCACGGCCCAAATCGACGCACAAGCGGTCCCCGAGCTCAGATCATGAGAAAATCAATTTTTACGGCCGAATCGCAATTTTCATGACATTGGGTGCTCCGGCCCAAATCAACGCACACGCGGTCCCTGAGCTCAGATCATGAGAAAATATATTTTTACGGCGGAATCGCAATTTTCAGGAAATTGGGTGCTCACGGCCCAAATTTACACACAAGCGGTCCCCGAGCTCAGATCATGAGAAAATCAATTTTTACGGCCGAATTGCAATTTTCATGAAATTGAGGTCTCACGGCCCAAATTGACGCACAAGCGGTCCCCGAGCTCAGATCATGAGAAAATCAATTTTTACGGCCGAATCGCAATTTTCATGACATTGGGTGCTCACGGCCCAAATCAACGCACAGGCGGTCCCCGAGCTCAGATCATGAGAAAATCAATTTTTACGGCCGAATCGCAATTTTCAGGAAATTGGGTGCTCACGGCCCAAATTTACGCACAAGCGGTCCCCGAGCTCAGATCATGAGAAAATCAATTTTTACGGCCGAATCGCAATTTTCATGAAATTGGGTGCTCACGGCCCAAATCGACGCACAAGCGGTCCCCGAGCTCAGATCATGAGAACATCAATTTTTATGGCCGAATCGCAATTTTCATGAAATTGGGTGCTCGCGGCCCAAATCGACGAAAAAGCGGTCTCCGAGCTCAGATCATGAGAAAATCAATTTTTACGTCCGAATCGCAATTTTCAGGAAATTGGGTGCTCACGTCCGAAATCGTCGCACAAGCGGGTCCCCGAGCTCAGATCATGAGAAAATCAATTTTTACGGCCGAATCGCAATTTTCATGACGTTGGGTGTTCACGGCCCAAATCAACGCACTAGCGGTCCCCGAGCTCAGATCATGAGAAAATCAATTTTTTTGGCCGAATCGATATTTTCATGAAATTGGGTGCTCACGGCCCAAAGCGGCGCACAGGCGTTGCCCGAGCTTACATCATGAGAAAATCAATTTTTACGGCCGAATCGCACTTTTCATGAAATTGGGTTCTCACGGCCCACAGCGACTCACAAGCGCTCCCCGAGCTCAGATCATGACAAAATCAATGTTTTCGGCCGAATCGCGATTTTCATGAAATTGGGTGCTCACGGCCCAAATCGACTCACAAGCGGTTCCTGAGCTCAGATCATGAGAAAATCAATTTTTACAGCCGAATCGCAATTTTCATGAAATTGGGTACTCACGGCCCAAATCGGTGCAGAAGCGGTCCCCGAGCTCAGATCATGAGAAAATCAATTTTTACGGCCGAATCGCAGTTTTTATGAAATTGGGTGCTCACGGCCCAAATCGACTCACAAGCGGTCCCCGAGCTCAGATCATGAGAAATAAATTGTTACGGCCGAATTGCAATTTTCATTAAATTGGGTGCTCACGGCTCAAATCGGCGCACAAACTGGTCCCCGAGCTCAGATCATTAGAAAATCAATTTTTACGGCCGAATCGCAATTTTCATGAAATTGGGTACTCACGCCCAAATCGGCGCGCAAGCGGTCCCCGAGCTCAGATCATGAGAAAATCAATTTTTACGTTTTAAGTTTCTAGCAACTTCTTGTTTGTCGGCGACCAGACCGAAACCTTCTCTCGGGCTAATGGTGATTGCGACTTTGAATCACCCTTCCTGTGATATACATTTGCCACAAGCTGTCCAAACATTAACGTATAAAGTATATTTTCTTTTGTTTGTTTTTTTCGAAGCGTTGGAGTCGAAGCTAATATTGAATACACTAAGAAAAGGTTTTACGTCAGCATGGAATGCGCTGATGTTGCAGGTTTCACTTTCGCAACGTGACAAATAACATTTTGTTTTCTTTGCAAGTTTATATCGGCAAAAGCGACGGTCATTAATTTGTTTGCTCTTCTGGGAGTTTTCCTTGTGGGTTTAGGCAATTGAAATGAATTCTTTGGCTATTTCATTGAAGTGAGTTTAGAGATTTGAAGGGAAATGAAATATTTGCTTAAGTATTAAACAATTGAGCGTGCCTGGACGTGCAGGGGTTACGTCATTAGAAGGGAAAACCCCCAAGCTTAAGATAGCCGGAGATAACGTAAACCTCGGATTGTGTGACTCTCGTGACTACAGTCGAAGCTCTCGTAAGCGGACACCCTCGGCACTCGAAAAAAGTGTCCGTAACTGGAGCTGGCCGCTTACGAGAATGGTTTTCGTAAGCGGCCACTAGAGGTGTAAGGGATAGATGGCCGCTTACGGGAGCTTGCCCTGCTAACAATAGATTCTGTATTGTAACTGGACGTGGATGACGACAAAACAAAGACTGAAATATGGTACTGTAATAACTGTAAAATCATTGTGACGAACGGCGATGTGAAGTTGATTGATAAAACCAAGATACAGCGGTTGTTAATAAGATTTTCTTTCGGGTGTCCGCTTACGGGAGCTTAAAAACAAAGAAAAAGTCTAAGTCGTAATCTCTGAAAGTGTCCGCGGCCGCTTACGAGAATGTCCGCTTAGTAGAATGTAAAAATATAGAGTTTGTATGGGATTTAAAACGGGGTTTCAAACAAGGCGGCTGTAAGTAGAGCTGTCCTCTTACGAGAGTGTCCGTTAAGAGAGCTTCGACTGTACTTTGCCATTCCTTTACTCATAGTGCAAACAGATTAAAGTTAAAGGTTAAAGCTTTTAATTAGCAAAAAATATAAGCGCGGTTTTAAGTTGGTGGCAGCTTCTTGTTTATTTGTGTATTTGTCCACGACAGTCAAGCCCCCGTCACGTGGGCTTGTGAGAGAGCCTGGGTAGAAGTTTGTGTCGCATGAAACAAAAAAGGGCGCGATCCATTCAACTAAAAATTCCGGTTTGAGTTTTTGAAATTTCCGTGTGTGGAAAGGAACGGTATTTTCCACTGGACTGAACTTGTCACTTCAAATGGTGGGTTTGCCGTGCGACTTGTTTGTTACTCGAGTGTCATTTCAAGCAAACAGACAATTTCAATCCTACAGAACAACAACAAGATAATAATTACCTGTTAGTTGCTTCATGAGAAGAGGTAAATTTACCCGTGGTTTTACAGACTATTTTTAGCTCAACTGATTCGAGATATTTGCCTATACAATACGTGAAGTTGCACCCGACAGGACCTTTCCAAGAACTGTACGAAACATATCGTCCGTGGCGCTGACATTGAAATATGTCATGGAAAGTTCTAGAAATAATTCTCACGATCGACGTGTGAAGCGAGGAAACATGCGCTTCGCTGGTGAAAAGGCCTGTCGCCGCCGTCTTTTAGGTCTTGGTGAAGTTAAGACGCTTGAGAAACGAAAGTGAGTGGAAATGTCCAATGGAACGGCAAATTTCCGATCGGACCGGTCCGACCAGAAAAGTGGTCCTCCTCGAAAGGTTTCCAATTGGGCCGAACCGTTCCATTGAGTTTCGAACCGAAATTTCCGGAAATTTTGGTTGAATGGATCGCGCCCTTTCCGCCATTTTGGTTGTTTATGTGTGCGTTTTTTGGTGAAAATGAAGAACAGCCTACTGGGCGATACAAACTTCACAGCATTATTTACGTCTTACAACTCGTAAGTGGCCTCAAAAACATTGGTTTTTTCCCTTTAATAAATACTCAGGGAAATTGCAACACGTGTAGAGATTTTTCAAGTTTGTGGGATCAGTTTTGGAGACATCTTTCGTTGAATGAGCTTCATTCGGTGAGATTATAACAATGTGTAGTTTCCATCGTTTTAAGTCAGCTATTTTGGCTTCGATCGCGGGCAACATTTACCAAATTATATCTGTTGAAAGCCAACACAGATATAACGATTTCACCACTGTAAGGTATCTGTCGGCCAACTGTCGGGGACCTGTTGGTAGACTGTCGGTAATGTGTCGGCCAGGTTATTCTGGGAGCTGTTCTTCACCGTTTTTTTTTCACGAGTTAGTTCTCATACAAGACAACACATCTGGACCCGGCTTGTGTTATAGGTGTAGGTTGTACAAGAGCTTTTACGATCTCAAAAGACAGCATTTAACTGCTTGAATCTTCGGTCAGGTTTGTCGCTTAAAGCACTCTTGTTGCTTTAGCTTTTGTGCTCTTATTCCTGCGTTATCATGTTAGCGATTGGACTCTAAGCCAATCGTAAGTTTATGTTGAAGAATATTTTGGAAGTTCGGATTATTTCGACTTTTGTGCTGTTATTATATTAGCGACTCAATTCTAAGCCAATCGTTACTTTGTTATGTTGACAAACACTAAAGAACATTTTGGAAACTTGAATCATTTGAACTTTTGTCAGTGTTTTGTGCTGTTATTATGTAGCGATTGAACTATAAACCAATCGCAATAGTCTGGTTTGTTAAGCCTATTTCCCACTAGCGACATAACGATCAAAATCATAAGCACAAACATAACGCTGTTATGTCGCTTATGTCTTAGTGGGAACGTCCAGAAACATAATCATAAGCGCCCTTATGATCAACATAATCATAATCATAATAAAATGATCGACCATTTTCTTATGATTATGATTATGTCTATGACTATGACTATGTTGCTGTTCTTTATAGTGGGAACGCGAAAATCATAACGACATAATCAGAAGCATAATGACGCAACTGGGTCATTGTGTTTTGGCCAATAAAATTCTAGGTCCAGTTTTTTCGGGTCGGTTCATTTTAAAAGGACACGCATTGGAATACCATTCTTTGTGTTTTCAGTGCGGCCATTCCCACTAGAACATAAGAAGCTTATGTTTATGTTTATGATTATGCTTATGCTTATGATCCTTATGTTGCTAGTGGGAACTAAGCTTTAAGAAACACTGAAGAACATATTTCAACTTTTTGTTCTGTTATTATGTTGGCGATTGAACTCTAAGTCAATCTTTAAATTGTTTTCTTGAGGAACACTAAAAAACATAATTTTTGGAAACTCGGATCATTTCAACTTTTGTCTTGCTGTTATGTTAGCTATTTTACTCTAAACCAATTATTAAAATATTTATGACACAATGTATCATTTTGTCGTTGTTGTCATTTACTGATAGTCTGGCTGCATACTCTTGCAACAACAGTGAGACAAAATTTTTAAAAATTCCCTGCCCAGAATAACTTACTGGTGTCTATAGTGCCCTTGCATGTGGAAAGAAAAAATTGAAGATGCTTCCTTCATTGAAATTTAGACATTGGAAACCTGCAATTTCATCCACCATTCCTCGGAGATATGTTCTCTTCCCAAGAGCCCATGATCCTTCTGGTCTGTTTGTGTCTCTTAGCTCGGAACTGAGGGATGGTCAGCTCTTGGGTCATGAATGTACACAGTATGCAAAGAAAGGCTGATTTGATTTACCTCAGAAAAGCACAGACAATAAAATTTACATTTTAAACAACAAAGTCACTCGTTATCCTATCTCCTATTTAGCCTAAATAGTGAGGGACTGATACGACTGACTGATACATTTGAACCAAGTGACTTGTTGTTTTGTCTCCTTCGCCTTAGTCTAACTGGTGGGCAAGTAGTAAATTTCAACAAATTGAGTAATAACACATAATTTACTGTAACATTTTTACTTACTTACCAGGCACACTTTTTTGCTGGTAACCATTTGTGCAATTTTCAATTTAGAGGCAATGTGTAAGAATTTCAACATGGAAAAGTGTTCATCTTTAGAGAGATATTGTCACTCCACACTTTCTCTCTGAGCGAAATATCCAGAGAGTTACTTCTTACCATGTTCAGAATTAACTTTCTACTTTATGTTGCCATAAATTTAATCCAAATGTTACAATCGACTCATAACCACCTACTTTCTCTTCAGTTTAACTTCAGTCAAGTGATACAAGTGGACTCGTAAGCCACACATGTACGCATTGCGGACTTAATTTTTTATTGTGTTCAGCCTGGCCACAATTACAGTAAAATGTATGGAACAGAACCTCGATATGACGAACCTCAATATAACGAAATCCTCGTTATTACGAACACAATCCAGAAGCCCGAACGTAAAATATACCTCAATATAACGAATAACGAGGCTATGACAGCGCTATGCAATTTCATTTTGTCATTTGACAAGACTGGTTCAAAGGAAAAACATTTCTATGCAGATTACAGATGGCAGTAAAAAGAGAGAAACACTGAAAGAATTTTTTTAAGTCCTGATTAGAAATGCAATAGTACAGCAGTGTTAAAAGTTGTTAACTTTTTTTTACTGTGTTCAGTTAGAGGAACATCTTAAATGGAGGACGCATTTTTACTTATGACAACAAAAAAATAAGTCGGTGTATGTGTAGTTTTAAGCAACATTTAACCCTGTTCAGTACTGTCATCCAGCAGCGGGGGGCCTATATCCGGGGGCCGATAATCGGATGAATTTTTTTGTTTCCAGTTTCATATATGGGCCTATAACCGGGGGGGGACTTATAAGCGGGGGTGGCCTTATAACCGGAATTTTACGGTACATTTTTAAGTTTTTTTTAATCATCTTTATTTCAATAACAAGGTACATTACA
Source organism: Meandrina meandrites (assembly GCA_963693305.1). Lineage (NCBI taxonomy): Eukaryota > Metazoa > Cnidaria > Anthozoa > Scleractinia > Meandrinidae > Meandrina > Meandrina meandrites. The sequence goes on along the minus strand of OY855905.1, from coordinate 16,282,415 downwards.
TTAATACATCACAATATTGCTACATACATTACACTGGTTAATGCTACATTAAACTATTGGTTTTAGATAAAAACACAAAAAAAATTATTACAACAACAATTGGCGACGTCAGGTCAATAGGCATCATATGTATTCTGTATATATAGCGGACACCGTGCAAGTCATAACCTTCACCGTGTGTATAATTTTATACGCCATAGCTTCCTTTAAACATTATCTGGACCTATTTGAGGCTTGATTTATCATTGATTAGAATTTTTCAATGCGATATTTCAATTCTAATTTTTTTATAAATTCTCTTAATCTCAGTTCTTTTGAATTTAACTTGTTTGTATAGAGATAGTATCTAGCAAATAAAAGAACATAGTTAAGCTTTTTTAACATCATAGTTGATGGGGCGGTAATTTCAGTTGGGAATTTCCCAAAGAGTAACTCAGTTATGTTGAGTGAGTAGGAGGTGCCATTTTTTTCATTAAACAACTTAACGACTTCTGCAAAAAACTCTTTCGACCATCGACAGTGGATGAAAGAATGGCTAATTGAGTCAGGTTCCTGACAATAAACGCAGGCACTGTCACTTTCTATTCCGTATAAACACAGTTCCTTTCTTGTTACAATAATCCTGTGTAAAAATTTAAAGTAGAACTCTCTCAAATTATTTTCTTTGCAGATATTTCTTAGATTTTTTAAATAGCCCGTCAATTCTATTTCGTTGGACTGCAGATCGCGAGCCCATTTCCTAGGCGCCTTGAGTTCTGGATTGTCTTTGTTTATAAAAAGCCAGTAGTAGTCTCTACTCTTCCATTTTAGAAGATTCACGCTTATTGAGAATGATAGCTGGAAGAAAGCATCATCTGGTAAATAAGTAAATTTAGCGTCCAGATTTTGTTTTGCTTTTTCAACGAGTCTCCTCGGTATTGCTGAGACCACCTGTAAATACTGTAAGAAGTTACATTTTAAGTTATACTTTGTAGTGAATTCACTATGCGAGAGAAAAGCACCGTTATTCGCAAGGAGGTCGTGAACTCGGAAAATCCCTTTCTGAAACCACAATTTATAGAAAAAGGTCTTACTATCTATAAGAATTTCTTTATTGTTGAATAAAACCAAGTCCTGCCCAAGGTCAGTTTCGTAGGAGGATTTTAATTCATGAAAGTACTGCAGCATTACTTTGTAAAATTGAGGCATACCGGTCTGCTTAAGAAATCTCGAATCGTGGTTACATCTTAACAAGACATTTAGACCACCATACATGTCGAAAAAGTGGTTTGGGATTGCTTTCCAAACCTGGCTCCATTTCTCATCGTTAGATAAAAGCCTTGATATCCAGGCTAGTCTTAGGGATTTGGCCATTACACCCGCATTTGGAACACGTATTCCTCCTTTATTATAATTTTGGTACATTACTTGACGCTTGATCTTGTCTTTCTTTTTTTTTCCAAATAAACTGCAAAATAGTTGTATTGATAGTTGGAATACAAGTCAAAGGAGCTTCCAGGATTGACATAGAGTAACCTAATTGCAGGATACCAAGGCATTTTGTTATTAGGCATCTGCCTAATATAGAAAGCTTACGTGACCGCCAAACCTCTAGTTTAGAAGCTAATTTGTCAATTTTAACTAGAAAATTCTTTTTATTATACTGCCTTTCATCGTATGATATAAAAATACCTAATGCTCGAAGCGGTTCTTTAGGCCATTTAAACCCAAATGGCTGTTCTTCTCTTTCTCTCCAAGGGCCGAGCCATAAAGCTTTGGTTTAAGTGGGATTTATTCGTAAACCGGAGACATTCCCGAAGGCGTCTACCACTTCGATTGCTTTTTTAGCAGAGTCGTAATGAAGTGTCATCAGCAAATTGACTTATCTTAGCTTCGAAATTGAAGGCTTTGATTCCCTGTATTTCCATGTTTTGTCGAATCTTGCATGCTAAAATTTCAGCTCCTAAGATGAAGAGATAAGGCGACAGGGGACAACCCTGCCTTACCCCTCTTGAGAGTTGAAAATAATTTGTAGAAAATCCATTGTTCAGGACCGCACTTTCAGGAGTCGTGTAAAAAGTGGAGACCCAGCGTTTAATACCATCACCGAAGTTAAGGAGATTTAAAGTGTTTTGAATAGAGGACCATTCAATGGTGTCGAATGCTTTCCGGAAGTCAAGTAAAAGTAAAATCCCAGGAATATTTTGTAATTTTGTCTGTTCGATGATATCATTAATTAGCCTAATATTCTGACCAATGTATCGCCCTTTAACAAAGCCAGTTTGGTCAGGGTTTTTTTTTTTTGGATTTTATTTCTTTTTTTCCTTTACAGGTATAGATCGAGAACATACAGAAAAAATTACAAATTTACAACATTTACCTTACTTACAAGCTACAAAGAAAGAAAACGAACTACACTACACTACACTACACTACACTACACTACACTACACAAGGATTACGTATTAAACTTAAACTTAAAATTACAGAGTGATTTCGGGAATCTTAGAAAAAACGAGAATGAGATAATAGCTACTGTTGTATTAATGGGAGTAAAGGTTTCCATTTTTTGTCATGGAAATGGGTTTTGTTGTTTTTTTTTCGCAATAAAACGTTCGGTTTGAAACGTCTTTTTAAATTTATCAACTAGCAGTCTTACACATAAGGAGCCCTTATTTAACTTGCAACGATAAATGAAATATTTACTTTCAAGAAGGATGTAGTTGACTAGATTGCTTATATTATCTGTATCTAAAATCCCAAAAAGAACATCCTTAATATCAAAGCTAACAGTTATATTTAAAGAATTAAGTAACACCTTTAAATCATCCCAAAACATACACACTTTCGGACAATGGAAAAAGAGATGTTCTATGGTCTCCAACTCCTCTTCACAAAAATCGCATAAGGGAGAATCTACTTTTTTAAACTTAAACAACATCTTGTTTGTGTATAAGATCCTATTTAATATTTTATATTGGAATTCTCTTAATTTAGTATCCAATGTTGTTTTGAAGGGTAGTAGATATATCTTTTCCCAGTCTAACTGGGATGCGTGCGTGCTGAAAGCTTCGTTATATTTCTTTTGCGCTGTTGGTATACTGGATATCTTGGAAACAAAACTGTCATATAATGACTTCGATTTAAGATTTTGCAAATTGACTATTTTCCCTTGAATACGTAGATTAAAATCAGTTTGAATTAGATCATAAGTTTCTGAGGAGATAGAGTTTTTATTTATTTTCAATACTTTGCGCCATTTTCCTGGAAAAGCATTGAAGAGACTGAAAAGTAGAAAATGTTCAACTGGCGAGAGAGTTGAATATAATGGTTCCTTGTTCGACCTGAACTCTCCCCGTATGTCGTAGAGGTCTCCAATTCTTACGATTCCAAGATCAATTAGCCTACTGTTATAAATTGACTTGGATTCAATGCAAATGAACTGGTTGTTCCATATGACTAGATTTGCTATTTCTGAGGATGAGGAGGGGTTGTCCTCGTTTAAAACGGTCCATGTCGCAATGCATTCTTTATAAAATTCTGGAAGAGTTATCGGTAGTTTAGTGTAATTAAAATTACAATGAAACAAGAATTTCCCCCCTACATTTTTAAGATAAAAATCCAGAAAAACCTTCCAGCTAGCGGGATCAGTGGAAAGATATCTTTTGATACAAATTATTCTTTGGGCAGAAATCATTGACTCAATGTTGGGCATTTTCAAGCCTCCTTTGTCAATAGGGTTAATAAATGCAGTGCGCTTTATTTTATCTTTTCCCTTCCAAACAAAAGAATATAATAAGCTATTTATTTTTTTGATAAACTCTTTTTTGTTTGAAATGAGTCTGGTCAGGGTGAATTAACCTTGGTAAAAACCTTTCTATTCGCTCTGCTATTACTTTTGATGCGATCTTATAATCTAAATTTAGAAGAGTAATTGGTCGCCAGTTTGAGAGATCTGACAAACAGGAATCCTGTTTGGGTACAAGAGTTATAACACCTCTGCGTTGTGATATGGACAGCTCTCCTTCATTGTATGCGGTGTTAAAACTGTTTACCAAGTCGAAGAAGCAGTTGTAAAATTCTGCTGTGAAACCGTCATCTGACGGGGAAGGTTTTTAAAACTCTGGCACATTCCTCTATCGTTATATAACCCTCTAATTCTTCTCTTTCTTCATCTCTTAATTTAGCTGTTTGCAAATCCCCTACGAAATCATTGAAGGCCTTGTTGTGTTCTACGTCTTGTGAAGTATCTAAATTTCCATAAAAGGACTCGATTTCTTTCAGTATCTCGCATTTCTCGACAAGTATTTTGCCTTCACGAATGGCTGACGGTAAATAAATTAAGTTTAAATATTGCTAAAACCGAGCTTATGTTTATTGGCTCGCGTCAGAGGCTTTCAAATATCGCCAGCCATTCAATAAACATTCATATTGAAGGCCAACAGATTAATAGAGTCTGCCACACTAGATCCCTGGGAATCCACATTGACCAACATTTGTCATGGACCAAACATGTCAATGAGATTGCTAGGGTAGTTTCCTCTGGTATAGGTGCTCTTAAAAGGCTGAGGCCATTCATTTGCGAAGATTCAGCTATTTTGCTATATAGAACTCTCATTGAACCGTATTTCGACTATTGCTGTCCTGTGTGGGATGGTCTCAGCAATGAACTGACTGATAAATTACAAAAGTTACAGAATCGCGCCATTAGGATCATTACGAAGTCGGATTTCTATTCTAGTGCTACCGCCCTTCGATTGAAGTTAGGATGGGATTCCCTCTATACCAGAAGGAAAAAGCATAAAGCGAAACTAATGTTTAAAACCATAAATAAACAAGCTCCGGAGTACTTACAAGACCTATTTAAACCATTCAGCGCAGGATATAATCTTAGAGACAAGGCAAATAAGTTAGCTCTACCTAAGCCCCGTACTGATTTTTTAAAACGAAGTTTCTGTTACAGTGGAGCACAGTTGTGGAATAGCCTTCCCCACGATGCCAGAGCTGCTAGATCCTTTAGCCACTTTAAAAGACTTATCAATTGCCTGATGTCTCCTTCGTGCTCCCACACGGCAAACATGAAAATCAGTTATTATTTATGTAGAGGGGGGGGGGGAGGGAGAAAAGAAGGGGGGGTCAAGGTTATTTCAGATTGGCTAGAGGGGGGGGGGGGGCTAAACTTTTTTATAAAGAAGTTTAGGGGGGGTCAGCAGTTTGAGGTATACAGTATTGTAAGAGGTGTTCATTGGCCAAGGTGGGTGAAACAGCTAACTAGTAGAGTGCAAACACTATCTGTGAAACAGTAATGCTAAATTGTATAATTTTATGCTAATTCTATTGTTTTTCTTTTGCATAAACTCCACTATTCTCACTAGGGGCTCCGCACAAAAAAGCCTTAGAATGCTGATTACGTAACCCTAGCATACCGCGTACAGTCCGTGGTAATCCATCACGTGTCTCAATAGTATGGGCCTCTTATATAAGGCCACTCCCTTGTCGCGATAGCTTATTCAGTCTTTTCGGTGTACCGTATGCTCCTTCTTCGCGTTTGTTTTTGTATCGTATCATCGCTGCGCCACACTTTTTTCTTCATGGCCAACCAGGTTCCTGTTGCCCCTGATGGTCAACATTTACAAGACGCTCTTGCAGTTCCACCAGCCCATGCTGCCCAGAATGTTGATGACGGTGAGCAACCCGCTCCTGTAGCGCAGGTTGCCGCTTCTGCTGTTCAACCTCATGAACCTAATGCTGATGTGGTGAGTTGTTCTTGCCTTTTGTTGGCCTGCTTTGTTTTCATTTTTGCTATCGGTGGCTAGCGTCTATGTTTTGCGGATCGTCTTAGCTTTAGTGTTCTGTGGTTCTTAGTTTCACTCGTTTAGTATCGTAGTCATTTCGAATCCTTGTCACCCTCGCCGTTCTAGCGAGTTTATAGTCTCGCTTGGGTTGTTGTTACATTTCGCTTTAAACGTTTTTTGTAAGTTTTTTCCCGTTTTGGATGTAGTGAGTTTGTCTCACCGAAGTGTTAGTGAGTTTGTCTCACCGAAGTGTTAGTGAGTTTGTCTCACCGAAGTGTTGGTGAGTTTGTCTCACCGAAGTGTTGGTGAGTTTGTCTCACCGAAGTGTTGGTGAGTTTGTCTCACCAAAGTGTTCGATTAGTGAGTTTGTCTCACCGAAGCGTTTGATTAGTGAGTTTGTCTCACCGAAGTGTTTGATTAGTGAGTTTGTCTCACCGAAGTGTTTGATTAGTGAGTTTGTCTCACCGAAGCGTTTGATTAGTGGGTGTGTCTCACCGAAGCGTTTGTTTAGCGAGTTTGTCTCACCGAAGCGTTTGATTCGTGAGTTTGTCTCACCGTAGCGTTTGTTGAGTGAGTTTGTCTCACCTAAACGTTTGATTAGTGAGTTTGTCTCACCGAAGCGTTTGATTAGTGGGTTTGTCTCACCGAAGCGTATGATTAGTGAGTTTGTCTCACCGAAGCGTTTGATTAGTGCGTTTGTCTCACCGAAGCTTTTGATTAGTGAGTTTGTCTCACCGAAGCGTTTGTTTAGTGAGTTTGTCTCACCGAAGCGCTTGATTTGTGAGTTTGTCTCAACGAAGTGTTTTATTCGTGAGTTCGTCTCACCGAAGTGTTTGAATTAAGTGAGTTTGTCTCACTGCATGAAGCGTTTGTTAAGTGAGTGTGTCTCAAGTGTTAGTTAGCTTGTCTCTCCGAAGTGTTAGTGAGTTTGTCTCACCGGAAAGTGTTCCAGTTAGTTTTCTCTACCGGAGTGTCAGTGAGTATGTGTGGGACAAAGCATTGAAGTGAGTTTGTCTCACCGAGGTGTTTTCTTTTTTTTTTAGCGAGTTTATCTTACCGAAATGTTGAAGCGAGTTTGCCTCGTTATAGCTCTATTGCAAGTTTTCCTCGCTGAGCTGTGATAGTGAGTTCGCCTTGTTTATGTGTCGTAATGAGTGTGTCTCGCCGAGATGTTCTAGTAAATTGGTCTCTCTGAAGCATTTATTCAGCTTGTCTTACCAAAATGTTATGGTGAGTTTGCCTTTTGACGTGTTGTAGCGAGTTTGTCTCACCGAGATGTTCTAGTGAGTTTGTCTCTCTGAAGCGTTTATTTCAGCTTGTCTCACCAAAATGTTTTTGTGAGTTTGTCTCTCGGGGGTATTATTGCGAGTTTGTCTCGTTGCCGGAGTTTTCGCTCCGCTTACGACGCTCTTAGGAGTCTATACCGTTTAAGAATTGTTTCTGTGTGCTTGTTTCGTTTTATAAGTGCTAGAGTGAACTTGTCTCGCTTCAAGTGTTTTAGCGATTTTGTCCTGCCGTGTGCTAATTTTTAGTTTCTTTGGTTTTAGAATGTTAATGCATTGAAAGACAAGATTGAGAAGTTGGAATCAACCCTGACACGATCTAGCGTTACGTCAGCCCTCGATACTGTGCGTCAGCTGGCTAGCCGCCCTACCCCCCTGGTTGACCGTTACGCCCTTATTGCTGCTCTTGAACAACTGGCTGACGTTTCTAGAGAGACTGACCACCTCGAGCGCAAGAGATTCGATGCTATCTTCAAGCAGTGTAGACCACTTGTCGAAGAACCCCGCCTGGCCGCCATTGTTATCAATCTGTATTTCGGGGTTGCTTCGCTTTGGGGTTTTTCCCCCCTTATGGTTTGCTTCCTTTCGTTTCAGGGGTATTGCAAACGATTTAAAGGTCAAATGCAACGAAATTGGGAAATTTTTCTTTTGTCCTAAAACCTGTCCTAAATGGCAACACTAATCATAACCAACTCTCAGAATTGGATTTTGTGCGAACTGTGGCGCTCAGGAGATGAAAATCCGACGATTTCCGACGGCTTTACGAAAACGAACCAGAAATAGCCGCGTTTGGAATGGTAACGAATAAAGGAATTTGTGACGTCACGTGTGGTGAGCTTGTTTTCACATGTTTCCTTGAACCCCATAAATTCCCTTGTAAATCCTTCAGAATCCTCGGGTTTGTTCGATGGATTTCCAGAGTTTATGGACTAGCCGTTGGTTGAAACCGATGAAGACCTTCATTCGAGCTTTCAAAATGTCCAAATACAGCCATATGTGTTCGAATCACAGATATCGGGCAATGTATATAAATCAATTTTTCGGGTGAATCCGACTCGGCGAGTGAACAAGATGGCGGTTATGATATCAAGAACGAAGAAATTGGCCGGGTAGATTGGTGAGCCTAATAAATACAATAACAACTGCTGTTAAGTCTATGTCTTGCTTTTATACTTCTATGCAATTACTTATTCGTCAGTAAAATATGTTATGAATGTGTGCTTGCGTTTCTGGAAATCATGGCCAACCGGACAGCTGTCATGTCATGATATTTTTACTGAAAGCCATGCAGTTTGCTCGCTAGATTAACACAGCTTAAAATATCTGACAAACATCTGCTTTAAGCATCAGAGTTCTGCTTGGTGTTTTGTGTTCTTTATGCATCATGTAGGTGATTAAGTAGGTTAGCAGCACCCTTCATGCACCAGTCAATGTATTCCCCCAACCCCGGGACTATGCGCGGGGAATTTATACTTCCATGTAAACTGGCTTTTATGTTATATACTAGATGAGTTTTGAAATTACTTCTTCAATAAAGTGGGGAACGGTCTGATGCATGTTGTGTATTTGATCCTCTGTAACTGCTTTTTTATCCTTTACAAAGATTTTGTTTTAGCACTATTTAATTTCCTAAATATATATTGTTAAAATATCTAAATTGTTTTAATGGGATGGGATAGAGTTTTAGGATGAAGTTTAAATATCTGAAAAATATGTATGTTTGTATGGTGCTGACACAGGACACATACAGGCTGACACAGGACACAGCAGCATGTAGCAGGGATAAATTCACAATGTACACACATGATTTGTACCACGAAGTCCCTGCTGTGCATATCCTTGTATGTATATATGTTTTTGTCCATGCTGCATGTTGCTGTGAGATGTTCATCCTGCAATTTGACCCTTTGTGTGTCAGTCAGTTCCTTTGCTTTATGCATTTAGTAGTATTTGTTACATCATACATTTGTTATAGCTTGTCTCAGCCTGCTAAGGGGGCGAGATAAAAACGTGGCATCCATGACAGGTTTCGTTGTGCTTTGGTTGTCCCACAACAGTATAATTTCTTTCCTTTTGGTTATGGGTGTATGGGGTTGGAGGTTGTGGAGGGGGGGGGGGGGGGGGGGGTGGTGGCATTGTGAACAAAATTTAATCAAGAGGTCTTTCTTATCAGGTATAAGTGGTGTACAGTTACTTTTAGAAAGCCTGGGCATATTGATCATAATATTGATTTTGAGGTCAAATCCGTTTCAAACACTGCATGATAAGGGATGCTTTACCCAGGACAGGAGAGGGGGAACTCTCAAGAATTTGGCTGGAAGTATGCTCCAAGATCTTTCAAACCTGTACCCTATTTCAGACTAAACAAGGTATTTCCCCTCCATATTTCAGACCCAGCACAGACAATGATCGAATAGTATCCGAGGATGCATTTTCCATTTTCTACCTTAAACCAGACCAGATCTTGCTTGTCAAGGGATGAAATACAAATAGAGGTTTCTTCTAAAAGTATTCCCAATTCTAGGCCAAAGCTCACAAAAAATGGTCAATATTTTTAATACCCTATTTCAGAATTGCTCAAAAACCATACCCTGTGGCTTATTAAGGGTGTACCCTCAAAGCTGTCAATGAGGTATTTTTAATAGGTCAATAGCTGTGGGGCTGACAAAATTATGAAGAGTATTAGTTACAGTAATACTATTTATGATACAGTGGGTCTTGATAAAAGTACTCAACAACAACAAAAAAGTGAGCTAGTCTAGCCAGGTTTTTGCCTTTGATTTCTCCTAAATAAATACCAGGAATTAAAACTGAATTACCATTCAGTGTTACAAACCAGTTTAAAGGCCAAATTAGGCCTGATTTGCAGCTGATAATGAGCGCGAGGAAGTACACCAAATAAAGAATTTGCAATGTAACAGATGGTGTAAAATGTCAGGCCTGTAGGGCCCACGAACCTTGGAAGTTTGCTTATTGTGAAAAAACAATTATCAAAATAAATATATAAAGGGAAATGGTATTTCTGTGCTTCTACTATTTGCATTCAATATGGTTGTGAGGGTTGAAGGTCCACCATTTGTAGATTCGTGTGGTATATTTTGGACCAAATTGTGTGATTCTAGGTTAATATTTCAATGATACATTCTACCTAATGTCCTTCACTTTTACCTGCCTTGTTTCCTAAGAAACTGTCTTCAAAATGTACAAAATGCCAAGATAACCTATGCTTTCAAAATTTCCTGGGGGAGGAAACTGCCACACCCCCCTAAGTTCTCGTGCCTGTGGCACTCAGGATAAAGTGCCAGAGGTGCTCATTTGCACCCTCCCCCCCCCCCCCCCATGCAAAATCCTGGCTACGGGCCTGAATATGTATGGGGCTGATTTACATTGTAAAACGAATACTGGCCAAAAATTAAGCAGGTAAACAGATCATTTTCTTATTCGGGATTGTACTGGAACTAGCTTGCAATGGAGGCTAAGTGCAGGGAATGTCGTGAAAAAAGGCTTAATGTCATATTGTGTGGTTCCAGAAAATATCCATACCCCCACCACGGAGGGAATTGGAAATTCCAGAGGGGTGGGGGGGAGTCAAAGGCCCAGGAAATTCCGGAGAGGAGGGGGGGTTGTTAGTGAATTTACGTTTCCAGATGATCAAGTTCGATGCCATGCAAATTTGTTTCAAAATCGTTTCTTACCTACTCTGAAAATCTTTTACATAGAGCAAATAGCAGCCTAGGTTTACGATACATGACCATATTACATTTTAAACAGGTTTTCTTCCTCCTGAAAGCACAGTGAAAGCTAACAAGCTCGCAGAAATCCTCCATGTTTTCCACGAATGCGACCGCCATTACTTGTACCAGTCCAAGTAAAATTGTCACGTGGCTTGACCGAAATGCACTGGTGACTAGAGTTGTTTGTTTCTCGCGTTCGATCGACAGAAAGTCGTCCTTGTTTAAGAACATTTGTCTGTTTATTGATGATGAAAATAGTGTAACAATTTCAGAAACCCGAGAATATCTTGTTCTTGTTATTTCTGGCAATTTGTTTGCAATTTTCCGGGTCAATTTGGCTTTCTCAGCGAGCGTGTTTGCGAGTTTGTGATCATGTTAGAACTCATGTTTACGGTGAATGTTGTCAACAGTATTCAATCCATGTTCTAACACATTTAGCGGTTTTCTTTCGGATTGGAATGAAAGGGGATGGATGGTTATACATCAAGGTAATCTTACAAGTGACTACCAGATATTTTTTCTGCTTACTTTTGAAGAAATTACTGACGTATTTTTTGTCTTCAACAGTATGTATCGTCTTAAGATGGTTCGATCGATCGGTTGAACACTAGTGATGTTTACAATGGAAGGTGGCCCAATGTTTAGACATTTGCACAATTTCTTTTTAAATAGCTTTTTCCAGAGGGGCAGGGGGGTATGAAAGAAACTTTTGGAAATTCCGGAGGGGAGGGGGGGTTTATTTTTCCTCACAAAAGTGGAAATTCCGGAGAGGTGGGGGGTCTTAGCTGGAATTCCTTCCGTGGTGGGGGTATGGATATTTTCTGGAACTACACATTTTACATGTGGGAGAATTCCCTATATAAGCCTCCATTGTAAGCTAGTTTCAGTCTAATACCAAGGATACGAAAATGGTCTATTGGCCTTCAACTCCTCCACAAATGAATAAATTCATCATATTGCCAGAAAAATCATTGTATGTACATCATTGCCTTGGGCACCAACAATAGGGACCTTCAGATTGGAGTATGAGTATGACTTTCGAATTTCAATCCAGTTATGTTCCCAAACCCCTCACTCCTCCCTGTTGCTGACCAGTTGCGAAGAAGACTACTGGGAAGAGATTGGAGTGAAATGTGACAATCTAATGTATAAGCACTAGGTTTGAAGTCATACTTGTACTCGCACAATGAGCCAGGAGGACTTCTGTTATTGTATTTTGCATTCATAATAAATTTCAAATAGCAAACAATTCAAGTCTCCCTCGAGATCAAGAAGCAGTTTTATTAAATGTTTTATTGTTCTGTACATTAAAACCATTATTATTATTCAATACCTACACCATTTAGTTTGTTTAGACGATCAACATAATATAGAAGAATGTAGAAGCATCCGACCAGTCACAACACATAGTGCATGCTACAAGTAAATTAAATTTCTGTAAATTTATTCAATATTTCCTTGCTGTACTTCCAATATTATACAGGCCTCGTGATTCACAGTTCAAGTTATAATTTTGGTAGAAGTTTATGAAGTGACTAGGGTTATATTATTAATTAAGAAAGTAGTCTGTGCATCAGTAAGGTTGAATCTGATATAACTCCGAGGCAATACACCTCCTGTACAGCGTTCATTTTATAAGCGACTTTACCTCTAGCTCCAGTGTAGCTTTCTCCCAAAGGATTTCGCATTAGTGCCTTGCTAAACGGCTTTCTTTCCAAGTTGGCAATAGTTGGTGCAGCGCCAGGTCTCATTCGAGGTTTTTGGAACTCAAACTCGGACAACAGTGCAGAATTCTGCTCGAAGCTTTCAGAGAAAAATATGGCGGATGATAATGACATGCAGTTGGCGTAAAATCTCCGGTAAAATCCTCTCCTTTGTTCTTTCTAAACCATCCTTATATCGCTCCTCGTCTTTTAGAGGACATTTCAAATGTTACAATGGCTTAATCGGGATTTTAAATATTGATACAACCCAATAGAAAATCAAAACAACAACACTTTGTTATGCTTTCGTTCTTATTGCGCGGGGAAGCTCGCCACATATGACGTCACAAGATCCATTTACGACAATTTTCCGAAGTTTCACCGAACCGTTCCGTTTGTGAAGCGAAGAAAAAGAGCTGTTTTCAACGTCGAAAATCTCGGCGACGTTTTAACCAAATCGTTTAAAACTTCGGATTATGATTATTCTAGGTATTTTCTTTCATTTTAACTTAAAATGGGTCTAAAATAAAATTTGGCCAAATTTCGTTGCATTTGACCTTTAAGACCTTTCATTTTAACCCGGAAGAAGCTGTGCACCAGCGTTCGTCCATTAGTTGGTGTGATTGGAGGGGTAAACCCCAAGGCGTCGAAACCCCGGTACCCTAGGTTCACATGGTCTCTTCGCTCACGGCCAAAGCTTCACCTAGTTTTCTTTCATTCAGAGACCCGGATGCTTTTGTAGCTGGGGAGTTGCACAGGCATGTTGACAAGTGGGAAGAAATCCTCGCCCAACATCCTAAACAAGATGAGATTTTTTCGTACATCAAATATAAAGTTAACGTTGAGGACTTTTTCACCCGCTTTCGAGGGGATTTTCAAGGAACGTTCTACGATTCTCCTCGCCCGCCGAGGGCAGTATTCAGCAATAACAATTCGTGTCTTGGCTTTGAGAATTTTATTTCTACTACAATCTTGGAACGTGTTAAAAATGGATCTCTCTCAGTTTGGGGAAAGGTTGGTGAAGTCGAAGGTTATGCCACGATGAACGCTTTCTCAACTTATGGATCAGAGATTTGCCCCTCAAGTTGGATTACATTTCTGATTTACCGCGTTATGTCGGAAAATCCCATTTCCAAACTACTTTGGATGACAAGAGTGGTTATGATCACGTGGAGCTTTCCGAGGAGAGTAGAAAATATTTTGGCCTTCAATGGCGGGGTTGGTATTTTGTTTACAATACTATCCCTTTTGGTTGGAAAGGTAGTGCGTACATTTACCACTCCATTGGTATGGCTGCAACCAGTTACATCAGATCCCTGGGAGTGCCTTGTAGCCAATATATTGATGATAGACACGTTGGGCAGCTTTCACCTTCCCCTGAGTCTCGTGCGTCTGTGAGGGATTGGTCAGATCTCGAATTTGCCAATGCTGCCATTTTCATAGCTGCTTCTGTCCTTATTTCTTTGGGATATTTTATTGGCCTATCCAAGTCTTCACTTATCCCTGCTCGAGTAGTCAAATTCCTTGGATTTTTGGTCGACTCTCAACTTTGTGCCTTCCTTTTACCAGAGGATAAGAAGATTATGTTTGCAACTTTACGTGAACACATCTTAGCCAACCGAGAGGTCTCAGTTAAGACCCGCCAGCGACTGGCGGGAAAAATATCTTCCTTTTGTATCGCAGTTCCTGTGGCTTTGCTCTATGCTAGGGACATTTTCCGGTCTACTGCCGGCTTCGCTAGGTCTTCGCGTTTAGTTCGGGTTACAGGAGCTCTCAGGAAGGAGATAGAACATTGGCGATTCCTCGACTCTTGGGAAGGTTGTCTCCCGTGGTTTAATGAAAAGCACGTTGTGGTCAAGATTTCCTCTGATGCTTCGGATTTTGGTTGGGGAGGTTCTATCGTGTCTCCGGGCTTACCACCTTTTGAAGTTCGCGACTACTGGTCCAGCGATACTAGATCTCAGCCGATTGTTGTTAAAGGAGCCCTCGCTTTTGTTTATACCTTGCAAGCTGGTAAAACATTCGTTTCCAATGCGCGTGTGGATGCTCACACCGACAATATGGCCTTTTTACAGTCTTGGGAGAAACAAGGCGGTAAGAATGTGCAGCTTAACGACGCTCTCAAAAAGTTGCACGAAACAGCCTTCGCTCTCAACGCAGTTATTTCGCTTAAGTATGTGCCGTCTTCTGCCAACCCAGCCGATTCGCCGTCCCGTGTCCTGTCGGATCTGGATTGCATGCTTTCTAGGAAAGCTTGGCGAGAGCTAGAACGTAAGTTTGGCCCTCATACAATTGACCTCATGTCTCTGGATTCCAACGCCCAGATTGATAGCGAAGGCAAAGCGTTGAGGCATTTCTCCCCCTTTTTTACGCCGCACTCTTCAGGGGTGAACGTCTTTGCTCAAACTGTTTCGCCAGCCGAGAATGCCTACGTGTTTCCTCCATTTGTACTCGTTGGTCCGCTTTTGAGATTTCTCCTGGATTCCGAGCTATGCTTCTCTGTCGTCGTTCCTAAGCTCTACCCACTCCCGTTTTGGTGGCCTATCCTGGTCTCTCGCAGCCACGCCCGTTTACAATTGGGGAGCAAAGGGGATTTGGGGATTCTCCTTTTTCCCTCACCTAGTGCAAGTTTTACAACCCGTCCACTCCCATGGGACCTTTTTGCCTTTAGAGTAGCAAGTGGAAAGTAGACATGTCCCTGTCTTTCTCTCTTAGTCCAGACGACCCAGAATTTGGAGACCGGCTGTCCCATGTCCGCAATGCGCCTATCTCAACGATGACTCGTTTAACTTCTGTCAGAGATGTGGTTTTAGAAGAGATCCAGTTGTGGTAGACAATGCCCGAGACCTGGTGAAAATCGACCTTAAAGACATTGAAGACCGTATTTCGGAACTCAAGAAGATCAGGTCTAACAAACCTTATGAGAAACAAAAGTCCTCTATTCACCGGGAGCTGGTTAGGTTTTTGGCATCTTTACCCACTCCCAAGTCCCTCTCCTCTGCCTCCCCTGGGGACATCCAGAAATTCCTCGTTTGGAAGGACAAGTCAGGCCGAACAAAAGTCCATCAGATGTCATGCCCACAAGTGGGCCAAAGTCGATCTTCCTCTTGTAGTTGCCCTTCCAGGTTAGCGTCCGGTACGGTTGATAGCCTGTTGGAAAGCTCAGAGCCATCTTCGCTGAAGCTGGACTCGGAGGAGAATGGGATGACAGGTTGGGAATTGGAAACCCCGTTTCCCATCCTTCCATAAAGAACTATTTAAAATTAATTAAGGAAGAACAGGCTAAGGCCAGAGTTTGCCCAAAGAAGGCTGTACCTTTGTTTCTTGAAAAACTTCAAATGATAGCTCAGTTTATTCTCGCTCAACTTCAAAGCCCACGGATCTCCCCTATTTCCTTGTATATTTTTAGCCGTGATCTTTGTTTTTTCACCACCGACTTTTTCTCCGGAGACCGCTCTTCCGATTTGGGTCGGGTCCTTTCCAGAGAGGTTTTATTTTTTCCCGATTCCTCTGGCATATTATTTAATCATACTTTTGGGAAAACTTTGAGAGGGAGTTCGGTTAACACGTTCGCAGTGCGTCGATGCGAAAATCTAGTTGTGTGTCCGGTAAAGAATTTTGAGCGTTATATTGCAGTCGCTAAGTTAATTAAGATCAACCTAGGTCAGGGTTTTTTATTTCGTGTTACTAAGGGTAATAATGTTACCCAGGAACCTTTTACTGGTTCTGCAGTTCATGGTCGTCTTAAGTTCTATCTAGACCAAATTAAAGCCAATGATGGAGAAACTCCTCACAGCGTTCGTAGTGGCTGCTCCATAACGCTTTCCTTGCTCGGAGCCTCTAAGGAAGCAGTTGCTAACCATGTCGGTTGGGCTAGTACGAGGATGGTTGACCACTATAATGACCTCCGGAGCATATTACGCCCCGATGCTCCAGCTGCGTTACTCTCTGCGGAAGCTGCTGGCTCTTCCTGCAATATTGCTATGGCTTACGAGTCCTTTGCTGATGTTTCTTCCTTTAAGCCAGTCTTTCTATAGAGTTTTTTCTCTGCATGTGAATGCTTTAGCTTTGTTTTGGATTAAAGACTTGTAACCTCTGCAAGTTTCTGGCCTATTTTTTGAGTTTTGGGAGGAATATACGTCCAGAGCTTATGGGAATCAGTGATTTTGTATTCATATGGAGTTTCCAGGAGACTCTCCGCCGTAGGGCTGAGTCTCCCATATCTTATCTAGTCTAAGGCATTGTTTGCGGACGATCCTAGTGAGAATATATTACTATTCTCTCTAGGGGCTCCGCACAAAAAAGCCTTAGAATGCTGATTACGTAACCCTAGCATACCGCGTACAGTCCGTGGTAATCCATCACGTGTCTCAATAGTATGGGCCTCTTATATAAGGCCACTCCCTTGTCGCGATAGCTCATTCAGTCTTTTCGGTGTAACGTATGCTCCTTTTTCGCGTCCCACCCACCTCCCCGCATCGATGATACAATTCTCCACCAGGCCCCAGTTGTTCAAAGCGTGGATAGCGCTATCCACCGGATAAATCACTATCCAGTGGATAAGTGTTGGCAAAACAAACTACGCTATCCACTGGATAGTGATTTATCCGGTGGGTAGCGTTATACACCCTTTGAACAACTGGGGCCAGGAGCTCCCCGCTCCTGTCCGCCTTGGGCTGAGTCTCCCATATCTCATCTAGTCTAAGGCATTGTTTGCGGACGATCCTAATGAGAATATATTACTATTATGTACAACTTGTATGAACTCCTATGTTCATGAAATTTGTACAGTTGCCGTTTTGTATTGGATTTGGTTGTCCAATTTATTTTGCTTCTCACTTGTATAGAAAGGGCACTATACGCTGTCAGCTGTATTATTAGGAGGCGTTTTTAGTTGAGAAGAGCCGTAAGACTGCCGCCCAGGAAATGTTTTCAGAGGTCATAGGTCTGCACGGTTTCCCGTTACTAGATTTTTGACATCTCTGTGTTTAACTTGTCATACGTATTGCCATAGCGGTTAGTCTCTGCTCATCCACATATGCAAGATAAGTTTTTAGCTCTCAAAATGTTCGAAAAACTGGCCACTGGTCCACACGATATGCCGATTTTGTGATATAGTAGGTTAGTTCCATCGTTATGCAAAGTAGCTATAATATCATCCTATGATTGTACGTAGCATGCATTTAATAATTACTTAAGGCATATAAGAGGAGATATGAGGTGAGGGCGGGGGGGGGGGGGGGGGGTCATCACGTAAATATTGAAAAAAAGAGGGGGGTCACTTGCTAATTATCTGGCCTGGAGGGGGGGCCTTACAGAAATTTTGATCTTTCCAATATATTTTTCCCTCCCTCAAGGATTCTACTGACTTAGTTAACTGGTCGGTTACCTATTCTGCTCCTTTCAGGGCTTGTTTTAAGGTGTTAACTTCTGATGACTGCTTGTTGAGCGAGGCTTTTAACTCCCTCAATTCGTTCGCTACATTTCTATTTTCCGCTCGCATTTCCTGGAGGGTTTGCTGGACATTTTGAAGTAGTTGCACAACTTCTTTCAGACTAATCTCATTTTCTTTGCTAGACTGGAGACCTTCTTCGCCATGGGCGCTGCTATCATGTACCTCCGAACCTTGCGAGGCGGCTTCCATGTTTTGTTTCTTGACGACGTTTATTTTAGGCTCGATTTCCACCGTCCTCTCGTGTTCGGTCTTTCCTCCCCAAGAAGTTACGGCTGGACGCGTGAGTGGCCGATCGTGTCTGTGACGTAGATTCAAAGTTACTGATCACCGGAAATGGCATAAAAATACATGTTTTCTCGTTCCAATACGAACTTTGCCTTTTACGGCTTACTTGATAAGTTTATATTTTAGATTGCTAAAGGAGTATTGAGTGTCTAAAAAAATTCTGAGACAAAGCGAAGCAAATGTTACTGAGAATCGTGACAAGCCGACACAGACTCACTACTGCGGATTTCCCGGATTTGTCTTTGTTTTGACACGTTACACGTTTGCATGATGCTCTGCTCGAGCGGTTTGGCTCGCTTCTATTTGCAAGATATTTTGACTTCGCAAAATGTTTGCTCTGAACGGACAAGATCTGAAAATTTTTCGTTAAAGTGATTACTTGCATTTAAACAGCTAAGCTCGGCTGTCTAATTTAACTGTTACAAATCTTGCAAGATGTGTTGTATCTTATCACGGATGAAATATTTATCTTTGTCCGGCTTCACCAGAGACTGCTGTAACTTAACCACGTAATAGCTATAGAGTTTGTTTTAAAGAGACGCGAAGCTAGTTCTGGCACCAACATTTGCGAACAGCAATGGACTTGTATGTTGCCGTCTCTTTCACGATGTCAATAACCACCGTTTCTGACTGTAGGTTCAATTACAAAATCATTTTTACCATTATCCAGTTCCTCTAATGCTTTCTTGTTGTAAATCTTCCAGGTTTAAAGTTTAAAGCGCTCCAAAACATGAACGCATGCCTTGTCAAACTACACTCTCGCATTCGTCATTTCGAAGTCTGCTCCAGAGAAATAATTTATTCTGCCTGCACGATTTGAGGGTCGCCCACTAGCAGGCGACGTTCTGATTGGTGGAAATCAACAATGGTCAATCCACGCGTCCAGCCGTCGTTTCGGGGAGGAGCGCGGGCTCATTCCCCGAACAGCGGCTGGTAATCGAGCCTACGTTTATTTCTTCTTCGACTGAACCTCTCTCGCCTCTTTTATGTTTCCTTCGCTTACCAGACATAGGAAACACTATTAGCTAAGTGATGTCAGCATTCAGAGTGGGCTTACTAGCTAAAATTTCTGTCGAGGACGGATTTGAATTCTCCGCTTAAAGCTAGGACACGTCCGCCCTCAACGGTGGCACGCATGCTCTTTCTTCAAAAAAGTCATAAGGGACCGGTCATTATTTATGTAGAGGGGGAGGGAGGGAAAATAAATATATCCAGGCCAGATAATTAGCAAGTGACCCCCCTCTTTTTTTCAATATTTACGTGATGACCCCCCCCCCCCCCCACCCCCACCTCATATCTTCTCTTAAATGCCTTAAGTAATTATTAAATGCATGCTACATACAATCACAGGGGCGTAGCGTCCATATACGCACGTACGCCCGTGCGTACAGCTGACATCTGAGAAAAAATGTTTTTTTTTTGGAATTGCCTAAAAACGTTTTTCTCATTAAATTTGCCGGCTGATAATTTCATATTTGGGCGTTTTTTATTATTTTCGTTTATCCAAGCATTAATCATTCAGTGCTGGCCACTAATGGCAAGATGCATTTGAGTGGTAATTAAAAATAGAAAAAAAACGCCTCATGTACCCCTCCCACAAGGTCATCCAGCCTCGCTAGTTTCCCCAGCCCCAGAGGTATTCTTGAAGGAGAGGTTACAATGCCATGACGTGTGGCTTCACAACAAAACGTATTTGCCGTCAATGGAGATTAGGAATATACCTCTTGCGAGGTCAAACGGTGAAGCCCTAGTGTTAGAGAATCCAATGAATATCTCCGCGACTTGAGCTACTTCATATACATAAACACAAGAACGTGGCAGGGGCGTAGCGTGGGTTTTTGAAGATGTACGCACGATAACGAATTTTCTAAACGCCGAAGGCGCTTGCAGCTAGGGGGTCTGGGGGCATGTTCCCCCAGAAAATTTTGAAATTTAGGGTCTCGGAAATGCCGTCTCCTGGTTTTTCTGTGGGGCATTTTCAATAAATAATGCGCCAAAAATGCGTTAGAACGTTGTTTATTTTAACCATTTCTCTATTGTTTTCTGTAAGCTACAGTGTTACGAAAATAAAAAAAAATAATAAAAAAAACAACGGAGACAGGTCACAAGCAAAGGGCGAGGCGTCGACCTTTAAGACGGGCAACACTGTCAATATATCCACGTTCTTGTGTTTATGTATATGAAGTAGCTGAAGTAGCTCAAGTCGCGGAGATATTCATTGGATTCTCTAACACTACGGCTTCACCGTTTGACCTCGCAAGAGGTATATTCCTAATCTCCATTGACGGCAAATACGTTTTGTTGTGAAGCCACACGTCATGGCATTGTAACCTCTCCTTCAAGAATACCTCTGGGGCTGGGGAAACTAGCGAGGCTGGCTGACCTTGAGGGAGGGGTACGAGGCGTTTTTTTTTCTTCTATTTTTAATTACCACTCAAATGCATCTTGCCATTAGTGGCCAGCACTGAATGATTAATGCTTGGATAAACGAAAATAATAAAAAACGCCCAAATATGAAATTATCAGCCGGCAAATTTAATGAGAAAAACGTTTTTAGGCAATTCCAAAAAAAAAACATTTTTTCTCAGATGTCAGCTGTACGCACGGGCGTACGTGCGTATATGGACGCTACGCCCCTGCGTGGATATTGACAGTGTTGCCCGTCGTAAAGGTCGACGCCTCGCCCTTTGCTTGTGACCTGTCTCCGTTGTTTTTTTATTATTTTTTTTAATTTTCGTAACACTGTAGCTAAACAGAAAACAATAGAGAAATGGTTAAAATAAACAACTTTCTAACGCATTTTTGGCGCATTATTTATTGAAAATGCCCCGCAGAAAAGCCAGGAGATGGCATTTCCGAGACCCCAAATTTCAAAATTTTCCGGGGGAACATGCCCCCAGACCCCCTAGCTGCAAGCGCCTTCGGCGCGTAGAAAAAAATTCGTTATCGTGCGTACATCTTCAAAAACCCACGCTACGCCCCTGAATCATAAGATGATTTAATAGCTACTTTGCATAACAATGGCACTAACCTACTATATCACAAAATCGGCATATCGTGTGGACCAGTGGCCAGTTTTTCGAACATTTTGAGAGCTAAAAACTTATCTTGCATATGTGGATGAGCAGAGACTAACCGCTATAGCAATACGTATGACAAGTTAAATACAGAGGTGTCCAAAATCTAGTAACGGGAAACCGTGCAGACCTATGACCTCTGAAAACATTTCCTGGGCGGCAGTCTTACGGCTCTTCTCAACTAAAAACGTCTCCTAATACAGCTGACAGCGTATACACTCTTTTTTTTATAAGAATGTTGTTTTTCCGGCCCAGGCTGAATATTCTTATTTTTCTGCAGATTTTAGGCTGAAAATATTCTTGTATTATTCTTAAATTAAAGCTTATATCTAATATTATCAAAACTTTATATTATGCCAAAGAATATCCGATATTTTTAAAACAATATTATCAGATATTATATCTAATTCGCTATATGAGAATGACAAATCTCTGTCTAACGATATTTTATATTATCCGATATTATGCCGGAAGAAGGAAGAAGGAAGAAGGAAGAAGGGGTTATATAAGTAGACTCTAGTATATTCTAAATCGATAATATCGTGATAATATCCAATATCATCGCACTCAAGTAGGAGGAAGGGGATATATAAGTAGACTCTAGTAGATTCTAAATCGATAATATCGCGATATTATCCAATATCATCGCGCTCAGGAAGGAGGAAGGGGGTATCTAAGTAGACTCTAAGAGATTCTAAGGTGATCTGAATATCGCGATAATATCCAATATCATCGCCCTTAGGAAGGAGGAAAGAGGTATATAAGTACTATATATATATATATGTTATGTAAAAAAACGGTCCTTGTAAAAAAGCTGCTTTTTTACGTAAAAAAGCAGTTTTTTTACAAATATATATTTGTAAAAAAGCAGCTTTTTTACAAGAATATATATTTGTAAAAAAGCTGCTTTTTTACATAAAAAAGCAGCTTTTTTACAAATATATATTTGCAAAAAAGCTGCTTTTTTACAAGAATATATATTTGTAAAAAAGCTGCTTTTTTACATAAAAAAGCAGCTTTTTTACAAATATATATTTGCAAAAAAGCTGCTTTTTTACAAGAATATATATTTGTAAAAAAGCTGCTTTTTTACATAAAAAAGCAGCTTTTTTACAAATATATATTTGAAAAAAACTGCTTTTTTACGTAAAAAAGCAGCTTTTTTACAAGAAATATATTTGCTTTTTTATATACTGAAAGACTACATGGTCTTCCTTTAGTGCGTGACATGAAAATTACCTTGTTAGAAGGAACGTCGCACGTAGTTGAGAAAGCGTTGTAAAAGGCAACGAATTACACACAGTGTAAATGATTTCTGAGTTGAAAATTAGGGTATGCAAAACCCCGTACATGTAGCATTCATAGAGCCTCATATAGCCGTATTCATAGAGCCGTATTCATATAGCCATATATACTCATATATACTCATATAGCCATATTCATAGAGCCGTACATAGAGCCTCAGTCACAACATTAAATAATGTTATGCACGACGTGTAGCTTCTAGATCTGTTCAATTAACAAGATATTTTCGAAGTGTTCTTAGTTAATGAAGCTATCTTGTGTGCACTCCACCAGTACATCAAGCCAGTTTGATTTAGATCAAGATGTAAACACTACTCTCGCTCTCTCTCTCTTTGATTTTCGTTCGCCACAAATCGAGAGCCTTGAAAAGGCTAATCTGTCTTGGCGTGTAAATGTTGATGCGAGGGTCATGCAGAGGTCACAAAAATAAAATCATTTGGTAAAATCTGGAGGTTCACTTCTTAAAAATACACGTATATGAACCTCGTGGTTCGCCGACGAAAAATTAACAGCGGAAGCGGTTTATTATGTGATGCCAGCCAGCTTCATCAAAACTAAACAGCCACCGTTCCCGGCCGTCGATGCTAAGATTGAAATTTTGTCACCGTGTCTAAAGCAAGAAACGTCTGCTTTTAGGCCAAGAGTTAGGGTATTATAATACAAATAACTAGCTCCAGTGTTGATCAATCTAAATTTACTTGAAACGAAAAAACAGGTTACAGTACGTATTAAATAATTCGTTGCGGAGCCAAGCAGATAGACATTTTCCTTTTAAAACAGGATTTTACAAATATATTGTTGCATAAAAGCTGCTTTTTGTCGTAAAAAAGCAGCTTTTTTACGTAAAAAAGCGATTTTTTTACAAATATATATTTGTAAGAAAGCTGCTTCTTTACGTAAAAAAGCAGCTTTTTTACAAAAATATATCCTTGTAAAAAAGCAGCTTTTTTACAAATATATATTTTGTAAAAAAGCTGCTTTTTTACGTAAAAAAGCAGCTTTTTTACAAATATATATTTGTAAAAAAATCGCTTTTTTACGTAAAAAAGCAGCTTTTTTACAAGGACCGGCTTTATTCTTAAAATATTCTTAAATTTTCAAAAGCTCAGCCTCGATATTCTTACAAAATATATTCTTATAAAAAAAAGAGTGTAGTGCCCTTTCTATACAACTGAGAAGCAAAATAAATTGGACGACCAAATCCAATACAAAACGGCAACTGTACAAATTTCACGAACGTAGGAGTCTGTGTAGGCCTGTCACGTGCTTTTTACTTTGTTTATAGCAGAAAATTTCAGTCAAACCAAATATTAAACCAGATAGGTCTGGATTCTTTATAAACTTTAATTTGAGATAACAACATTGGAGTTTAGAGTGCAAACAGTATTTCTTTAAAATACAAATCATTAAGTTGTACATAATAGTGGAGTTTATGCAAAAGAAAAACAATAGAATTAGCATAAAATTATACAATTTAGCATTACTGTTTCACAGATAGTGTTTGCACTCTACTATTTAACTGTTTCACCCACCTTGGCCAATGAACACCTTGTTCATTGTTCTTATTGTTTTTCTCTTACAATACTGTATACCTCAAACTGCTGACCCCCCCTAAACTTCTCTATAAAAAAGTTTAGCCCCCCCCCCCTCTAGCCAATCTGAAATAGCCTTGACCCCCCCCCCACTTCTTTTCTCCCTCCCCCCCCCCCCCCCCCACCTCTACATAAATAATGACCGGTCCCTAATAAAGCGGCATTAGGCCTACAGTATTCAACGAGAAATAAAATAAAAATAATCTAAAATTTACTTGATGTTTCGCATGCTACAGCACGCATCTTCAGAATTGACGGTTACAAAAGACAAAAGATTTAAATCCTAAAAATACAAAGCAAGGTACTGGTAACTAATTAAACATCAATGAAAACAAATGGTGAGAGCTTTCCACTGCCAACATTGTCAGTAAGGGTGGGTTTTAAGTCCTGTATAAACAGTGTTTCTTTTATTTTACAAATATGTAAATCACAACGTCCACTGGCTATTAGACCAAATGGAGTGGTCCCATTTGATGTTGTGGCCGGTGGAGATTGTGTGATCAGCAACAGCGGAGGCGTGACCTACTTGCGTAAAGGCTTTAACATGCTCAACCTTTCTGTCATGCAATTGTCTCTTTGTTTTTCCGATATAGAAAGCGTCACAATCCCAGAAACTTGCTCTGTATACGACCTTAGGTTTATGCGAGCGATTCAAACGATCTTTGCAAGGAAAAAAGGACTTAATCCGGCAAGTGTTCTGAAAAATCAACCTAAGATTGACAAAACCATAAAATTTATTAACACAAGATTTAAGACAGCATTTAAAAACGTTGCTTTGGAAACCTAAATAAGGCAGCACAAGGATTACATCTCTCTTGGGAACCGTGGTTACAGAAGGTCTTTTCCTATGCTTGTTTAAAACATCATTCATATTGTAGGAAATTATTATGTTATGAAATTATGGAAATTATGTATCATTATACAGTATTCAGTATTGTCATCCGGTAGAGTGGCGCTTATATCCGGTGGTGGTGGGGGGGGGGGGGGGCTATAACCGGATGTATTTTCTTGTTTCAAGGTAGATGGACCTACAACCGGGGGAGCTTATAAGCGGGGGGGGGGGGGGGGGGGGTGAGTGGGGCTTATAACCGGAATTTTACGGTATGGTTTATTTTTTCCACTTGCACGTTTGTGTTAAATGCTGTAAAAGAGCCAGGAATTTTGGAGGGTGGGGTGCGCTAACAAAAGCCTTCGGGACTGGGAGTCAATGGGCTAATACATCGCAAATCGTTTTCAATATTATCATTTCCCCTACTCCATGCAAAATAGTCGAATCTCGAAGAGATCTTTGATGTGTTTAACCTTTTTCAATGCAATTCGCCAACGAGCTTTCAACATGCCAAATGCTCGTTCCATACTACAGACCGTAGTGCAAGTTAAACTTTCTCTGCTCCTGAGTCAGGCGTCCATTGTCTGGGTAGGCACCTTTCCCCCAATACAATATTCTCGTGTCGCCATGACAACGTCATCGCAACACAAGACAAAAATGAAAAAGAGACTTTTTCTTCTCTTACCGGCCTTCAGCAAAACATAAACATAGCACAAAAAAACGCCAAATACGACCAACGAACGCGAAAAAAACACCACACACTAGTTGATTGACATTTCTTTTGCCTGTATTGAACTATTTGGAAGAACATTTATTTAGAAATGTAATTTTCAGAGCTTTATCCGTAACCTTCATAGATTTCAACATATTTCTTTTGTTGGTCCTATGTGAACAATTATTAACGACGAACACATAGGGTGGTCTGCCTGTGGTTTGGATGCCATTTCCAGCAACCAGTAACAGCGTATAAATTAAATTTTAAAGAATCTTCATCACAGACACAATCAGCCACTCATGCGTCCAGCCATCTCTTCTCAGGGAGGAAAGACCGAACTCGAGACGACGGCTGAAATCGAGCCTTAAGGTGGAATGTAGCAGATGTAGTTTTCATATCTACTTAAAAATTAAATGAAAATCTTGAGACACAGAAGCATGACACAAGACAGCTAAAGAGCTTTTGATCTTGTATGAGCGGTGTTGTTATTGTCATGCTAATTAAATCACTAGTCTTATAAGGGATTGCTTTTTGATATTCCACATAGGGTTTTTCTCATATAAGCATATGTAATCATGATACTATCAGAATGTTTAATTAAGTTCAAATTCCTTTTTGTCTCATGTTAGCAGTAGCCTGCGTCGCAGCCGGACGTGTCAGATAATCCTCGGTATAGCCCTATACCGGCGGTTTAGACTGTCTGCGACGCAGGCTAGTGTTACCGTGACATACGTCACGGAACACGATAATATGGTGTGGGTATAGCTTTAGCGCAGGGTAGTACTTCGTGTAAGATCTCATGTGAGGTTATGAAGCAACAAGTGAGCAAGATTAAAACAATGTATATATATTTCTTGTAAATTTGTGGGACATTATGTGTGTTCTTGCTTGAAGAAAAGCTTTTAGTTACTTATTTTAAACACAGGTGACAATGTATTGAGTTAATTCTAAATGCTGGGAAATTATGTGTGCTCTAGTGTTACCGTGACGTACGTCACGGAACACGAGAATATGGTGTGGGTAGCTTTAGCACAGGGTAGTACTTCGTGTAAGATCTCACGTGAGGTTATGAAGCAACAAGTGAGCAAGATTAAAACAATGTATATATTTCTTGTAAATTTGTGGAACATTATGTGTGTTCTTGCTTGAAGAAAAGTTTTTAGTTATTTATTTTAAACGCAGGTGACAATGTATTGAGTTAATTCTAAATGCTGGTACATTATGTGTGCTCTTACACGGTTGTGTGCTTGTGGTTGCTTGGTTTTTCTTTGTAATACCGCCAAAATGTCAAGAATTTGATAAACAGATTTTATCAAAAACTGAATCCAAAAAACAGGTGCAGGAGTTGATTACACTTCATCATGTGTTGCACGCGACATTACACACACCTCCCCTAGAAAGTGGCTTTTGTGGTTCCAAATCAGGCATATGATTAAATGAGAAAAATTGCAGAGGCGCTCGGGCTGCGGATGGTTTGTGGAGGTTTACCACTAAAATATTGTCGTTTTGATGGGGAAAGGATGTAACATTGGGCACTTTTTCGGTATGTATTTATAGAATGACTATCGAAGCCTTTGAATTTGAGGCGTTTTGAGGGAAATTTGACAGTTTTAGATCATTTTATTTATTTTCAGTCGTATCTTAAGCTTTGGCTACCTGTGAGTATACTACAGCCAGCAAGGTTGCCAGCGGGCGTTAACAAAACCAGGATCGGACCGGATCGGATCGGATTGGATCGGACCGGACCGGATTGACAAAACCCGGACCGGATGTGATCCGACTGACAAAACCTGGATCGGATCCAAAAAAGTTGGATTACCATAAATTTCCGCCAAAATAGTCATGTGATATCGCTAATCGAAAATGTAAAACCGGCGAAAATCCAAACTTCTTCAGTCTCACACCATCGGCAACTGTTTTTCACCACCTGCTAGTTTATGGCGCCAAGGCTACCCAACTTGAAACCGAGGTAAAAAAGTTTTACAAATAATCAATAAAAAAGCGGGATGTAGATCTAAGGTAACCGCACCTCGTAATCAGACCGTGTTGGTATTATTCCAAAAGTGAATATCTAAGTTCAAAAAGATTACGAACTAAAACTAAATTCAGGTTTTTTTAGTGCTTTGAGGGCTGTACATGAGGATGTGAGACAACTGGCGATTATATTTTTAATTTAGAACTAGAAGAGATAATTACAATAATCATTATACGAGACATTCTGACAGTTTGAAGATACATGTACATCAGTTATAGCTGATAAGACCCATCTACAGTGAGAGGATCCGGTACTTCTGTTCGTTTTTACTGCTAATGCAATTTTCCTGTTCGTATCTCGCCCTTCCTTCTTGATCTTTCCCTCTAGGAAAGAAAATCATTACCAGGGTCACTGAATAACAAAACTTCTTACTTCTTACTTTGTAAGAAAAAGGAACACACAGCGAACGTCTCCTTACTTCTTTCTGTGCCATATTCGATTAGAGATATCACGTGACTATTTTGGCGGGAATTTACGGATATTTTTGGATCCGATCCAGGTTTTGTCAATCCGGTCCAGGTTTTGACAATCCGGTCGATCCGATCCGATCCGGTCCGATCCTGGTTTTGTTAACGCCTGTTGCCAGCAAGCAATAAGTATATGTGGAAAGTGTTCAATGTTTAAATTAAGCTTCAAAACTTAACACGAGACATGAAGCCCGACAGGCTTTTGATTCTCCCTGTGGTAGTCATGATATCATCAGAATATATCTTTTTATAATAAAGTTGAAATTCCTTTTCCCTGTGATAGACTGATAAACCATGGTATTATCAGAACATTTAACTAAGATCAAATTCCTTCTCACTGTGATAGAGTGATTAATCATGATACATGTATTATCAGAACATTTAATATAATCAAGATTTATAATATAAGTAGTAGATAAAAAAATGAGCACGAGATCTGCATGGGCATTTACAATGGCGAGCCGATAGGCAAGCCATTGTAAATGGCCATACAGATCAGACATGAATATTTTACTCTACTGGTGAAATGAAAACAATAAATTGAATGTCAAGTATTGTTATGAGATTTGGTAGAGATCTGTATGAAAAGTTAATGAATACTTATTAGCTGAGCACGAGTTTGTATCAAAAGTTTATTTCTATTGTTTGATTTGTACTGAGGTTTACAGTTGTGTACATGTGATCTGAATACTGTGCTGGGATTGGTTTGCATTGCACCCTTATGAATAGTTAATGAATTTTACAATTACCATTAATCAAAATTTATAATTATCATTACATTAATAGAACAAAAGTATTGAACAAATATATTCCAAGAGGCTACAACAATTTTTTTTTGGTAAGAGCAATAGTGTCTGTGTCCAGCTTATAAACAAATAAAAGCTAACAGTAATGGAACTGAAGGACAATCAGTGTTTCTATCCTCATTTATAGTGATACCTTGACAGTGATAATAAGAGAATTTGCAAAGGAAAATTATTGAGCAACTATACTCATAATTAACTGCATATGATAATGATATTTGACATGCACATAATGGCAAAAATAACTTCCTAATATAATTGTTCTACCAAAATATCAATAAAATATGAAAACATCAGTTATCGAACCAATGATATGGTGCATTTTTCACCTATGTGACAAGGTTTGGAAATTTTGTCAGAGTCATATTCTTAAATAGTACAAGTAATATTAAATGAATCAACCCCCTTGGTTGCACCTGGATACTGTTTGATGCACATGGAACTGTTGCACATGCATGGATACTGTCTTAATTATCATGGGCAAAAGAAATCTAAGTATAACTTGTCTTGTCAAGCATTGTGAGATTACCGTAAATGATCTAGTTAACACCCACTCTCAAATAAATGGCTCGTATCTAATAAGCTACAAAGTCTGTATCAGACATTTCCCTCTTATAAACGCCCCATGTCTAATAGATGCCCCCCCTCCCAAGAATCACCTTAATAACTAGCAAAGAGGCCAACAAAGCGAACGTGGTTGATCCCGATGATGGTGAAGACATCGATATCAATCTTTGAACGACATATGCGCAGATTGGATTAGTCTCCTACTCACAAACTCCGTTTTCTATTTTACTCCATGAGTAAACTACGCCTCTTATTTGTTTTGTTGACATTAAAGTGAAATGAACGCCTCTCTTTCATAAACGTCTCATATCTAATTAACGCCCCTCCAGGACCCCTGAAATTTAATAGACACCTCGGGCGTTTATTAAATCATTTACAGCATGCATCTTATCAGTCAATTCCAACAGCACAGTGCCATAAATAACAACCTCAGAGTATGAGCAATGGTATTCTTTTTACAACACTTGCAAATTGCCAATGTTGGGGAAAAGCAACATGATCATGCAAATAGACCTTTCTCAGCTACTTTGTTATTCCTTTGTGTTCATGCTAACTCAGTGGCGGATCAAGGAGAGGGGCCGGGAGGGGGGGGAGGGTGGGCACCCCCTTATATTTTTGAAAATAGTGCATTTTCTGTGAACTGCCAGAATTATCTTCACAGAATTCAACATTCATAGTCAAGCCTTTAAAAGCCCTCCCTTAGCTGAAGGCCTGGATCTGCCACTGTAATTGGACTGCCAAGCCTCTTCAGCATGTACAAAATACAAAAGAATTTGAACTCCAAAATGAGGCCAACTGGCAATTAACATGAACATAAAAGAAAAATAAAGTGTGAAAAAAATTTTATTCCCCACAGTCAGGCCAAAACGAAGACAAACACCTCAACCCTACACTTGTACTACTCAAGTTCACTCAATGTAATGAATTAAGACAGAAAAATGTAAACATGATCTATCCAAATAAAATGATTAACATGTGCTTTTACAAATTGGGTAAGAAAACCTTCAGGAGTTTCATTTACAACTGCACTGCTGTCGCAAAATTTGGGGGGATGGAAAGCAAAGAGAGCAGTAAAAGGAAATAAAGTTTAGCATAATGTGATACTCTACCAACTTTCTGTTTTGGGAAATAAAATGGTAAACTTAGTCGGCCATACATGTATGTTAACAGATAATGAAGATGGTGAATTTTAAGCTTGATGAATGAATGATACGGATGATATGTTCATTTGTCACAAACGTGGGACAAAGAAAAAATTCATATCCTGACAGGAATCAAACCTACGGCCTACCAGATAACAGTTTGGAAACCATAGTTACGCAGGATGAACACATAGTAAATTTGTTTAATCATTTGATGTGGTTCGATGTGCTGTTGATTAATTTGGATGGAGGTCGATGTTGTTTGTTGCTTTTTGAAGCTGTTCGGCTGTTGATTGATTGATTCCAGACATTTCAGCAACTGTAAACTCTTTTTGAAAGCTCCTGTACGACGGATTTTGGATTTCACCTAAGGTATCTTATGCAGGATAACCATTGCTGGTAACATGTGACTTCCTTCACTGAACATTAAATTTTACATGTTTTCAAACAAAATCGTTTAGTTCTGGATCAATTAAACTTTTAGTAATCATTTGTAAACATCCAAAGCAAGCAACCAAAAAAAATAAAAGAAATTCTTGCTGCCTCTAACTCGTTTAATTTCATGTCAATATTTGGTAATTTTATAAACTGATAACTGAGTAAATACTTGGTGATAATACGCCTTACTAATTTAGCAATGTATGCTCTCTCAAAGTATGCGCATGTACGTTTGATTTACTCCCTTTACTGAAACTGCAGAAAACGCACATCCCAAAAATAGATGCTTGACTGTGTTTGTAGCCACAAATGTGCATGTTGACTAATTGATTGCAGAAGTTACTGGTTTACTGCTGAAACGAAACAGAAACGTTCTCGTTCTCAGAAACGAAACGGTATTGTTTTGGATTCAATGTGAACTATTTACACAGAGGGGGCAACTGTCCAATCAGAAGAATGCTCGTAACCACAATGTCAACACATTGTACTAAAGGCAAACAATCTCGTAAAAACATGTTCTTCAAATATCGGAAAGATAATCGTCAGCAAGACCAAAAATTATTGAGATTCATTACAAATAGAAATATCTGATGACTGCAATGCTTTTAAGTTTGATTAAAGCAATGTAGTGGCGAAAAATATAAAGTAAGCTCTTTCCGTGTTTAATTGTCAAGTAAACATTCTAGCTATATTCTGAGAAAGAAAATTCCCACCAATGAGAGCGCTTGCAAGCGCAAACAAAGACACAATGCCTTCTTGTGTGTCATGTTTGCTGGCATGGAAGGGCTAGCCTGCGCTGGTGACGAAAAAGGGCAAGATAAGGGCAAATTAGGAAGTTCCTTGTCATTCTTATCCTTTCGCTCTCTGGAAATGAAACACTATTTCTTTTTGAAATAGCTGCTTGTTCAAACTCATGCAAATCACATCTTTGTAACACATACATTTCAGGTTATGATTTCGGGGCCTTTTAAAATACTTTCTTAGTGCTTGCATCTCTATTTTCATTTGTACGTATAAAACAAAATCTGACCGTGAAAAGCCATTCACATCCTGCGTAAAATAATGGCCTTGGGTGTCCCGTTGTCACTTTTAATTAAATTTAGATTTTTTTGCAGAAAGTTTAACTTTTGGAAACAAATAACACTTCTGGAATGTATTCAAGGAAAGATATAGATATCACTTTGCATTTCCCAGCTATTTTTGATAAGAAAGCAAATAATAATAAGAGCAGTTTCAGTGGCTTAATACACAATCAAAGGCCCTATGGGCCACAACTGTTTTCAGAAAATATCTGAAAGTTTGAGATTGTCAGGAAACAAATTGATGATTTTATTACTCATCGAAGTTACCGCATTTTGCTCTAAAAAAATGGTCTTCAAATCATGCGGCCAAACTACCTCGTGACTTCACTTTGGATGCAGACTACATTGTAATCCTCCTCTGTTTCTTCTCTACTTCACTACCCAAAGAGCCATACGAAACGCTAAATTTGGACTCATCACTAGACACTTTTTCTGTGTTTGAGAGAGATTCACTGAGACATGCGGAGCGTAATCAAAACCTTTGCAACCAACATGATGTCACAATCTGGATAAAACTTGATCCAGTCTCCGGACACTTTTGATAGAAAAGATGGCATATAAAACCCAAGCAAAATGGCAGAAATCTTTGTTGGATATAATTTTTCCAGTGGTTTTGTATACATATTGAAAACCTTAAAAGGGTAGAATAAATTTCGCCTTATATGCACATAAGTCATCCAGATGTACTCACAATAGAATTCCATAGAAAAAATGTTCAATGTGTCATCAACTTTACCACAAAATCAGAGTTATCGGCAACTTGAGTATTCATCGGGGAAGAAATCAATATACTTTAACAGTCACAAAATGTCATGCCAAAAACACCAGAAAATACAAGAGTCACGTTAATCTGTCAACCACTTGTCAACACCTTTTGTTTAAACCTGATCGACCAAAGCAAGAACCGACCACCATATCCCTAAACTCCAGTTTTGCATACACAAACAGTTGTAAAAATGAGTAATTATATTCTTTGCAGTTTTGAATAAACATTCACTCCATTTATCAGGAGTCTAAGAAAATAAAAAAATCTTGAAATCTTTGTGGACAGATTGGTGACCATGCATTAAAAGTTAGTCACCACTGAATCAAATCTAGTCGCATTGTTGAACATATCATCTTTATCATTTACATGTTTGTTGCTTCAAGTAAAAATTATCTGCAGCGCTGGAATATGCTACCTTCAGAAACATTGAGCAACATAGCAACAATAGAATAAATTGCAAATTTTTCATAAACCTTTTTCTTCTTCCTGCATCATCTTCAGCTAACTATACAGTGGTGTTCAGAGGCAACATTTGGAAGATTTCTTTATCCTAAGAAACAATAAGTACCATGCTTCTTAGGAAAATTTGGTCATCCAGGAAAATATATTCTGACTACTGGTGCTTAGCCCAATAACATCTCCAAGGAGAACATTTTATAGTTTTAGATAGGTTGCATCCATGGTCTTGACAAGCAATGCAAATGGTATAATAGATGAAGCTTGCCTTGTCACCCAATATATAGTGTCCATTTTAAAATATGGATCAATTTCTTCAGTTAATCCTGGTCTCCGCATCATTTGATATGAGTATGGCTCAATATAAGCTTGCAGGACAACTTGACCTGCCTTGCTATCACCTGTCTCACAATCTGTGTACTTCAACTTAGGAGAATCCAAATCAGCACAAATGATGGAAGGTGTCATCTTGATAAGTGGTTTAGACCCTTCTTGACTCAAGTCTTCAGAATTGTGTTCAGTGGTTTTTGACTCAAGTATTTCCATTATCTCCTTTGGATTTAAAGACAGAAAAGCCAAATTCCAGTTTGACGCTACAGCATCATTTTCCTGTGAACTAACAGCCTCCAGTTGGAATCGACACCATCCAGTAGGAAGCGAGTATGTTTGGGGTGGATCACCACTCTTACATAATGGCGTTTCAACATCTTGACAGCATTCCTCACAATAACAGGGATTTAAAGCATCAGCTTCAAAATAGTGTGAAGGAATATTCAAATAACTAAGAAATCTAATACAGCTCTCTTGATATTCACAGGAAGCTTTGAATGTGTCACTTGAAACACTGTTTTGCTTTAGCGGAGGATTGGTGGTACTCGACTTCTTTCGCGGAACTCTCTTTTCTTTGCAAGGTGACTTTTTAGCACACTCTTCTCCTGCATGCTTCATACAGCGGCTGTGGACATCAAGCCCACATCCTTCACACTTCATTCCTTGATCTCTTATTCCCCACATGAATCCTCCACAAAAATTACACCATTTGAAGTGTTTGTACGAATGAGGTTTAAAAACGTGAGGATAAGAATTGGACTTCTTCTTCTCGTCTTTTGGCATTTGCCCATCTACATGATTAATCACGCGAAACATATTCAGCACATCTACAACAAGATCTGTGATCGATTGGTATTTCTTTTCATCAGTGGAATCAATGAAGTACCTTTCGTTTTCGTAGAACAATCTGTAATGCAGAATATGACCACCGTAGCTTAAAGACAGGCTATAATCACCCGGTGAGCTATTACTTTCACGCACTAAGTATCTACCATTGACTGGACCATTTGGGCCGGAAAGTAATTCCTCTACTTCCTCCCGTGGAATTCGCCCATGAAACTCTTCTTCAAAGAACGGGGGTCTTGAAGGTAAGTTCTTCATGCACGCTAAACGAATCGGCTCGGGAGCAGCATTCTGTTGTAAAGCAAGTAGCATATCACTTTGCCATCCTCTGCACTCGGTCTCATTCAGTTTGTCGACATCGACGTAAGGAGGAGACCGCTCCATATATTCCTTTGGAAGTTTACGATTTGATGGCTTGCTTGACATCTGAAACGAATGAAGCTTATCACGGAGAAACTGTTTTTCACCCGTTTGCCGATCGATCTTTTCAATAATCTTCCAAAGAAAACCATGAACCAAGGCTTGTATATCTCGTCCCGTCTCTTACGATTGTCATCCAAAACTGAATCCTAATTAACTTGCTGTTTGTGATAACAGAGGTTTAGTTATGTCCTCGATTAAACAATGAATCCAAAAAGATTGTTCTAGGGTTTCACAGTTCCACATGCGTTTAGCATACGACTTAACTTACTGTTTTCGTTCCTTCGATAGTTTCAGCTATTCAGAAACTGAAATATGTTTTTAAAGATAGTGTTAACTTTCCATAATTCTGCAAAATCCTTATTAAAACCAGCTCCGTGGCGTACAGAGCTGTGGATTATTCTGTGTCGCTGGAGGGGCAGTTTCAGGTTGCAGTTTTACGTCACAAAGTCACATTGTCGGTCAGCGGTTAGTAGGTTGGCCCCTGGCGACAGGAAGTGCAAAAGAATCGGCAGTCCACGGCGGGGGGTGGGGGCGACCGGGGGGGTCAAAGACTCGCGGATTTTTCGTGTTACCATCATCGCCGGTAATTTGACGTCACATCCGGTCAAAAATGGCCAAAAATGTCGAGCACCTCGTCTCCGCGAATCGTCGAAAATAATTTTCAAGTAGACGTGTTTGTTTGTTTTTTTTGGAGTGGATAGCCTCGTATAATTTTGGTCTATGCAGTCGAGGGAGGTTGTAGGGACATTGCCTCGACTATTTGTGGACAGATGTCGGTAAAAGAAATAGCTTAACGACAAAATTGATGGCAAATAACGACGGTGTACTTTTGTGTCATGGCGGAAAATTTCGCTTACTCCAAATAATTGACCTGCCAACTTTTGGATCTAGCAATCACGGATGTAGCAAAAGTGATTATTTAAATAGCCTATTCTGTTTACAACACCACGGATCAAACACTGGTGGTTGTAGTTTGCAGTGGCTATGGCGGGAATGTCGTATCACAAGCCTTGAAGTTAAAATTTCGAGCGAGTCATCTCTGCAAGACGTCGAAAAGAAGTTTGTAGCAGGCATGTTGTCTTCGTCTTTCTGAACTGACAGTTCTTGTGATTTTGCACTGTGGAACAGCGACACGTTGCAGATAGATTGCTTTGACCATTGCAGGAAAGATTTTGATTTCAGATGCAGTTTAAGGGAAGTTTGAAGGAAAATGACTGAGACCTGCGGGGAGCGAAGTGCTGTGTCATGGCGGATAATTTCAGACTCACAAAACACGTGTCGTTCCAACTTTTGGACCTAGCGATAGCTAATGCACGGAAAACGTTAAGTGAAATAGCTTATTCTGTTCACTAAGCTATGGATGAATTACTCGTGGTGTTAGTTTGTAGTGTCTACCTCGGCGATATACTTATCACAGGTCTTGAAGTTTGAGAGGTCGGCATCACTGGAGGCGTTTTTGTTCTATAAACTAGTGCGCACGTGAACTGGAAAGAAGACATCACACAAGCTGTGTGTTACAATAAAGGTCAGTATTCTTTTACTCGCTCTTTATTTGAACAATTTTGCTCCAGTGGGGGGTACAATACATCAAATGTAAGCTTTAAATACAGAAATCGGTTATGGTGATCATCAGTTACCGTGAATATTTCCCCCAGTTTCACATAATTTCAAAAGCAATTGAACCGACGAATTCGAATCATGCCTTGCTTTTAGGTTCATGAAAAATTCATAATTTTGATCGCTCGGCGAAAACGTTTGGAGGAAGCATCGGAGTCTAGTTAGAATTTTAATGGGTACTCCTGCAGTGAGGTCCACCAGTCCTGCAGTTTTGGTTCACCAGATGTTAAAAAATTCAGCCAGCTTTTAAGAGCGGTAGCATTAGTTAATTACTCAACAAATATGCATGGGTGGTTGTTTGTGAAAGGTGGCTGAATACTTAGGGAACAAAGACCTGGGAATAGTGATAGCATATTGTTATTATCAAGATGAAATCAGATTTCTTTTGGCTGGTTAGCTAATTACACTTACTGGAAACTGTTAAAAGCCTGGTTTTCACTGGTGGTGCAAGCATATTGTAATTGCTGGCTTGCAACTGACGTCACGGCAGCCATATGCATGCTGGGGGACAAGAACAAAGTGTTTTCCTCCACTGTGTTTATCACGCAGATTCTGCGAAAAAGTTTTTTATTTTTTTGACCACCAACATGGCCGCCTGGTCACGTCGATCGTCGTTGCAAGCGACAATCGTGGTTGCAAGACACAACCAATACATATATCTTATTAGACATTTTAGTGTGTAGTATCGCTGTATATTTTTACGAGTCATGCAGTATTTTGGCGAGCCCGAAGGGCGAGTCAAAATACAAATGATGAGTAAAAATGACAGCGATACTACACACTAAAATGTCTAATAAGAGATTTATTATCCAACGTTTTCGTTTCCCCAAAATTCTGACTTGCCAAGGTTTTTAATCTTTCGCGCGGTCGGGGGAATAAGACAAGTACAAATATCGTGTGATATTTGTACTTGTTTCGCGCGTTATTTGTACTCTACGAAGCAGTGTTGGATAATAAAGCCCTTTAGTCATTGCTGTTCTGATGAGTAGCTTTTTGCCTATTTAAAATTGTAATAATTCTGGCAAATGTTCTTATGTCACGGTGAAAACAGCTTTGACACTGGCACAAGCACATGGATCAAAATTTTAATAGTTTCCTTTTCTTGTGCCGGCATTTGCATTATGTTGCATGAAAATTGAAAAAGGCATAGGGACAAAGAAATTTATGATCTCTGACCATGTCTGAACAATTATTAAAAAACTGGTTCCAGATTTCTCCAATGTCTGAGCATTTGAGCCTTGTGTATAACTAGTAAAAATTATCTGCTTAGGTTTATGGTGACCTTCATAATTTTCACTTGCCCTTGTGATTGCAATTTGCTAGTAAAAACCAGGCTTAATCTCAAAGTGTGGTCAAGACTTTCTGGGTCCCATGAAAACCCTCCCAAAATTCCATACTGCATGAGCTTATCCCGGTTTCTGTAGCATTAAGCAGCTAGGAATATTTCTTTTCCCCCCTGAATGCAATGCTAGTCCATCGCAGGGTTACGCCCCCAGCATTATGTTGCCGGGACCCATTTATACACCTGGGTGGAGAGAGTCACTGTGAGAGTAAAGTGTCTTGCCCAAGAACACAACACAGTGACCCTGGCCAGGGGTCACTGTGTTGTTACCAGACCGCTCAATCCGAAGTCCATTGCACTAACCATTATTTCCCTGCGCCTCACAGTATTGTAGTAAGACCAATTATAACAACCACAATTTCTCTGTTTGCCTGTATTTTAGAAAATTTTATTAGAAATAAAATGATATATCTGAGCAAATTTCTGTGGGAAATTTAAGTTTTAATTTACATATCACCCAAAATGTCATTAAATTCGTCTGGCATGTTCATGTGTAGGTTCAAAAGTATTGGAAATTTTATTATTATAGTGGGCTATAATAACTCCATGGTCTACACTCTTATAGACCATAAAAATGACCTCATAAAGTGTTCAAAACTTAAGTGCAATAATAATAATAATAACTTTATTTCCGTGTCAAAAAATGTTTAGCTGAGGGGAAAAGTCCCCTCTACTAATTGTGGACACCTACCTAAAAAAGCTAAAACATAATTACAGCTATTACAATAATTAATATAAGTTTAAACCACAAGCCATTAGGTGAGTGGCTTCACTGCAAAGTTTTGGATATTTTATGGCTTCATTTCTTTGGTCTACCATAAATGATCTAATAAACACCTTACAGTTTGTGGGTCCTAGGGGAGGCTTTAAATAGATATGAGGGGTTTATAAGAGAGAGGCATTTATTTCACTTTAACTGTACCAACATCAAAAAAACAAATGGGTTGGTAGTTTTCTAGCAGAGTAAGAAACAAAACAGAGTTGGTGAGTAGGAGACTAATCTACTCTGAGCTAATGCAAAGCCTAAAGATGTCATTCATAGTTTGATATTGACGTTTTCATCATCATATATAAGGGTCAACAGTGCTGGCGTTGTTGGCCTCTTCGACGTCCGAGTCAAGCAAGAAACTAACTATGTTGTGTGATTTTAGTCTATGTAGCATTTTTATTTATATACACACTCTAACTTAATTTTAACCTCAGTAAAATCTGCATAAAATTTATAAAAAAGCCAATTGATTTTTAATAACCGTTCCATTCTATTAATGCACACAAGGGCACATGTCCATGGTAACTTTTTTTCTATAATTATTTTCATTGCAAATCTTGCTATGTGGACAATGTTTGATCTCTGAGACTTGTCCTATTAATTTTGGACAGGCTTGAATTAAGGGATCAATTCCCTGCTGGGACCAACACGTCAAGGGAAAGACACATACAACAAGTGTCCTTGTGTGTAAGTTTGTAGGCCTTTCCCTGGAACTCTATGATCTCTTACAATCATTTTTAATTACTCATTTACTTGATATACATGTAACAATATTGAGTCTATCTGTAGTTAGTACTTTCACAAAAAATGGAAATTGTAACATTTATCTTTAAAATGACAAAAATAAAGAACTCAGAGATGAGGGCAATTTGTTTCTAAAGAAATTCCTTTTTCAACAAGACTTCAATTGCAGCAGTCTTCAGACACAGTACCAATAGAGAGACTCAATATCTGAATGTACAATACAGAAAAAAAATGATTTAAATAATATTTGGTAATTTAACAATATCTTTACCAACAAGCTAAGTTACTTTAATTTACAGAATGAAAATTTATACTTTGCACGCCATTACATGTATCTTTGGAGATTGATAAGTTGTGTTTTTGTTGCAGGCAGATCATAAACAACAGGAGTGAAGTCAAGACACTGTTTCTTTGTATATTAATACTGTTTGAGTCATTCCATGTGATGTTTTAATTTATTAATGTCTTGTGGACCATCCTGCTGAACAGTGTGCAGGTCAGAGAGAACTGAAATTTATACTTAATCTTTTAACTGCACAGCTGATAGTATGTGATCCAGTTTACATTTATATATGAGGAAATAAACTTTATCCAATGTATGTTAGGTGAACATTCTGTTAGCCATCAACAGTGTTGTTACATTTACAGCAACAATGCGTAAGGATAGGAAGAAAGGTTGGTTATAATAAACTTTATCCAATGTATGGTAGGTGAACATTCTGTTAGCCATCAACAGTGTTGTTACATGTGCAACAACAAGGCATAAGGATAGGAAGATATGTTGGTTGTAATAAACTTGCTGACTTGACATTGACTGTCTTCAGTGAAGGTACATGTACACTTAATACAGTTATAAGTAGTTAGCTGGTTGCTACTAAGCAGATGGACTGAAACCAAAAAACAGTTGGATATAATTAAGTTAAAATATACTCTCGAAACCTCACAAATAATTCATAAGAAAAAATTTATAGGAAATTACTGTTTTTATTGTCTATATCTGATAAAGACATGGCAAAAGTTTATGTGTAATTTTCTTGGACAAAATAACCTAAAACCTAAATATCATTGCAAGAAAGAAAAGATTTACACCAGAGGTTTTTGAAGCTGTTTATAAACCCCCAGTTTTGCTTTATCAATTCTGAAACACTTGAATGTGCCTCATGTCCTAAACTTAGTACATGTAAGCACTCCTTCTCATTTATTAAACATTACATAAAACATTAAAACACTCATGGTGAGTCTACATCAAACCACTGCACATGCTGCAATATATATCTTTAAATAATATGAAAGTGATAACCATCCAAGATAACCTTACGTTATGTGTACAATAACAAAAAGGCTTCTTTTCACATTCAAAAACTTCTCAATCCAATAATATTTCATCGTAGTTAAAACAGAAAAAATCACAGCCATGTGGATGGTTTGCAGACATGACCTTGATAGCAGAGATATTTTTTCAAATTTTGTTTTCATTTACTTCCTGGTTTTAGTTTTGATTATATAGGTGCAGTGGTCCAATAGCAATCTAGGCCTGAACACAGACTGATCCTTTTTCATAATTTGGGAAAATATACAATGTGCACAGACTCATACCCAGTCGTTATTTACATGTTTTTTTTTTTTTTGGGGGGGGGGGGGGGGGGAGAAGATTGAATACCAGCGAAATTAAGGCGCGTGGGGTCAGAGTCTGCAGTGTGCACATGTATATTAAACATCCTTAATAAGATAAATGTTTTATCACATTTTTAAACACTTCCAATTTGTGCAAAAATGCAGTCAAGGCTTTACATCATATTTCATCTTTCTTCGATTTGTTTTGTTAATGTGATGAAAAAATTCTTCATGTGATTGATATTTTATCATCATAGTATTCATCATCACAGTATTGTGTTCTGAGTGCTGAGTTTTTGGTAAATTGAAGTCACTGACATGTGTTCCGATTAAAACTTGTTATTGTCATTTCCAGTAGACGTGTAAATAAGAAGTACTTAAACTTAAATGACTATTCCAGAGGGAAACAGTTAATTTTTTTCCTCAAGATATCAATGTTTCACAAGGGGAAGCCAAGGGAAACAGT
This sequence comes from Meandrina meandrites, assembly GCA_963693305.1. NCBI lineage: Eukaryota > Metazoa > Cnidaria > Anthozoa > Scleractinia > Meandrinidae > Meandrina > Meandrina meandrites. The sequence continues at coordinate 16,240,759 of OY855905.1, read as the reverse complement.
CATTGCGACTTGAGGGATACAAAATTAACTGGTTTCCGGAGGGATCAAAAAATGGCGCTCATAGGTCAATATTTGCAGGCAACATTACAATGTTACCCTCTTGCCTCATAGATTTTGCAGTGTTGCCCACATTCAGATTTTGGCGAAAGAAAGTTTTTATTGTAAGATGTCATGTGACATTGAAATTAGCAAATAGGAGCACCTGCTGTTTGGTTTTTTGTGCTGTATAACCGTGTGTTATACTTTGGCAGAGAACCTATCATGTTACCTGTAAATAACTGTCTTTAAATAATGGTCTACTCATGTGCATTACCCTGGAAGAGTGACTTTGCTGCAAATATTATTTTGTTCATGCATATGTGTCCAATTTCGAGAAAAATGACAGGTCTTCTTCAAATGCTGTTAATTTGTGTACGGCAAGAATAAAAAGAAGGCAATGAAAATTTCTCTTCATGTATTTTGGCAAATAGTTATATCTGGAAGATAAGAATCAGTTGGAGAGCAGCTCCTATTTAATTATGGAAGGCAAAACTAGGCTATTCTCTGAATTAATTCAGCAGAAAGAGTCCAGTTCTCAGTGTCTTAACCAAAGGTACTTACTCAAAACAAATACAGCGATCCAATGATAAAACAATCATTAAACTCGGTACTTAAAAAATTGTATTGTGATTTTTCAGTGTCTGGAAGGTCAATTATAATTTTACCTCAGCTTTCAGCTTTGGCAAATAATGTTTTGCTCCACCTTGCCTAATAAGGGATATCAATGAGCATTTACATGTAATTTAATTTGTCTTTATGTGGATCATAGTACTGCTTCTCTCCCATTGATTGATTTTTCTGAAAAAGATTTTAATACTGCAGCCAGTCAAGGATTGCCTAGATTCTTACATTTCTTTTCATCTACTCTTCTATAGGTTAAGAGCTATATAAAATCCCAGGAGAGTGCAAAACATTGGAAGGGGTAGAGGCTGAGAAAAGTAGGAAAATAGATGAGAAATAATGGGATTATGACAGTCGACTGTGAATGATTTTAATCTGAGGACCAACAGTCATCATGCAGTTTCTTTAGATCTTGAGCTATGGGTTCTTACAAATATTGTGTTTGGGCCATACACTAAAGGTACTAGTTTCTAAAAAAAGGCTTGAAATAGCATAGAATTGTGTAATTCCATATTAACATACATAGTCAATATCATAATTAAAATGACAGTGCAATCTGAATTGATTCACAGAGGCTTGTTTTGTTTAACTTTTAATCCAAGATGTTCAGGAAGTAATACTCCAGTCATTGTTGATAACTCTGAATGATTTGGCAATATTTTAAAGTTTCCTGATTCATTTGGTTCGAGCCATTTCGTAGTTACATGAACTGGGAGAAAAGGAATCCCTGTACTTATTGCAACAGCAAGCCTGTGATTCCCTTCGGCTAAATACACTTTTCCATTTTCTTTGTTATACGTGAGTACTAGTGGCGAATCAATGCCAAACTTGAGAACATATCGCCTGATCTGTTCAAGTCTTACCCCTCCATCTTTAACCTTGGGTGTGTGGAAACGATCAAACTCTTTGAAATCCCATAATTGCTTCATATCTACCATTTGATAAGGTAGCTCAGAACTAAAACTCTTGACAAGATAGTCATTTGATTTAGAGATGTAAATTTCATTTTGGAGGGGCTCATCGAGGTATTTAAATCCCATAATTGCTTCATATCTACCATTTGATAAGGTAGCTCAGAACTAAAACTCTTGACAAGATAGTCATTTGATTTAGAGATGTAAATTTCATTTTGGAGGGGCTCATCGAGGTATTTAAAGAAGGGGTTTGAAGCTTGCATGGTCAATTGACATTGCTCTGTTTCTTCTTCTGGTGAACTGTCAGCACCAGGACCTGTCACTTTGTTAACAAGTTCTTTAAATGTTTTGATATATTTGGTCACCGTCTTCTTAACAGAAGATTTCTTTATAGGAGAGAACAATTTCTTAAACTTCTTAGGTGGATGGCGTTCAGGTGTGTAATCAATCGATGCTGTTGGTTTTCCGCCCACACGTTTTGTAAACGGTATATCTTTGCCACTTGGGGGTGATTTCATTTCTACATCAGATGATATCTGTTGACCATTGCAACTGTATTGTGATTTAATTTCTGAAATATTCAAAACTAAAGTTTGCAACTCTTCCAATTTTGCATTATTTTTAAATGGAATCCCCTCATGTCTCAGAATTTCTTTTAAATTTTTTATCTTCACTTTTGTGTCTGACAGATTTAACTCCTGCTTGTAGATTGTAATTATAGAATTCAGTTTTTCTCTTTCATAGGCAATTGTTTTGCCATACACATTTGGATCGGAAGCACTCTGTTCGTAAACAAGAATGTGAACATACTCAGGCCTTTTACACTGGGGAATTTCTCCAACATACTCAGCCTTTCCCCCTCTTATCATCCCATCATACAAGTACCAACCCCTTTTACAACCAATCTGAGTGGACAAAATCTCACACCAATAATGTAGGCCATTAAAGTACAAAACGCCAGTTAAATGATATTTAGTGTTCAAAATTTGTATATGTCCCTCAAGATAAGGGATGCATGTACTTGAAACATTTCGCATAACAAAAAAAAAAGCAGGGATTACCACTTAATTCAGTGGTTACTCTGTTTTTCCCATCACAGAACATTGCTACAGAGCTTGTTAATTCCGAAAAATGCCAGACTGTTGATTTTGTAAACTGTCGTTAGAGATAACATTCCCACACCTTCCTGACATTGTTAATTGATTTTTTCTGGTAAGCAAATGCTCGACAACTAAGTTGATTTTATATTGTTGGTTGCCTAAAACATGCTCTTGTAAAATGTCATCATCAGTCACTGGGAAAATGATATGGTGCTTTGTACGTGTACGTTTGTGTACTTGTGGTTGAGTGGAACAAACAGTAGTTGTTGTCTCTGTAAGTCGAAATTGTAAGGTGGAAGATCGCTCACTGTTCTCAATAAGTCTATAAAATATTCCTATTATTGATGCAGTTCTTCCAAAAGAATAATAAATGTGGCCATCAGTTGTTTCATCTCTCAGCCACTTCCACAGTCTAAGTTAACTTGATGGGAAATCTCCATCTTCCCTTAATTGAAAGCAATCTTGTAACACACACATTCCTTTACCAAAAGCACTCATGTCTATCCGAATTTGTCGCCTAAATGGATGGTATAAGAATTCAAGAATAGTGTCCTGATGGCAGCTATTTCCAAGTCCCCCTGAACCCCAGGTGTATGACTGATAAGAAATTTGAGGCTTGGCAATTGAGAGATTTTTATTTTTTAGCCGCTCTAGTCTTGTTTCACATGGATTCAACCTACATTTCCATTCCTCGATTTTACATCCTCCACATTTTCTGGGTGCAATTGCTTTACTGTCTTTCTTTGTTTCCTTTTCTAAATTCCAAAATAGGTCGATATCTTTGTGATCAAGAATACTGTCATCTCTTACTGAACTGCCAGATGACAGCATTTTACAATTTGTAGAGATTTCTTCAGCTCTCTTCTTTAAGTTAAATGCATCTGCTTGCCAGAGAGGTGCAGTTCCTTCTGTGTCTTGTGTTGAATCCCAGAACTGCTTTAAATAGTTTAGCAAGTCTGCTATATATTCATCATCTCTAGTAACAAGGTATATCCGATATCCAACTGGAGTCCATACAACATAATGACACCATTTAGTATTTGTGCAGTACATCTCTAACATTATTTGTGGAATGTGGTTTGTGCAAACATTTCTGTATGGTACTGGTTTGCCTCCCATAAATGGGCATTTGATTTCTATAACTCCCACATCTTTTTTTGAGAATGTATTATTGATCTCAACTAGCCCATCAGGAGAAGAGGCTAGCCATGGGTTACCAGTGTCATTGTTGACTATATGAACTCCAGTTTCACATACCTTGCTATTAGGATAGGTTTTGGTAAGGAACTTGGAAATATATGTTGCCATGGCACTATTCTCACACATAGATCCCCATTTCATGGCCAGTTGAGATTTGCTTGTCTCTGTTCTTGTGGTCCCACCCCCTTTCCTTACCTCATCCCAATAATTTTCCATATTTGGCCTTCCAAGCCACCCTAAAGCAACAGCTGCTTTGCTGCCATTTATTTTACCTTTCCGAAATTTAAACCATTGCTCTGATCGCTGTTTTGTTGTTTTGGGATCTAAATTATCGACTGCAAGAGGACTACCGGTATATGTGCCATGTTTTTGTAAATCAAAATAATCTAACATGCCAATCATTTTAGGTAAGGCAGTGGTGGGGTGGTACCACATTCTGTTATTGTGTTTAGTTGTTGTCTTCATATTAAAAGTTGAGGAGTTTGATTTCTGTTTTGTTATTTTAAAAGGGCAATCCTTTCAGAAATGACCAAGTTGTCCACATTTAAAGCACTGTTGTCCTGCAAGCCAGGCTTTGTTGCAACCTTTTTGGCAGTCTCTTACCCAGTGGCCCAACTCCCCACAACCATGGCATTTACTTTTTGATTCATCGACCGAAGTTGTTGTAGTTGCCACATTTTTTTCTGCAGTTATATCATATTTTTTTAGCAATTGCCGTATTGCAGAATTGTCTTGGTGAGCACTTGGGCCAAGTCCATCAACTACCAAATAGGTTACACATCTTCTTTTGGTAAATTTTTTTACAAACAGAAGGAGCAAAGTACCAGCCAATTCATTGTCTGCATGAGTAACATGCATCTTGGTTAGAGTGTTATTCCACAGTACCCTTAAATTCTAGTGCTGTTAGTGCTTTCGGTAAAGAATTTTCAGTCCAGTTTTCATTGTTGAAGTAGTGCTGGCATAGCCCATGGTCTAAGCAGGAAATGAAATCGAGCAAATGTTGGCTGTTAACTTCATTTTTCAGAGCATTCACAATTATTTGGTTTGCCTGAATTATTGTGGAAGATGTTGATAAGTCAATATATTCTAAAGTTTGCTTTGCATGCCTCAAGAGCTGTTGTTTTTGTGCTTTATCAGAAGTGTCTTGTGCAACAGAGAGTGGAAGAAAAGAATTATCCTTTGAAACAGTTGGTTCTGAAGAAAGCTGTGCATCAGGCTCAGTAGAACATCTGTTCTTGTTTCTCCAAGTAAAGGTATTTTCACAGCATTTGGTGTACAAACTGGATCATAGGAGCCTATGCTTTCATGCAGTTCACCAAATTCTGATGTGATTAACAGGTTTGTACTTATCGTTGTGGCTGACTCAAAAAACTGAAGGACAGTAGGGTGACCTGATGCTATGCGTGCCCGTTGTAAAGAAAAATAGTTTTCAACATCGTCTTGACACATTGTTTTAGGAATAATAACAGCATCAGGAAAATTCATTTGAATGTACTGTACTAATCCTAAAAATGCCCTTATAGCTCTCACCAAATCTTTGTAAGTTCTTTCAGTGATAAACTTTTTCCAATGAGCATTGTGTTGACCTTTTCCAGGCATAGTAGTTTTTATCTCATTGTAACGATTGGAAAACCATATTAAAATCTTGACAAGTTCTCTGTAGCTTGAGGGATCTACCTCTGTACAATTATTCATTATTTTAAACAACTTTGCACACATGCTCAGGTACAGCCTAGTTCCAATTGTTTCTTCAAGAGGAAAACTACCCTGACATATATCAGTCACTACTTCTTCTGAACAGACTTCCACTGCTCGTTTCACAGACATTTTTGTTCTTGCACCTAATTTAACATGTTTCCATCGTAGTTTGGTTTGCTTCCTTTCAACAACGTCAAGAAGGTGTTGGGATGTTATTTTCTGGTCAGACAGTTCCATGTGCCTAGCTGGATTGACAATAAAATTTCGCAACTTTTTTATAAGATGGGGGTAGTCTGACAGCCACCAGATTGGGCTGTTGTTGTTAAAAGGGTTAGAGCACACCCAATTTTGAACATTTGATTTGCAAAAGAAAGCATGGGAGTAAGATGAACTGTCACAAACTCCAAAAAGAACCTGAATATGTTTGCCATTTACAACTGTCTTTGAAAGAACTTCAATCACTTTCCATACCAACACTTTGAGTTTTCTGCTGTTCATTTGCCTTACTGGAAAACTAGCAACAGGCCAGGAGAAGTCACCTTCGATAGAATTAAAAAAGAACTGGCAAACCATCTTTGCCTTCACCTGGTTATTAAGAGACGGTCTCTGTAATTTCGGTCTGCTCGATCTGGCTTGAAAAATAGATTTCGCTTATTTCTTGTGTGTTGCAAGACTTTCATGTCTCTCTTAGTTCCTTGCCCCCAGGTGGGGGATAGGGCCGGACGTTAATGCTCGCCATCTGTCCCTATTCTTGGCCACAGCTGCTGCTGCGGCCCACGATTTTAGTCCCAGCTCAGCGCATTCTTTCTCCACCGTTCTCCGCCATGTTTCCCTTGGCCGTCCTCTGCTTCTTTTTCCACTTGGTGCCCAGGATAATGCCACGTGTGGGTTGCGGTTTGGTGTCATACGTAGAACATGACCTATCCACTTCCATCGCCTACGTCGTACTTGTGAACTGATCTTTTCGATTCCCGCTTTTCTCCGAATTTCATCATTGGACACACGCATGGGCCAATGGACTTTCAAGATTCTCCTTAGGCATTTGTGAAGGAAGGTGTCAAGTCTTTTTTCATCCGCTTTTGTCATTCTCCAAGTCTCGCATCCATACAACAGGACAGCAATGATGTTTGACTTGAAGATCCTCAACTTAGTTTCTCGGCGGAATTCACCTGTTCTCCACACCTTTGAAAGTCGATGAAAAACACTTCTAGCTTTCATGTACTTATACTAAAACCACAATTCCACAATTCGCTTGACCAGATCATTTATTTTTTTTGAGTTTTTAATGCATCAGTCAATTCCAGCAGTGCCCATCTCCCCCCCGGGCATCAGCATTTCTTTGGTAAATTCCCCGGGGTGGGGACAAGGGAACCGGGCAAATGCCCCGCTCCCGGGTTGATTGTTTTTAATCTCTCGATAGGTGATATAAGAATATAATACTTCTTGACAATGAAGAAATATCTAAAATTCAGAAAATATACCTTTAAAAACATCCATGAACATCCACGAGCTTCTCTAGTCGTTCATGGACTAGCTAATCTGCAACGTAGTCCACGTCTTGGCCTATAAACGCCACCATCACGAATACGCGACTCACTCCACGGTTTCGAAACCACGTGTCAAATGCCCGGGGATCAACCCGAGGTACGCAAATGCCCCACCCCTGGGATGGGCAACATTAGGAAATGCCCCAGGGTTGCCCGGGGGGGGGGGGGGATGGGCACTGCTGGAATTGACTGATGCATAAGGATTTTCGGTTCACCCAAACTGGCGCCCGTAACGACCAAAGTCAGGGCTTAAATTTACCACAACTTTCAAGATGAATTAAACAAAAACGAATAACCTCTGTACCAAAAAAACACCACAGCCAGTTATATTATGTCTTCTTGATTCATCACACCGACTTTCATGAACATTGACTTCGAATCAAGCCAACAACAAGACATTAACGACACCCCTATCACACACTTTGATGAAACACGCGAAAACGGATCAGATTCAAACTTTATTTTTGAAAAAGTGAGACGCTCTATTTGAGTCAAACCAACACAGCCGAAAAGTAGATACAAAAGACAATGTCACTACAGAAAGAAACCTTGCGGTATCGTGTTATTGAAACATTTATAGCTGTGCAAACTTGCCAAATTTCGACGATCTTCATGTTTGTAGCCATTTTGAGGTACTCGTCAGGACGAAGCGTTTCATCAACTTGCCTCGCAGGCGTATCTAAAACCATCGAAAATAAAGAAAAAGTTAATATAAAGGCATTAAAGTTCAAATGAAAAAGTTAAAATCGTGTTTAAAAACGGAAACTAGACTTAAATTTCAATCATTTCTGGAGATGAAAGATAGGTCATTGTTCGAATTTCATTCGATGATTCCACAAGACATAACAGTATCTGACACGCAAACTTCGACTCGATGTAGCGTTTGAATCAGGTAAAGGTAGTTACCTCGTAATTTCCCTTTCTTCCATGCGTACAGCCAAGTTGTTTTTACGACAAAACGTCGAACATCGGCGAAGAAGCAAACGAACCGGTCATGTTTATCCATCGGTACATACTTTATGTATGGGGTATCGTATCGTACCGTACAGTGCCTCATTAGAGCCTCATACATGAAGTAGTGACCGCGAAGCCGGTTCTTCGGTTGTTGTTCGACGTTCAACGTTTTGCAATGGAAAATCTTCGCTGTGTGCCAGCAAGGAAGGGAAAGGACGACGTTACTACCTTAACCTGATTCATATGCTACATCAGGTCAAAGTTTTCGTGTCAAATATTGTAATTTCGTGTGGAATCATCGAGTGAAATTCGAACAATGATGGCCTATCTTAGATCTCCAGAAATGGTTTAAATGTAGGTCGAATTTCTGTTTATAAACACGATTTTAACTCTTTCATTTGAACTGTAATGCATTTATATTGACTTTTTCTTTATTTCTGATGGTTTTAGATACATCTGTGAGGCAAGTTGATGAAACGCTTCGTCCTGACGAGTACCTCAAAATGGCGGCAAACATGAAGATCGTCGAAATTTGGCAAGTTTGCACAGCTATAAATATTTCAATAAGACGAGACCACAAGGTTTCTTTCTGTAGTGACATTGTCTTATGTATCAACGTTTCAGCTGCGTTGGTTTGATTCAAGTACACCGCCTCACTTTTTCAAAAATAAAGTTTGAATCTGATCCGTTTTCGCGTGTTTCATCAAAGTGTGTGATAGGGGTGTCGTTAATGTCTTGCTGTTGGCTTGATTCGAAGTCAATGTTCATGAAAGTCGGTGTGATGGATCAAGAAGACATAATATAACTGGCTGTGGTGTTTTTTTGGTACAGAAGTTATTCGTTTTTGTTTAATTCATCTTGAAAGTTGTGGTAAATTTAAGCCCTGACTTTGGTCGTTACGGGCGCTCGTTTGGGTGAACCGAAAATCCTTGAAAACTCGAAAAAAATAAATGATCTGGTCAAGCGAATTGTGGTTTTAGTATAAGTACATGGAAGTCTTGCAACACATAAGAAATAAGCGAAATTTATTTTTCAAGCCAGATTGAGCAGACCGAAATTACAGAGACCGTCTCTTAATTTTTGGTTGGTCATCAGACTCACTTTAACTTTGTGAGCTGCATGAATTTTCACTTGAATCTGAATCTGATGTTTCCTCTTCATCAGAAATAATACTTTTGTCTTCATTATCTATCAAATCAAAACTGTTTGTAATTTCCTTTGGAATATCCAGATTTTCAAAAACCAAGAGGTTCTCCGGTTCTTTTACAAACAACAATACCTTCCTGAATTATCATTTCATCCCAGTGGATCCCACCAATTCCTTTGCAATTCCTTCTTTCCATTTCTCGAGTCATTCTTTTCAAATTAGCGTGATTTATTGGTTCTGAAGAAGAGTCAGTCTGCCTGTACTGTTTGATGGTTTGCCAGTGAGGCACAGGAAGTATGCTTCGAATGCTTTCATAGTCTTTTTCACGGCATTTGCTGGCCAATGAACAACACCATTTTATAACCAAAGGGTGAAATCTCATACCTTTTGCTTTTGGCTTCTGTTTTGTTTTGGTTAATTTAGTGTTACTTTTGGTAAACTCCTTTTCTTGTTTCTGCAACCCTATAATAGCATCCAACATCAGCAAATATAAAACAGAGTTTTCTTTAAGCAAATTTTCCTGGACAGCTGTGTCTACAAGATTACCTAGCTTTGTTGAACTAGTCTTGAAGTTTTGGGGTGGCTTAATTTTGGCTTCTTTCATGTAGTGTCTTGTTCTTAATTTCCAGTACTTACATGATTTTTTAAGATTTTGGTATCTTTCAATTAGTTGTTCAAAACTAAGTTTGGAAAGTGCAGCATGAGAGTCAAAACTGCACTTATCAGATGGAGTCTCTTTATATATAGACTTTATATTTTTTAACAAAAGTGTGCAGTTTTGACATCTTTCTGCACGTGGCTGACACAGGAAACATGCACATAGTCGGTCTGGATTAATACTTCTGATAGTCTCTTTTATCTCCTGTCCATAATGATTGGTAAGCAAAAACTTAGAGTCTATTTCATACTTTGTTGTAGAATCGATGACAAAGTTTTCTTGTTGCTGTCTCATTTTAATAGTTCTGAGGAAGTTTTCATCATAAATGCCAAGACAAGGCTGTAATGAGAAAAGGGTGTCCAGAAGATCTGTAACTGTTTTTTGGGCCATAAGTTCATTCTCAAAACAGCAATATGGAAGAAAACCTTTGTCGATTTGTTTCCCAAGGACATAAACTGAAAATGAAAACTTGTAGGGTGCACCAAATAGAAAGGGGCAAAAAATAGTTAATTTTTTTATGGGTAAAGGATCTCCTGAACTTTGGTAGGAATGGTAAAAATGCAGCATGACACCACTTTTTGCATGCTGGAGGAAAACTTCCCATGGTGCAAATGCTGTTTTAGATAGCGATAGAAACATGTCAGAAACTGCTTCGAAACTGTTAAATATTGATATGTTCTTTTTGCTGTTGGTATAATTAGAGCCTTCAAAAAAATCTGAAAAAGGAAATGTGATGAGCTGGGCTTTAGTTTCATTTCCTGATGCCCCTAACCCAATTTCCTGATCACTTAATTTCTTGCTTGACTTGCGCAATTTTAGATAAGTTGGACTGCATTCAGTGCAAATGTAGTTGTGCTCAAAATCTGAGTTTGCTAAAAGTTCTTCATTATTTGAAATGCAGTCCTACAAGTTACAATTGGTTTCCTCAACTTTGCCATCATTTTTCTCATCTAAACAAGTTAGAATGTGTTGTGGACATGGTGTTGTTTTTGTAACAACAATATGTTTCTTACATGAAGTGCATGTCTTGACACCAAGCAAAGAGAACATATCATCATTCTCACTCTTGTCATCTGTTTTAGCAATTCTTGGGGTGGCATACAGTATACTGGAATGTAGCCGCTTTGGTTTATGACCACGCTTTCGTTGCAGGTTGTAGTGGTGGTGGCAAATGTTAACATTGAGGTCATTTGCTTGGCTGAGCATATCGGGTGATAGTTTCAATTCATAAACTCCAGTCAAACAATTCACTTTCCTGTTTGATGCAATCTCTGGACACCCTTTGATACAGCACTCATCATTCCCACCAAATAGTCTTACTCGCATTTGAAATGTGGTGAGATTGACAAGTTTTTCATTATTTTTTGTAAGATTTCTTTCTGGACCACTTAACCAATAGACATTTTGAGGGATTTTGAATTTCACAGAAATTTGTTTTCGTAAAGCTGATATTGTGGCAGTTTGATTAAGGTGGAAGATGTGTGATTTTCCATACCAGTCTTTCACAAAAACCTGAATCATACATGACTTAAATTGAGGGATAAAACATAATAAATTTCCAGGAAGAGATAAAAAGATGTTGAATAAATCAACAAGTATGAATTCATATATTGAGACAACACCTAATATTGTGTCAACTGACCAAAAGTTGCTGACTGTAAATTGTGTGGCAGTTAGCTGAAATAAGTATGCTAAAGAAAATGTTAATATTAAGACACCATAGTCTCCTACATACAAAAGCATTAAGTACAAAAACCTTAGAGTTGTAAAGCCACAAAAATTCAAGATTTTTTGTTTCATGAAATGATCTGAAACTATGTGTGAACCACTTTATGTAGAGTAATTTTCTATTAAAAATGTGGTGCAAAAACTATTTATAGCCATGTTGCCAAAGATGACAGATAGAACGTACAAATAGTGATGCTTTCAAAAGCGATTTGAATGAGACAATACCATCTTTTCCAGCCAATCTTCTGAAAGATTGTATAGAAATTTATAGAATGTTTGTAATTTTGGGACTATTAAATAAATTATTGTAAGTAAGCCTGGTAATGATATTACACAAAGGCTGAAAACAAGATAAAATTGAATTAAATCTGTTCTTGTTGATACTGGCATCAAATTGTCAGTTTTGTCAGACTCCTTTCTTTCTGTTTGCTTGCTCCTGTCAGTACAAACATGGAATTTGTATTTTGTTCTGAAATTGGAAATTCTGTTTAGTACTGACCTCCAGTTGCTCTTAAAGATCAAGTTCTGTCTTTTGTGCTTGCGAGTTCGAAAACGCATTATATGCAAAAAATTGAAAAAGTAATCAGAATGCGCAGTTTGTTTAAAAACATCATTTCCTTTGTTTTGTAATTGATATATACCAGTCAGTGTGCTAACAATTTCTTTTGGAAGAAGGTGAAGTGAAATTAAGATTAAGGAACACTGAACTCTAAATACAGTTGCTAATGTACCACAGAATAACAAGCTTCCAATTGGTAAGTGAACAATTAAATCAAAGTAACATTCGTAAAGTAAAAAAATTAAAATAATGGCCTGTACAACAATTCATACTGAAAGTTTGTTTTAAATGGCACGTCCTCGTCCCATGATCTTGAAAAAGAGAAGGCCAGAAACAAGTGATACTTTGAGCAAAACAAGAGAAAAACTAGTCTTTTCTTCTGATTTATCGCAAGACTGTTTCAAACAGGAAACTGATTTTCAATCAATTAAGAAAATAGAATAGCCAAAATATCAAGCGAAATAATTGACTGTAGTAACGGATGTGCTGAGAAAAAAAAAAGGATAACAGCGGAGGCAGATGTAGTGTTAACTATCCCTAGTGGGAAAGAATAATCTTCCAATTACTTTGTTGATCATCGGCAAATTTCTTGCAACACATGATCCTTTGGCTTTTAATAATCGATTCTACATGAGGCGCTTTTAGTCCACCTTTATCGATATCACCTACAAGTGATGAACGTTTAAGAACCGTTCTCTGAGAAAGTGAAGCAAACTTGGAAATGAAAATTTTTAACCCCCCTTCATTTTTTGTGTGGAGGTAGGCTACCTGGGGGGATGAACAAAAACGACCATATTTTGATTGGCAGATGTATTGTTTCCATGGTAACCGCACTTGGTCACGCAAGCCTCAGGTTCATGTTTTGAGCTAAAATTTCACTCTCAAAAAGTAAAAATATACGAGGCTAGTTCTCGGGTAAATGTAAACCAAATCAAATGAAATTCCAGCAGAAAGTAGAGTCATTCTTCTAGTTTATAAAAATTATTGTAAAAGTATTTTGAGGTTTATGAACAAGGAAAAAATTGACGCTGTGTAATAAAGCCTGTCGGCCATTTCGACAAGCGGCAAAATCAAGCAAAACCAATTTCGCTATTTTTCCCAAAGTACTCACTTTCTTGAAACCAAATTAGCAGCAGAGCTAATATGGATAATGTAGTTTCAAAATATCATAAAATTTTTTGGGGGAACGTTATATTTTGTCCATAGGCATTCAAGACATACAAGGCAAATTGCAACAAATTGCAAGATTGGCCATTTTGAGGGCCTCGCTATTTGGCCTAAAAAGGCTTAAGAGAGATGAATTCAGCTTGGAAATAATTTTATATCACCTTGTCTGTTACGTAAATGTGATTAATAACGTTTTGGTTGGCGAATTTGGTGAAATTTAAATTAATACAAAAGCCTACCTTGCAAGTTTTGGCAATTTCTTTAAGACGATTTGTTGTCTGAGACTCGCCTTCGCTCCCTCCAATTTCTTGACCAAATTAAGCACAGACACTAGCAGAAAGGCCAAATCTAACAGTTTCCCACATCAAAATCCATTTTCCTGCGTTTCAGACCACAAATGATGATACATTAATCCGCATACTTGATAAACAACAGTTCGCCGCCATGTCAAAACACATCCGTAACTTTGTGATTTCTTCCGTCGAGTGCCAAACCTCTTCAGTACAATTCATCCGGAAAGGTAGATAAGTGAACACTGCATTAAGCAAATGCATGCCTGTGAACATTACAGAGTAATGTCAGTGATGCATTTGGCAGAAATCGGAGGTATAAAAGCAACTTATTTTTAAGGAGACACCATGGTGTTAAAAGGGGAATGGTGCGAATGGTGCAAATAAAGCTATTGTTCCCACCCACGCTACTGCGATATTCTGGTCAGCTGTCACCTCCTGCTCGGTTTTGCTATGGGCGGATGCAGGAGGGAGGGGTCAACTCGTCAAATCCACTGTCTGTATGCGCGTAGCCATCGTGACGTCACGAAGAAAGAAGCGCGCAGCTTTGGAGTGATTTCGAAAATGGCGGCCTTGCGTTCGCAACACAACGATATTTCAAGCTGATTTTCTCCACTTATTTACGTTCCAAGTGCTTTGTTTTTGGACAGTGAAGATTGACTACGATTTCTCTTTCTGAAGAGGTGAGTAACTTATAACTGTAGTTGAAAATAACTTCATAGAGGAAAGTCTCAAGAGATTTGGTCATTTTCTTCGAGTGGGAAAATGTGTTGGTAAATTTTGGTTGTTCGCACAGAAAAATCGCTTTTTCTCGAAATCGATTCAGCATGAAAACTTGAAACTCGGCTCAATAACGGGGTATTTCTATAGGAAGGATATGCCATTGAAGTTAATACAGAGCAAGTGACCAAAAAAATGATCAGTCAATTTTACTCACCTACATTGTGTGTTATAAATTAAGCTTTGGGTATCACAATGTCTGGTTTATATCATGGATTGCCCGAGTTAATCAGTTTTCCAACAAGTCGAACTGTGGCCAAGCAGTCAAGTAGTCTTTTTATAAACTGTGAAGACGAAAGCGTGGTCGAAAGCGGAAAACTTCAAAATACACTGCCATAGTGAAGCAGATGCATGATAAATATTGGGATTGCTTTCTTCCATGGTACATGTTGATGCATGATCTATTCTGAATTGTTCTGTTATTTAGAACTGATATCTCTGTCCAGCCGTATAATCATTACTAGCGACACCCGGTTTTTAAAATAACTTTTATAACATGACATACCACTGCAGCAAAAAGATAAGAGAACTTAGAATGGTGTATTTATTTTATTCCACACAAAACAAATCATTCAAAACAACATCATGCCAAATGAGGTTTCTGTTTTGAGCTGTTGTGTTTTAATATATATTTACTCAGAATTATTTTTTTATTAATAGCTGGCTGCATCATGGTTTGTCTCATATTTCCTTGCAACACAATTCTCTGTATATTTCTTAAAATTATTTGATTTTTAATTAATTAATTTCTTTATGTCTTAATTGCAACCACCACACAAACAAGAGAGTCAAAGTCATTTTAATTGGCTTTCACACCTTTATTAATTTCATACCATTGAAGTGCACCAGAAGCATTTTGTCAAGATTTCTATATTCAGTTAAATGCAATAGAGTTAATAACAAAGAGCATAATTTACCTGTAGTCAGCAGTGCTTTTACATGCACATGCCCCATGATTCCATGTGCTGCTCATGGCCCGAGGTGTGTTCAAGCATTTAGATAGTTAATTTACTGCCCATAGGAAGACAACAAAATAACGGAAAGTTTTTCCAACAAGAATTTAAGAGATACTGTCCACAAAATTTAAGATTGAAAAGTGTAATATTTCATCACAAAAGTGATTTATATCATTTTAAAGCAATGTACAACTCTAAAATTGTATGGGCATATTGCACTGAGTAGCATATTTCTTGGCTCTCCAATGATCCACACTAGAAACAATGAAAGGGCTCTTCGTTTATTTCCTCGCGCTCAGCAAGCTAAGACACGTTTATTACATCCCTTCATATTAAAATGAGGTGTTAAAGGCCTAGGTTTTAATACGCTTATTATTACTGTAAATAATATTAGAGTACTTAAGCACTCTAATATTGGAATATTTTTTAATTTCAAGTTTTTCTTTTAATGTTTTGCTCTCTTGATCTCAGTCATATACAAACATTCGGCTAAGGCTCATGAAAGCTCACATCACTGGAGCCTATTGTGCCTATTTGAATTATTAATTTTGTTAATACTCCATTTGTTTTGGAAAATGAGACAAGATTCCTCTCAAGGACAAAGTGCGATGGTATTTCTAATATTTTCTGAAATACCTGTCTGGCTAGATAATATTTGGGGGGAGGCAGGGGGATAGTTTTGTTATGTACTTGTGTTTTGAAGGCATGGCAGCGGGCATTTTTTTGTCGGAAACCACTCAGTGAGTATTTTTTATTGGGATTATTTAAACCATTAAATTGTACAGGGGTGATGTCAAATTTAGTAATAAGTTTGTGTATTGTGCTGCTTCCTGTCCCTCATTATGGTGCAGCTTATATTTGGAGGAGAAATGTTTTATGTTAAGATGTTTTTTGATTTTATGTCGATTTAATGTTAATTTACAGTAAGTGTTGTTTGGTGTTTTAAAATTTTTGTTTACTTTCAGGGGAACCAAGGACCATGATAATAATGTTAACTATAAATTGTGGTTCTACAAACCAGAAGGGAACAAGACAAACTGATGGCTGTTAGCAGCTGGCAGATAGGGGAGACTTAAGAAAAACAATTCTATGGGCTCGAAAAGGACATTCCGGACCCAAAAAGGACAGTTTATCGGTTGGACAGTCTGGAAATTAAAGCATAACTATAATTTATATGTTGTTTGATCTTTACCATATCTTGATTGTTTTGAAAAAAATTAGTGATTACTTAGTCAGTTATTGTCTAGTAAATTATACATTAAATTTATTTAACATTTTCTAATATGTTCAGCTCCAATACCATGAGCTACTATAAGCGCATAATATTTTACATCAAACTTTCAATTAAATGTGGCGTGTTACAAGCAGGCATCAGCTAAGAATTACATGGGATTCTGTGCAATAGACAGTTACGAGAAGATTGTCAGTGGTTGATATTTGGATAATATTTCGGAGTTGCTAAGGGATCGTTAGTGATAGAAACTTTTGAGTTACAAGAAGATCAGTGATATGAAAATTTGAATTACAATGTAAGGAGCAATACTTAAGGTCTAGAATATAAACTTGGAAGACTCATTTTTATTTTTATTTATTTATTTTTTTAAAAACAACTTAATAATATTTTTAATACATAATATAGCAAAAGACGGGTATTGAATAAAAATGGATGTCTTATAACACTTTGTAAGTCTTTTATTTTGCTTTTTCCATAATAATTGTAGCTGAAAGTGAAGTGAGATGATCCCATGATATCCGGAAATGTCTATTGTTTTCGGGATGTAGCCTCTCGGAGGGATGACATCTTGACATTGTCCTTACTAATTTCTTTAAGGGTATTTCCAAGCTGCTTGTCAAGACGATTTATTTTTGCCGTCAGGTACTTTGCCTTAATTACATTTTTTCCAATACGAGCTTCCGTCTCCCGCATACATAGGGTCGTTTTCGGCCTTTTCTGCTTCTTTTGCAAGGATTAATTCTTCCTGCTCTTGTTGTGTGATAGTGAAGAGTGCCTTCTTACACCCTTCGTATATTTCTGGCGTAAGCTGAACTGCCCAAATCCTGAACCTGTTTAAGACAAGAATATCTGATTTCTGATACCCCGTCAAGACAATTGTTGTTAGCATAATCAAATATGAGTTAAGCTTGGTGTGAATACCAAAGTCAACAGAAGTCAACACTTCAAGGAAGGACTTGCAAAAATTCAGCTTGTGGCAAAATTTGTATAAACAAACATATGCTTATTCTGTTTAAGACATTGGCCCGTGTAAAGATACCCTGTTTAAGCCAAAAAGGGGTGAAATAGATACCCGGTTCAAGACAAAAAATCCTGAAAACCATACCCTGTTGGGCTGCACATCCCCATTAAGCCCTTATATGGGAGTGCCCCCCCCCCCCCCCCTCAGGTTTGTCAAGCTGTTGTTGTTGATTACGATTCTGCAAGCAAATGCCCATTGGTGTAGACCAAAACCTTAAATAAATACTGTGTTGTAAGGTCAGCCCCAGAGTTCACATCACCAAATTACTGTCTCGTTAAAATAACTAGCATGGTACAACTGTTTTCTTTTAACTTCCAACCTGGACATCATTGACATTCGGAATGTGTGCATGTCTCAAATCTTTCACTAAAGAATCCAACTTTCGTTTGATGGATTTTTTCTTCTCCCACAAATCCACTTGCATGTTTGCCTGTATCAAGAAATATAGAGAATTGAATGTCTCTTGATGACAAGATATGTCTGTTGACATGTCGACAGCTTTTCTTATTCCAATGCCGTTGTCACGAGTCTTTTAAATAAGAAAATAGCTATTTTGGGATGAAATTGCTTTATACTGCAGCAAAAATATATCTTCTTGTTGGAGGCAAGGGACATGCGGACGCCCGAGGAAACAGGTTTTACTCTGACTGGTGTTTTTATGGTGAAATCTAGCCGAAACGGAGAGCGTATGTGATTTTTGCTCGTGTTAAATAAATCCAAAAATCTGCAGGTTCCTAAAGCTATTCGTTTCAAGGGCTACGACTTGAATTAGAAATAAATTTGATGATTTGTAAGTTCAAAAACTGTTAACAACAAGAGCCGTGAGATCCTTGCTTTCGCATAAACAACATGAACATTTCAACTTAAAAGCGGTCAAAATTACGTACCAGTTTAGTGAACGGATCTCCCTTGTTCTTCCAAATTCGCTGAACATTTCGTGCATTTTGCTATAAATTAGACCATTGTAATTGATCAATTACTTTAATGAACTTTGCCGGGAAGCTTGCGTCAGCCATTAGGCCTCGCGGGGAGAATCTTATCATCTTCGCCCGATCTGGTTAGATATATAGGGGTAACAAATAAATCTCATGGACTATTTTTAACATATGTTACAACAAATCACTCGATAGTCCAAACTCCTTTGTTAATGAGCATTTCCGATCGCATTAGGTTTTTTTCACTTCATCTCACTTCGCGGGTGTCACGCAATCATGGCTGCTGTGCGCAATTTGACACCAAGGAAATGCGTTTAAACTCACTGATCATTTTTTTTGAAGGGTTATGTTACTTATTTTCATCACCAACAAAAAGTTTAAAGCCATATCAACGTCATATTTGCCCCTCGCTGCTACATGTTGTTGGGATCTAATGTTATCACTTGTCAAAGAAACACAACCTGTCATTATTTATTCGCGTTTTGAATCGATCGATCGCTACATTTTCCGTCTTTTTGTTCCTTAGCCTTTCTTTGCTGAAAAAAATTTGGTATCTTTACACAGCACATAAATACACTTCTACATACCTTGGGTCTTTTCATCTTCATATTTTAAACTTCTCGGTCAATCATCCGAATAAACTTTTTCGCCGCGATCAATGTTTACATAACATTCAAACTTCCCGGGTTTGGCTACTCGTGACGTCATGATGGCTACGCGCAATGTCCGCGCAATCTCCAAGGCCACTTATATAAGTTGACCCCTCCCTCCTGGGCGGATGGGACGATGACTGGGACGATTGCTACGCGCTTACGTACTATTGTACTTCATTGCAAACAAAAGTTCTAGGACGAGGAACGACGGCAGCGACCCAAGCGATGAAGAAGACGAGTTGGTAAGCTAAAATTTGATTTGCACTCGCTCGATCTGCTCCGCTCTGCACTGCAGTTTTCATGTTTGAAAATGTTTTGATAAAAGAAATATAAATGATAAGAGGCGACTTTTTCGGTGCATCTTGCACCATTATCAAGGTTAAATAATAATAATAATAATAATAATAATAATAATAATAATAATAATAAAGACTTTGTTTAACGAGGGTAGCACGTAACAGTCTCGCGACTGACAAACCTGTGGCCCTCGAATTCCCGATCGAATTGGAATTTGGAAGTGTTGGTTTTGTGCGCCATCCCTGCTCCCCCTTAGTGATAAAAAAGCAAATTTTATTTGAATTGTGAAAAGGCTACGTTGAAAGCGAATTTGCATAAAGAGTGCCAAGCTACACGTAATTACATAAATACTTTAGCGCAAAGAGAATCGGACTGTACATTCAGTGTTGGTTTGAGATTTTGACTACACAACATTTCATTAACAACTTAGGCAGTCAAATTTGTTCGTGCATTTCTTAATTACATTGAAGCGTGCTATGAAATTGTTCGGAACAGCAGTGTATAATGCTTACATATGGATGACGCCTTTTGACGGTGTGTTGTTTATTTGTTTAAGTGTGACCTGTGCGATGCAGGTTATGTCGGGTTCACAAAGGGCCAAATTGTTTCTTGAAAATGTTTTATTTCTTTAATTTATTTCCTAGATTTCTGGTATCCTGGCAGGTGAACAAGACCTCTCTACCTTCTGGCCCTCAATATTTAGAGGAATGGAATGTGCTTAATACAAGTGCTATAAACTTCTTTATAAAAGATTATAATTCAAGAAAGAAATCACTTTGGGTAAGTAACTTTAAGTCCATTATAATGTATGATTTTCTGGAAATCAAATTAAATTTTTTCTTTTACGCTGTGTAGCCCCTTCTACCGCTGTCCTTTTAACTTTGATAGCGGTTTGTTTACTACTATATTCAGTATATCCTTTTACCCTTACCACTCGCTGGTGGAATAATTGTTAAATGTACAATACTGTCTCGGCTTTCTGGGCCTCATCCTCATCAGTGCAGTGCTGATGCTAGGATGGAGGTTAAGCTATATAGCCACACCAAATGATCCCACACATGTGGTATCATCTAAGCCATGCCAGAGTGCTTAAAGCGCCTATAACCCCAAAAACTTTTTTCGGCCGGATTAAATCTTTGCATCATACTGAGTAAAATGCCGCAAAAATTTTTTGATTTGGTTTAAACCGCTATTTTTTTACGAATTTTTAAAGTTGAGTGAAGCGGAAACTGGGACTAGAGACGTCAACCTAGGATATTGGTAATCGTTCTGAAGTGATAATTATAGGAGCAGATTTCAGATCTGGATGGCTAGCAAAGAACTTTCGTAGAATATCAATGAACTACTTATTATAGGAGAACTCAAGTACTACATGTTTATATATGTCTGTATGTAGATATGTGGGAAAAGATTATCATGAAATTTGCTTGAGCATTCTAAACTCAGAGAACCTTAAACACGCAGAGTCACAACACAACATAAATTCTTGACCTTCGCACAGCATGCACAGTTTATTTAAATAAATAGAATTGCCTCAGAGTTTTAAAAAGGTATAAGATTTATTGACTTATTATCAGTATTTACTGTAAATTCTACAACGAAAGTCTACTTGCATATGAATAATTTGCAGTCAACTATTCGTTTCCAGGAGCCAACTTTATTCGCTATTCATCACATTCATACGATCGATAATCTTCTTAAATTTTCTGTTTGAGGTTAGGATTCAACTGAAAATATATCGCCCTGCTTTTAAACCCTTTAGCGTAACACTTGTGCTAACTAAAGTAAAGCCCGAAGACGTCGCGTCTTTGCGGTAAAAATCAGTGAAGAACTTGTTTTCCTTCGCTGCTAGTAATGTAAACAAAGTGTCGCGGAATGAGTCGATTGTTAATTTGCATCGTGTGTACATGCAGGGGTGCAAAACAAGGCAAGGCCCACAAGTCATTGCTGCCTGGTACAGTGACCCTTCATTGCCAGCATGGTAAGGTCTTCCTTTTTGTACAATCGGTCTTCAATTATGAGTGTTAATATTCATGCATGGACATATTAGCTTCTGGCATTAAATTGTTAAATTCCATTTTTTCCATTCTGAGAACTAGGTTCATTATTGGTACGGCCCAACCTGTTAGTTAACATTAAAAACATTAGAAATTGAATTTTTTTGTTTGTTTATTCATATCATCTTAGTTTGTCTCGCCCTCATCTAGTTGTCATTTTAATAACAGTACAGATGACCAAGAACACTCTCTTTCATAGAACTACGTAGCCACGGTCAATAATACCCCCAAAAATCCCTGCTTAAATCAAGCCACCCAAAAAATACTTGCTTAATTTTCCTACCCAAAATAATCCCGGATCAAAAATTTCAAACCCCCAAAAATCCTTCTATAATCCCCTTAAGTTAAAATCCTGAGTACCCCCCCCCCCCCCCCCCCGCCCACTGGAATTTGTTAGTTGCCCTTGTTTATTTTTAAACTTTGATCAAAATGTTGATTGTCATTTTAGCTCCTGATGTAGTCATTTATGACTATGCCTGTGTTCTTCACAATTATTGCCTGAATCGAGAAGCCAAGTTCTTTAAGCATACAAAGTTTCTGATTGATCGTTATCACCAACCCAACCATAAAGGTGAGTTCAATTGTCATTGTATCCAAGTATTTATAACCGGTCATCCAATGTATGTTACAGTTTTCATGGTATATGAAGTCACTACATGAACGGAAATGCATGCATCCAAAATTGTTTATTGAGAAGAATAAAGCAAAATTTTCTTGCCTGTTGGATATTATATAGTTATACAAGCGAAATAGTATCCTGTGACAAATTTGAATTGAATGTAGTACCCGTCATTTCACGCCACTGATTTTTTTTTTTTTAATGTAGGATGTTCTCTTGGGTACAAGATGGCACTTTATCCACAGTTCGAGGGTCTTGACAGCCAAATCTGTGAACAAAAAAACAGCAAGCTTGCAAGGATCAAGGCACAGCTTTCATATATGAATCCAGAACATTTTATTCAACATGCAAAGCTGTTTCTTTCGTACAGCAACAGAAAAAGGATAGCATCTCTTTAGTCATTGAATGATCCTTTGGCAATGTGTTTAGTGACAATTATATATGGTATATATTTTATGGTGGGACAGTTCAAACAAGTGTTTGTTTTACCTGTGATAAGTAAGATTTTCGCCTAAAAGCACAGCAAAATTTGCCAAACACAGGGGCACTCAACTAAGGTTTTTCCACAAGGGCTTTTTTCACTGGCTGGGAATAATGAGCTTTTGGTTTTGCTTGTTTTTTGTATTGTATGGAAAGTTTTCTCTTTAGGAAGGTGCCAAAATGTCAGCAAAAATGATTCTTCCTTTTCATTTCTGGGTTAAGTTACATTATATTTACCCCTTCACTGAGGGGCTAAATTTGGACCTAGTGTCACACACCAACTGTGCTGGGAAATGACGCTTTGTGCACGTTTCCCACCAACTGATAATAATATCCACAAGGCCTTTTTATTTGCTATTTACTTTGTAGTCAGAAAATACATGATAAATTCTAAGAAATTGGCTTGTTGGATGCCTCTGTAAACAGAAGTTAGGGTTATGACAGTATGTTTAAAATAACTACTTCTGACAAAAGAAGTTGGAAAGGTGGTGTATACATTAATAATAATAGTAAGGTTCTAATAACGTTTAGAAAATATCAAAGCTTTAGGATCCCATGCTCGCCTTCAATTAATGTTTGAACCTCGCTTTTAGTTTTAATCTTGTTTGAGTGAGTTTTCCAGGTTTCCAGTAGCTCAAGATTGATCATAGGAGGGGGAATGGAAATGTCTTCTTATGTCTTTTTCTGTGTTCTATAGCATGATCAATGTCAAGAACTGATGGCAAGAATAGGAAATAATGCATCAGTCAATTGAAACCCCGGCCCCCCGACCCCCGGGACTTGGCGGGGATTTAACGCGTCCAAAGCCGGGATTTAACGCACTTTTAACGGCGCGTTGGCCCCGATGGGCGGTGGATTTAACAAATTGTCAGTAGACCGGGGCCGTGGAGCGGTGATTTAACAGAACTTATCACATCAAAATAAAGATGGACTTCTGCATCTAATAAGAGTAAAATCGGCATATTGAAGGCCAGCATTCGCTGCACTTGGAAATTGCAGCTTAAGAGGCTGGGGCTTTTAATGCTAGAACCGAAAATAGGTGAATTTCAAATAGACCAACGATATCGATTTAAGTTACAGTCGACTTCCCATAACTCGAACCTCGCGCTAACTCGAACCAAAATCGGATTTCCGTCATACATTTTCTGTAAGTTTACCCTCGGCAACTCGAACCTCCCACTAACTCGAACCAATTTTCGTTTGCCTTGAGGTCATTTTCTATATAATTTTACCCTCGATAACTCGAACCATGTCTGTCAATACGTGCCAAGTCAAAACAAGCAGTGTACTGTAGTCCAAAACATTGATTTTATCTTGAAATAAAAACATTAGAAATTGAATTCCGAAACGCCACTCAAAATATGAACTGTGTCCCTGGGACTGTGCCACGCTGTTGACGTGCTGCAGACGTTCAGTTTGTTTGTGGAGGTTGATAACGATTCTTTCAAAGGGCGTACTTATTCTGCTGCTCTGCTTTGTTTCACGTTACGTTACGTTCCAATATAAACAGCTAATTTTAAAAATACATTGTTCCATTTTCACTCGACCTCTTTATACTATAATCAAATTTTATTAACTGAAAATACAGACTGTATGAATAGTAAAACACCAGTTTCTCGTTATTTTTTATTGCTCAGTCTCAACTCCCGATAACTCAAACCGTTTTCATTTTCCCTTCAAGGTTGGAGTTATCGGGAGCACGGCAAACACGTAAAACAGTATATATTCATTCATTCATTTATTTATTCATTCATTCATTCATTCATTCATTCATTCATTCATTCATTCATTCATTCATTCATTCATTCATTCATTCATTCATTCATTCATTCAGTCAGTCAGTCAGTCAGTCAGTCAGTCAGTCAGTCAGTCGGTCAGTCATTCATTCATTCATTCATTCATTCATTCATTCATTCATTCATTCATTCATTCATTCATTCATTCATTCATTCATTCATTCATTCATTCATTCATTCATTCATTCAGTCGGTCATTCAGTCATTCAGTCGACTGTATTTCTCCATTTGGTTCGGATGGCCCCGCTATGCGGGGCTTTTAACAGACGTCTTGGCCCTGGGGGCGGGGAAATAAGCCGTTTTTTAACACTTGGTAAGTGTTAAATTCTCCGCTAAGTCCCGGGGGTTGGGGGGCCGGAGTTTCAATTGACTGATGCATAATGCCAATCGGCATGAGTTATCACCACAATCTAGAAAAGCTAGAATCTAGTAATCTTAGCAGCTTTACCTTTGGCTTTAGAAAGGCTTGTCATATATCAAGTCTCAGGTATAGACAGAAGCACAAGCATCTTCTGTTAGTCGAGTTTCTTGCATGGTGAAATAATGGCAAAAAATGTTCAAGCTACACCACGGTGTTCAGAGGCTCACAAACCAAGCCAAGGTATTTCTGCTGTCGGGGCGGAGCATAAAATGAACTGCCTGATGTATAAAATTGCTTGTTAAATAAAGGTCCGCCACAGAAATGGAGAAGGAAATGTTTTGGAAGCAATCGTATTCCCTCGTACGGTACGGAAGGGACGAAACGGGTAACGTTTCAGTTCCGTGTGTAGAATCCAGCGAAAAAAAATCGACCAAACGAACACACTAACTCTTTCAAACGGCACTCTTGAACCTCATGAAAGGTTCCTCAAATTTGAAATAGCGAGAAACGTGCGTCAACGTTCCCCCAGTGACTCAGATGGTGTAACGCATCTTATAACAGCTTGGGCTGAAGCTACACAAAAGTCAGCACTAAGGTTCAATAGGCGGTGTGATAAAAGCTAGTCTGACAAGCGCTGCTTTTCAAAAGTTTCTTATTTTAAATCAACCGCACATCATTTGGTTGTTTCTGTACAGCCAACTATACCCAGAGCTTTGAGTATTACATCTTGCGAAACGTGTCATTGTGTTCCAATGACATTGTGTTCACTGCCCTAAGGAGGAAAACCTAGAAACGAGTAGAAAAGCTCGAAACGAGTAGTCTTAGCATCTTTACCTTTGCCTTTAAAAAGGCTTGTCATATATCAGGTCTCACGTATAGACAGAAGGACAAGCATTTTCTGTTAGTCGATCTTCTTGCATGGTGAGAAAATGGCTAAAAATATTCAAGCTACACCACGTTTTTCAGAGGCTCACAAACCAAGCCAAGGTACCTCCGCTTTCCGAGCGTAGCATATTGTGAACTGCGTAATGTTTAAAATTGCTTGAAAAATAAAATTTCGCAACAGAAACTGGCAGGGGAATGTTTTGGAGGCAATCTCGTACACTCGTGGAAGAGCAACAAAAAAAAACGTCATTTTTCACACCACGGCCAACGTTGTTCGGTGTGCAGCATCAAGAGAAAGAAACCGACCAAACGAACACACTGACTCTTTCAAAGAGCACTCTTGCACCCTTAAAGAAAAGTTCCTTAAATTTAAAATAGCGAGAAACGTCCGTATAACCGTCCCCCCAACAGCTCAGCTTTAGCGAACTTTACCCAGCGCTTTGAATTTAATATCTTGTGTTCCATATGACGATTCAAGAACGTAAGGTGATAACTCGTGGTCACTGCCCTAGGAAGAAAAGCTAGAATCGAGTAATCTTAGCAGCTTTACCTTTGGCTTTAGAAAGGCTTGTCATATATCAAGTCTCGGGTATAGACAGAAGCACAAGCCTCTTCTGTTAGTCGAGTTTCTTGCATGATGAAATAATGGCAAAAAATGTTCAAGCTACACCACGGTGTTCAGAGGCTCACAAACCAAGCCAAGGTATTTCTGCTGTTGGGGCGGAGCATATAATGAACTGCCTGATGTATAAAATTGCTTGTTAAATAAAAGTCCGCCACAGAAATGGAGAAGGAAATGTTTTGGAAGCAATCGTATTCCCTCGTACGGTACGGAAGGGCGAAACGGGTCACGTTTCAGTTCCGTGTATAGAATCCAACGAAAAAAAATCGACCAAACGAACACACTAACTCTTTCAAACGGCACTCTTGAACCTCATGAAAGGTTCCTCAAATTTGAAATAGCGAGAAACGTGCGTCAACGTTCTTCCAGTAACTCAGATGGTGTAACGCATCTTATAACAGCTTGGGCTGAAGCTACACAAAAGTCAGCACTAAGGTTCAATAGGCGGTGTGATAAAAGCTAGTCTGACAAGCGCTGCTTTTCAAAAGTTTCTTATTTTAAATCAACCGCACATCATTTGGTTGTTTCTGTACAGCCAACTATACCCAGAGCTTTGAGTATTACATCTTGCGAAATGTGTCATTGTGTTCCAATGACATTGTGTTCACTGCCCTAAGGAGGAAAATCTAGAAACGAGTAGTCTTAGCATCTTTACCTTTGCCTTTAAAAAGGCTTGTCATATATCAGGTCTCAGGTATAGACAGAAGGACAAGCATCTTCTGTTAGTCGATCTTCTTGCATGGTGAGAAAATGGCTAAAAATATTCAAGCTACACCACGTTTTTCAGAGGCTAACAAACAAAGCCAAGGTACCTCCGCTTTCCGGGCGTAGCATATTGTGAACTGCGTAATGTTTAAAATTGCTTGAAAAATAAAATTTCACAACAGAAACTTGCAGGGGAATGTTTTGGAGGCAATTGCGTACACTCGTGGAAGAGAAACAAAAAAAAACATCATTTTTCACACCACGGCCAACGTTGTTCGGTGTGCAGCATCAAGAGAAAGAAACCGACCAAACGAACACACTGACTCGTTCAAAGAGCACTCTTGCACCCTTAAAGAAAAGTTCCTTAAATTGAAAATAGCGAGAAACGTCCGTAACCGTCCCCCAACAGCTCAGCTTTAGCGAACTTTACCCAGCGCTTTGAATTTAATATCTTGTGTTCCATATGACGATTCAAAAACGTAAGGTGATAACCCGTGGTCACTGCCCTAGGAAGAAAAGCTAGAATCGAGTAATCTTAGCAACTTTACCTTTGGCTTTAGAAAGGCTTGTCATATATCAAGTCTCGGGTATAGACAGAAGCACAAGCCTCTTCTGTTAGTCGAGTTTCTTGCATGGTGAAATAATGGCAAAAAATGTTCAAGCTACACCACGGTGTTCAGAGGCTCACAAACCAAGCCAAGGTATTTCTGCTGTCGGGGCGGAGCATATAATGAACTGCCTGATGTATAAAATTGCTTGTTAAATAAAAGTCCGTCACAGAAATGGAGAAGGAAATGTTTTGGAAGCAATCGTATTCCCTCGTACGGTACGGAAGGGACGAAACGGGTAACGTTTCAGTTCCGTGTATAGAATCCAACGAAAAAAAATCGACCAAACGAACACACTAACTCTTTCAAACGGCACTCTTGAACCTCATGAAAGGTTCCTCAAATTTGAAATAGCGAGAAACGTGCGTCAACGTTCTTCCAGTAACTCAGATGGTGTAACGCATCTTATAACAGCTTGGGCTGAAGCTACACAAAAGTCAGCACTAAGGTTCAATAGGCGGTGTGATAAAAGCTAGTCTGACAAGCGCTGCTTTTCAAAAGTTTCTTATTTTAAATCAACCGCACATCATTTGGTTGTTTCTGTACAGCCAACTATACCCAGAGCTTTGAGTATTACATCTTGCGAAATGTGTCATTGTGTTCCAATGACATTGTGTTCACTGCCCTAAGAAGGAAAACCTAGAAACGAGTAGAAAAGCTAGAAACGAGTAGTCTTAGCATCTTTACCTTTGCCTTTTAAAGGCTTGTCATATATCAGGTCTCAGGTATAGACAGAAGCACAAGCATCTTCTGTTAGTCGATCTTGTTGTATGGTGAGAAAATGGCTAAAAATATTCAAGCTACACCACGTTTTCCAGAGGCTCACAAACCAAGCCAAGGCACCTCCGCTTTCCGGGCGTAGCATATTGTGAACTGCGTAATGTTTAAAATTGCTTGAAAAATAAAATTTCGCAACAGAAACTTGCAGGGGAATGTTTTGGAGGCAATCGCGTACACTCGTGGAAGAGAAACAAAAAAAACGTCATTTTTCACACCACGGCCAACGTTGTTCGGTGTGCAGCATCAAGAGAAAGAATCGTCCAAACGAACACACTGACTCTTTTAAAGAGCACCCTTAAAGAAAAGTTCCTTAAATTTAAAATAGGCATGCAGAAACGTCCGTAACCGTCCCCACCCCCCAATAGATCCGATCGTGTAATGCATCTTATAAAAGCTTGGAGTGGAGCTACACTAAATCCAACACTAAGGTTGCATAGTATGCTTGATCAAAAACTAGTCTGAGAGCCCGTGGTTTTACAAGCAGACTTACTTAATTAAAATTAACCGTACATCATCTAATTGTTTGTGTACCGCGAACTTTACCCGGGCAGCGCTTTGAATTTAATATCTTGTGTTCCATATGACGATTTAAAAACGTAAGGTGATAACCCGTGGTCACTGCCCTAGAAAGAAAAGCTAGAATCGAGTAATCTTAGCAGCTTTACCTTTGGCTTTAGAAAGCCTTGTCATATATTAAGTCTAAGGTATAGACAGAAGCACAAGCATCTTCTGTTAGTCGAGTTTCTTGCATGGTGAAATAATGGCAAAAAATGTTCAAGCTACACCACGGTGTTCAGAGGCTCACAAACCAAGCCAAGGTATTTCTGCTGTCGGGGCGGAGCATATAATGAACTGCCTTATGTATAAAATTGCTTGTTAAATAAAAGTCCGCCACAGAAATGGAGAAGGAAATGTTTTGGAAGCAATCGTATTCCCTCGTACGGAAGAGACGAAACGGGTAACCTTTTAGTTCGGTGTGTAGAATCCAGCGAAAAAATCGACCAAACGCAGGGGTGGATCCAGGATTTTAGATGAGTGATTTGCACCAACTTAACTAAAAAGGGGGGGGGGGGGGGGGGGGGGGGTTGTTGGGGCATGCTTCCTCAAGCACCTCCACAGAAAGCATGATTCTGTACAAAAAATCATTCATGTTTCTTAACCCTTTACAGCCCAAATTATTTTGGAACTCAATTTAGTACTTAATCTGAGATCCCCAAAAATATAAAATATGTCACGCATATGTCACAACAGAAATATGTCACGCATATGCTACAACTCAGTAAAGCCTTGCGTAAATATTTAACTTGTTTCCTATACGTAAATCCATTAAAATAACCCGTAAAATGATTTTTACGGTTTATACTATGTATAAATAAATTTTCATTTGTAAAACTCCCTGAAGAAGTCCGCGACAGTCGGACGACACGCGTAGGAGAATAAATCAGTTGTTCAAAATACCGTTCGCATACCGTGCTGTTCACTAGTTTAGTTTCCAAAAAAATATCTTCTAAAGTCGATACTGGAGGAAGCCACATGAAGAACGGAGCTGGTAAAATTATAGTTGCTCCGGGCCAAAGAGAAAATTCGCCATTGCAATCACACAGAAACACTGCTAAATTATGCAACTAACATTTCCCGCTGGCGGACGTCGAAAATGTGAGACTGTGGATATAATACGTGTACAATTTGTTTGAGAAGTTTATTCGTATTTCGCCCGCAATGGACCTCAAAAGAAACATACGGTAAACAAAATGCACCATCAAGATATTTAGAGCATGCTAGCCAGGGGAATCTTTTCAGCGGTCAGCTCAACACAAAATGACAGTTTGATTCGAATATTCAACTGACGCTGGAAGTCAAATAGCTCACCTGGTTTCCACACATTCTCTATGAACTTGAGCTTGTCCTGGTCCGAATATGTTCTGACTTCCTTGAAAACCAAGCCAACATCGTACTGAGCCAATCCTCTTTCAAACTGGATATATGAATTAAAATCCCTGAAATCCTGTCTTCCTCCGTAGCAAGTTACCCAGTGAACTCTTGTCGGAACATGAACAAACGAAGGACTTTCGGGGAGAGGCTTCCCTTTATATACGATTGTCACTAGTTTGCACGGTAGTTTGCGGCCTGGATAGCCAATCACAACGGAGTTTGAGTAGTTCGCAAGACAATGTGAGTGTTTCTGGCCAATCGGAGAGGGTTTTGAGTGATTTGTGAAAGGATCCATATACCCCCCAGTCCCACCCACTGCGTACAATTTTTTTCCAGTCGTGCCTACGAATTTTTTCGCGTTGATCTGGAAGTATCGACAAAGGACGAAAGCCCGCGAACGGAGACTCGTCGAATTCGCTCGGGAAGGGCTGGATTTGCTGTTTAATCAACGGAATAACGAGATACGACGCGTTTTTCTTTGTTTTATTTTATAATAAACAATAAAATAAGAAGGATAATTGATTTTTTGAACTACATAACGAACCTGAGAAATAAAAAACGCAAATATTTGGAAACATTTGAGTGATTTCTGCAAATCACTTGAACTACTCTGGATCCACCCCTGAAACGAACACACTAACTCTTTCGAACGGCACTCTTGAACCTCATGAAAGGTTCCTCAAATTTGAAATAGCGAGAAACGTGCGTCAACGTTCCCCCAGTAACTCAGATGGTGTAACGCATCTTATAACAGCTTGGGCTGAAGCTACACAAAAGTCAGCACTAAGGTTCAATAGCCGGTGTGGTTAAAAGCAAGACTCAGGTATAGACAGAAGCAGAAACATCTTCTGTTAGTCGATCTTCTTGCATGGTGAGAAAATGGCTAAAAATATTCAAACTTCACCGCTTGGAGGAAAAGCTAGAAACGAGTAGAAAAGCTAGAAACAAGTAACTGCACTATGAAGAAAGGGTAGAATGTATTAAGGAAGCTCACAATGGTTTCCAGCAGTTTTCCAGTTCTTAAACTTTGATGGGTCAGTACTACAAATCTTTATCAGTTGCTGCTACAATAATGATATCAAACAAATTTCCGATCATTGCTGAACAAGTTTGGTCATTTTTATGACGTCATTGGTTACCATAACAACAGTTTAGTCTGTTAAAAACACCCTTAATTTTGCCTTTAAGTTCTTATAACTCAAAAACGAGCGCGGTGACCCCCATTTTTATTATTGAATAATGATGAGCATGTTGAGATGCAACTTTTTACAAAGTTAAAAAAAATTCTATCTAGCAGTTTCAGAGCCACCTTAAATTTTCGGAAATTTAAGGTGGCTCTGAAACCGCTAGATAGAAATTTTTTAACTTTGTAAAAAGTTGCATCTTAATATACTCATCATTCAATAATAAAAAATGGGGGTCACCGTGCTCGTTTTTGAGCTATAAGCACTTAAAGGCAAAATTAAGGGTGTTTTTAACAGGCTAAACTGTTGCTATGGTAACCAATGACATCATGAAAATGCCTACAACTTGTTCAGCAATGACGCACATTAGTTTGATATCATTATTGTAGCAGCAATTGATAATGATTTGTAGTACTGACCCATCAAAGTTTAAAAACTGGAAAAGTGCTGGAAACCATTGTGAGCCTCCTTAATCGTAGCAGCTTTATCTGTGGCTTTTAAGTGCATTGTCTTTTTTTTTTCTGAGATATAGGCTGAGGAAGAAATATCTGGTGTTCTCCACGTTTCTTGCATGGAGACAAATTGGTGAAATGGTCGCGATACATCACTGTGTTCATAGGGTCTTACAAACCCGACGAATATAAATCAACTCTTAAGGTGCATGATGTAAATTTCTTGGGTCACGATAAGAAAAGACCCCCCTGGTCATTCACGTGAATAAAACGAACAAAGTATAGTACCTGGTAGAATTAAACAATCTGTTGACATTGCTAACACAAAGGATTTTTCAATTTTTCAGAGGATGTTTTGGATTATCGCTTTTTACGCATTGTTAAGAAATCGGATTCTAGATTCTCACCATGGCCATTGATTCAAGCACGTTGTTTAGTATCCAATGCAAAGAGTATGACTGACTGTATGACAATGGTTGTGATATAAGTGAAACATGCGTGCGATATACTTTTCAATTAAAAAGGACGAGAAATGCTCCTTAGTACAAATACCTAGCGGACGTAGACTCGGAATATTTTTACGTTGTGACACCAACAAGCTACAGGAAACGGTTTGTGTTCTTGCCTATTGATTTAAGGTGGTGATTTTCGTGCATGGGGAAGGCAATACAATTTCCAGGTGTGAAGTTCACTTGAATAAACTCAAGAGCTATAAGAGCCTCACCGCCTGATTAGCAAACGTCCAAACTGATTAGAGTCTGAATAATTGTTTTGAAATTATCGTTTACAATTAACATACTTGCTTATTCACTTGAACTAAAGCTTTTGTATTACAAGAGAAGCTGTTATGCTTTCTATAAGTAAGAGGAAGAAGTCCTGAACAAATTGCTAGTCTATCCTGTCAAGAAACAATTGTAAATATTTACGCTTTTAAATGAAGATTACATCGGTGTCCGCAAAATCTTATCTATAATAACACCATGGTGTGTGTACAGTAATATCTTATCTATAACACCGTGGTGTACGTGCAGTAATATCTTATCTATGACACCATGGTGCATGTACAATAATATATTGCGTGTTTCCCCGTTTACACCATGGTGCTTACGTAAGAAACTGGTTGCTTTCTTAAGTGGAAATCGAGTCGCCCGTTCGAAAGTCAGAATGTTGAATAAACGAACACACCGGAAGTTCGGGAGACGGGACTGCTGACCGGATGTAACACAATACAAATAGTGTAGGTGTAAATTCTTTTAGGACATCTCATGGTTCTTTTGGTATTAAAGGTGGAAGGTTTTACGATGATAATGCAACATCAAAAATATAACCACTAGGTATATTCGTACCACAGAAGTTTAAGTTCCATTTTACCGGCGATGAGTGTTTTCTGCATCTTTCGCAGGCACAGCATAGCATCGGTCAGAAACAGGCAGATTTCACATCACCGTAATTGTCCTCGTCAAATAAAGGCTACGCCATTATATGTGGCTAAATCCCAAACAACAACAATAATAATATAAAATAACTCGTCTGTGCAGGATAGAATACGCATCGCATTTAACCTTACCGATTTTCCATTACGGCTTCTCCTCATATCTAATAGAATGGGGGGAGGGGGGGAGGGGAATGAGTTAAATCGTGTTAACGCCAGGTGTGTACAACCACTGGGTGGGCACCCTTCAAATTATTAGCTTGGTGTTTGCCGCTGGGACACTGAGACGCGCTACGCATAGAAAGTCGACAATCTCGAAGATTGTACACCGGAAATGCGAGTATAATCAAGACTGCTGACCGGATGCACTTTGAAAATGTAGTTTTTCCTTGGTTATTAGCTTAGTGTTTGCCACTGGGACACTGAGACGTGCTTCTTTGGGATTAATATCAAAAAATCCTAGTAAAAATGTTTCCGCAAATTTTCATCAGTGCCTTGACGTTAACAGGCTCACAAAAAGCGCAACACCCAGTGTGAGAATGCAAATAAGAATGAATAGCTAAATAATGGAAAACGCCATTTTTTCTTTATTTAATAACCAGCACGGAAAAGAATCAGATCCATCTCGTCACGGACTTCATCATGTTTGCACGTGCCTGATATGCCGTAAAATTCCGGTTATAAGCCCTGGGCTTAAACAACTTCGTAAGGGGTTTTGGGTGGGCTTATCAACGTTGGGGCTTATATCTGGGGGGAAACTTATTGGCGGAATAAAAAAAACTTTTCAAAACGAGCCACCGCAGTGTTGATTGAAATACGTTTTTATGTTAAAAAGTCATAATAAAGCAACATTTAGCCCTGTTTGAGTACTGTCATCTAACAGAGGGGGGCTTATTTCCAGGGGGGGGGGGGGGGGCTTATAACCGGATGTATTTTTTGTTTCCAGGTAGATGGGCCTATAACCTGGGAGGGAGGGGGGCTTATAACCAAAATCTTACGGTATCCTTGTTACATTCGGTGAGTGTTACATTATTTTCAGTGCACTCAGAAACCTCCCCATGCTGATCATTTCGTCTGGACCACTCTATTTACCTGCACTTCGCGCTGTGCAATTTCCTTTAAAATAAACGGCACGCGATGCATGCAGAAGCGATGACGTTTCACAAGGGGTCTTTGATAATTTTCAGGACATTTGTCAAAACATTAGGGTAAATAAAAGTAACTGACAACTTCTGTGCTGAATGATTGTTCAACAAAAATTGCGTTATCTTGGCGTGACATACGATATACGATATACGATGCAAGGTCAAACGCTGTCTAAAATTGTTTACACCTTTTGTTTTAAAGAATGGAGAGATTTCTGTTTACTAAATCTTATAGAACGCATCAAATATAATTTGTTTCTTTCGTTTATGCTTTATATTAATCCTTTCTAACGACCCAGGAGTATTTTGCTTTGAGTTCTATGCGACGATTTCTTGTTGAGTTGACTTGATTTCTTTTCCCAGTATTCGGTTCTCTGGTTCTACAGATCGGTTAATCACAACAGGCAACAGACAACAGACAACAACAGATCCTGTCCACTCGCACGGCGAGATTAATCGATCACGTCATCGTCATCGCTTAAAAAAAGGTTTACGATGGCTCACCTTTTAAACAGATGTTTCAAAACTGCTAATAATCGGTTACTTCGTCTGCAGTCATGACAGACATCACTTCTTAACTTTATGCCAAATTTATTCGATAACTGATAAAGTGCAACACTCACTCCAGACTCGAAATCTCAATTTAACAGCTACAAATGAAATAAGGTTTGCCGATCGGTGATGATACAAGCTGAAAAAAAATGTCTTCCTTTGCCAAAAAACAAGATGGCGGATCTCAAAAAGAATACAAACAATGCACCTAGTTCCCATTACTCTTCGGTTCAATTCAGGGAGTAATTATCACACCAAAAATTCCATAAATTCCATCGCTTTTCCGCTCTACAGCATTAACCGATGACGTCATAAAATGACGTCATCGCTTAAAAATCGTCAACCTGTAGAATAAAAATCTTACTTCGTAATTTCTGATGTATATGCTAGAGAGATCGGAACATGCACTGTACCATTTATATCGAAAAAAAAAACAATGTATAAGCAACAAAACAAACCCAGGAACAATTGCAGTCAACTCTCGCCTTTCGGACACGTCATAGAGGTTTGAATGGAAATGACTCCCGCTTACGGATTATCGCTATTACGGAATTACGGACACTTTTGTCATAGTCTATATTTTTCAAGATATGTTAACGACACTTTTTTTCTCACACCCCGCTCTAACGAGAGTTGTCTGTATAAGGTTGTGTAATAAAAAAACATCAAAGTGCATTTCTAATACTATGAGTTCTTTTGTACTCATCATTGTAAAAAAAGTTAAATGACCAGATTCAAACTTTGCAAAATACAGCGAAAAAAAAGGTGTCAAATAAGTTGCATTCTCGAAAGCCGCAAAACCAAGGAAAAACTACATTTTCAAAGTGCATCCGGTCAGCAGTCTTGATTATACTCGCATTTCCGGTGTACAATCTTCGAGATTGTCGACTTTCTATGCGTAGCGCGTCTCAGTGTCCCAGCGGCAAACACCAAGCTAATAATTTGAAGGGTGCCCACCCAGTGGTTGTACACACCTGGGGTTAACACGATTTAACTCATTCCCCTCCCCCCCTCCCCCCATTCTATTAGATATGAGGAGAAGCCGTAATGGAAAATCGGTAAGGTTAAATGCGATGCGTATTCTATCCTGCACAGACGAGTTATTTTATATTATTATTGTTGTTGTTTGGGATTTAGCCACATATAATGGCGTAGCCTTTATTTGACGAGGACAATTACGGTGATGTGAAATCTGCCTGTTTCTGACCGATGCTATGCTGTGCCTGCGAAAGATGCAGAAAACACTCATCGCCGGTAAAATGGAACTTAAACTTCTGTGGTACGAATATACCTAGTGGTTATATTTTTGATGTTGCATTATCATCGTAAAACCTCCCACCTTTAATACCAAAAGAACCATGAGATGTCCTAAAAGAATTTACACCTACACTATTTGTATTGTGTTACATCCGGTCAGCAGTCCCGTCTCCCGAACTTCCGGTGTGTTCGTTTATTCAACATTCTGACTTTCGAACGGGCGACTCGATTTCTGCCAAATGCATCACTGACATTACTCTGTAATGTTCACAGGCATGCATTTGCTTAATGCAGTGTTCACTTATCTACCTTTCCGGATGAATTGTACTGAAGAGGTTTGGCACTCGACGGAAGAAATCACAAAGTTACGGATGTGTTTTGACATGGCGGCGAACTGTTGTTTATCAAGTATGCGGATTAATGTATCATCATTTGTGGTCTGAAACGCAGGAAAATGGATTTTGATGTGGGAAACTGTTAGATTTGGCCTTTCTGCTAGTGTCTGTGCTTAATTTGGTCAAGAAATTGGAGGGAGCGAAGGCGAGTCTCAGACAACAAATCGTCTTGAAGAAATTGCCAAAACTTGCAAGGTAGGCTTTTGTATTAATTTAAATTTCACCAAATTCGCCAACCAAAACGTTATTAATCACATTTACGTAACAGACCAGGTGATATAAAATTATTTCCAAGCTGAATTCATCTCTCTTAAGCCTTTTTAGGCCAAATAGCGAGGCCCTCAAAATGGCCAATCTTGCAATTTGTTGCAATTTGCTTTGTATGTCTTGAATGCCTATGGACAAAATATAACGTTCCCAAAAAGATTTTATGATATTTCGAAACTACATTATCCATATTAGCTCTGCTGCTAATTTGGTTTCAAGAAAGTGAGTACTTTGGGAAAAATAGCGAAATTGGTTTTGCTTGATTTTGCCGCTTGTCGAAATGGCCGACAGGCTTTATTACACAGCGTCAATTTTTTCCTTGTTCATAAACCTCAAAAACTTTTACAACAATTTTTATAAACTAGAAGAATGACTCTACTTTCTGCTGGAATTTCATTTGATTTGGTTTGCATTTACCCGAGAACTAGCCTCGTATATTTTTACTTTTTGAGAGTGAAATTTTAGCTCAAAACATGAACCTGAGGCTTGCGTGACCAAGTGCGGTTACCATGGAGACAATACATCTGCCAATCAAAATATGGTCGTTTTTGTTCATCCCCCCAGGTAGCCTACCTCCACACAAAAAATGAAGGGGGGTTACAAATTTTCATTTCCAAGTTTGCTTCACTTTCTCAGAGAACGGTTCTTAACTTTATCTTTTCCTTTCCAGATGAACTGGAAGAGTTATCTGTTGACTTCGATCACGGTTTCTTTTTGCACACAAATTAAACTCGTTCGGTACATGAACAATGGTATCACAAACGTCTTTACAATCTGAATTCTTCCTAGAATGGTAAGGTCCCTCCACTTCCACTTTTGCAACTTTTCTTTAATGGATTTAAGAATTTCATCAAAATTTAACTTTTTTTCTTTGACTTTCATTGTAAGTAAAGTAAACACCTAAAATTTTAAACTATGGTATGTTTTTGGAGGAAATAACATCCATTGCTGCCAAGAAGACTTGATTACCCAAATGCATGTATTCAGTTTTTTCGGAGTTGATTTCAAGTCCAGAGCACTTACTAAACAAGGCAGTAGTGTAGAGTAGGGCTTTGAGGGTCTTCTGTTTCTTACAAAGGCTGTAACATCGTCGGCAAACATTTCAGGTATAATTTCTTCCTTATCGCCTTGAATCCCTTGGATATTGTTATTTCCACGCACGGAGATAGCAAGAATTTCAAGACAGATAATAAACAAATACGCTGATAGGGGGTCACTCTGTCTAACACCTCTCCGTACGTTGAATGGGCCTGTCGAAAAACCATTATTCATAACTGAACTTGTTATATTTTGATAAAAAGTCCTAATCCAACGCACGAAGGAAGGACCAAAGTTAAAGGTTAACAGCCTTTCAAACATAAAACTTCTGTTAAGCGAATCAAACACTTTTTAAAAATCAATTGCTAGCATAAAGCCTTTGATCCTTTTCCGTTCAGTAAATTCTAAAATATCGTCAATACTTCTAACTGCGTCAAAGATAGACTTTCCTTGAACATAAGCATTTTGATTACGATGTATTATATCAGGTAAAACCTCCTGAAGTCTTCTTGCAATTGCTTTTGATCCAATCTTTGCATCCACATTTATTAACGAGATTGGTCTCCAATTGGAAATATGTCTTCTGTCTTTTCCTTTCTTTTCTATCAAAGTTATAATCGCTTGCTTTTGTGAATTTGATAACTCACCGTAGTCAAAAGCACAATTTAGACTTTCTACTAAAAGATTACCCAGAACACCCCAGAATGTTTTATAAAATTCTACAGTAAGTACATCATTTCCTGGTGATTTGTTTTCTTTAAAGGATTGTAGGCTTTTAAAACATTCTTCCACCGTAAGCTTTCCTTCACAAGCTGCTGCTGTATCTTGTGAGAGTTTAGGAATTCCAGAGTGTCGAAGAAAGGAATCTGCAAATTCTGGTCGGTTACTCTCGAGACCGTATAAATCTGTGTAAAAATCTTCAATCTCATTCACAATTGTCTTTGGGCTTGAGCTTAAAGTTCCTTTTTTTGTAAAAACTTTACGGACACAGCTTTTAACCTTTTTATGAGATTCTAAGCTTAGAAAGTACTTATTATTTTTTTCACCCTTCTCGTACCAGGACGCTCTCGAACGAATAATTGCTCCTTTCGAAAGGTAATAAAATTTCGCTTTAAAATACGCCTAACAATATAACGGTGTTCAACAGGGTATTGATAGTTGAATAGTATTAAAAGGACTTAGCAGATGTTGAACCGTAACTCGTACAATGTAGCAGATGAAGTTTAGATATCTCCCAAGAGGGTGCTAATGGGGTTAACAGTTAACTGACAATTGGCCAAAAAATAGTAGTTAACTGATATTTGACCAAAAAATTAGTAAAATTAACAGTTAAGTGACATTCTAGTAATTATACTGAATACGATTATTGTTGTTAATAAAAGCAACAAAGTCAACAAAGATTTTTCCTAACAGCAAAGCTATTTCGTGAATTTTTTCCTGTCCCGTTGTGTGACCAGGTGACATATTAACCATGTTAACTGATATGCGAAAGGAACCAGGGTCGTACCGGGCACGAGCGTACTGTTTGACATGGCAAAGCACAATTCTATACCTGCCGACTTTTCCTAAGTCAAAGGCGTAATATTACCATCTCCACATTTACGAAGATATTGCGACCATTTCCGGAGATTTCCGATGATGTTCCGACGACTTCCGAGCATTGCCGAAGAGCTTTGAAGATGTTCTAACGACTTTCAAACATTGCCGATGTGTGTGAAATCAAGTCAAATGCCAATAAACGATGCTCATTTTCTGGATTATTTTTTCCCCAAAATTGAATTTAATCTAAATTTAATGAGTTTTAAAGGGACTGTGTCGCCTGAGACGCGTGCGCGCGACGGAGCAAGATCTCTTGAAAGCGTTGGGCAAACTATTTAAATTTCGTTTGGAGAATCGTTTTCGGTTTTTATCGAGTTATTTATATCCCAGCCATCATTGTGAAGTTTGTTTAGTAGTAGTTTGCAAGACCTGCATGACCAGGTCGGGTAGGGCAGTACGTGCATTTGTGCGTCTGGATTTACGAGGTCGGTATTAGCTGATGCTTATACGACTTAAAAAAATTAAATCTTTGTTCAATCGCACTTAATTTCACTACTTCGGCTAGATAATTGTTATTTTCTTTATCGTCTTTCTTATAACTCACACTATTGGTGGAGGTTTTGCGAATTCATGTAATTTATACCTCGATCCTAATAAGGTCCACCCCCAAAACCGATTGACGTGCTGAAGCAAAGAAAATTCGGGTTACAACGCAATAATTTTCGCCGTAAAAAAATGAAAATTAATAGCCAACTTAAATTAGTAATTAACTGGCAATGCCCGATTCCCTCAATAGCGCGCGCCTGCAGGGATTCACGGTAGTTGTATTCATCGTTGCTAAGTCTCGTGCATGGTTTGATGAATACATCTACCATGATTCCCTGCAGGCGCGCGCCATAGAGGGAATCGGGCATTGGAAAAAAATAGTAGTTAACTGACAATTGGCCGAAAAATTAGTAGTTAACTGACAATTGGGTACCCCCATTAGCACCCTCTCCCAAAAAATCACACAATTATGTACTGTATACAATCTCGTCCCAAGAGCCCGCGATCCTTCTGGACTGCGCCAGGAATCGAGACCTCTGGGCTAGACTGAAAGCGCGCCAAAAAGACGGCCAAATCTCATTGGCTGTTGAAACTTGTTCATTTCAACCACAATCTCCGACGCACGCGCAGAATCAAACCGGAACCAGGATTTCCTGATAACCAGAGCCCATGTGCTTCCCGACCGCTGGTCAAGGGGACGCGGGCTCTGGGGACGAGTACTACTCTTAGTAAATGCTACTTCACGCAATCCTATGACAAACGGAAATTCACGCAATCGTAGGACATTATAAAAATATACAGAATCGTACCCCGCATACGCTAAATCTGACATCCAAAATTTGGCTCCGAACCGCATATATAAAACAGGATACCCAACATACACAGGATTACCAGAATAGTGTGCTGCCTCGAAAAGGCGAGTCAGCAAATATACTCGCACTCTCCTAATTCTCCCGACAATTCATCGGTTCTGCCAGTTCTTTTATGGTTTTGTTTGACACTGCTATCCCTGTGGCTTTCAGATGTCCTTTAGGCGCTAGATCCTTGCAGCTTTTATTGTTTTTCTGGTTTACTGGAGACCCAGCCATAATTTTCCTTAGTAAATTCCCTGTTTTGTTTGTTTGATTCTTGACTTCTTGTTAAGGTGGTGCTGACTTTTTGTCCCAACATATCCAAAGGTGCATTACATTCCAACCAGAAGCGCGAAACTCTTGATGCTTGTATTTACAAGGCAGATGCAGACAAGGCATTCGAATTATGTTCCCATACAAACCCCTGTAAATCGAGTCTTTGTAACCACGGACAATAACACAATCCATATCGCTCGTATTAAAGAAAAAGGCTCTTTGCTGGTATCCGGTTGTTTCACCAATGAGTTGTTTAGCCAACGACTCGTTCGCCAACGTCTTAGGTCGATATGCCAACGTCCTAAATCGCTTCGCCAACGCCCTACTGGTCAATTCGCCAACGTCTTAGTTTACTTTAAAATAAAATTTTACCTTACATGTGTGTGTGTTGTCATTTATTTCACTGCCTTGGACTAACTCCTCTGGACGTGCTTGCAAGATCAACTCATTATTATTAGGGAGCTTAGCAAACTACGACGGCAACGGCAACGAGAACGTCACCAAAAAAAAGGTTTAATGAGCAGAACAATAGCTCTGCACGTGCGTTTGAAATCTTGATACATTTCCTAGCCGTTCTCTGCAAAACAACAACGTGAAATGACCCAATTCTACGTATTATGGACAACGTGAACCACGACGGCAAATTTTTGATTTTTCTATTTGGAATTGAACGCTCTCTTTACACATTTAGCTCGAGGCCGTTCTTAAACCGACAGACACGCTGAATACATCTGAATAATCGCGAGGTTCTAGAGTAAAATATAAATTCATTTTTCACCAGGCGTTGTCCTCGGCGTCGCCGTCGTCATTGCTTAAGCTCCCTAATGTTGTCCAAACACTGCTGGGATGTAGTTGAGCCCAAGTTCGACTGGTCACAAATTAGACTTGATGGCGTTAGAATCTTATGTCCAACGGAGTCACCAGGGATCCCCGCTGCGCCATTTCACGCCTTACCCTTCACTTGAATCTGCAGGAGTTAACGTGTTTAATCAGGATTTGATATGTTGTGATGGGGTCATCATTAATGCCTACGCGTTTCCTCCTCTTTCTGTGATACCCCCGTTACTTCGCTTCCTGTTGTCACAGAGAGCGGTTTCGACCATGGTCGTGCCATGTTTGTCCCCTTTACCTTCTTGGTGGCCAATGGCATGTCGAGGATCAAAGAACGCTATCATCTGCCCGACAAAGCATGGCTTCATGCCATGTTTGGATTACGGGATTTTCGTGTGAATAGACTTAAGTAAAAAAAAGCCAGAGAGACAGAAATTCTAACTGAAATACTGCTTTTTGCTTGCTCCTTTTCGTTGCAGCCTTTGCCTAAAGTCCTGAAGTTATTTGTGCCTTCGGTGAGCTGCCCCAAATGTTGTTATCCGAACGAAAGAACTTCCGCTTTTGCCAGTGGTGTGGATATGAACATAACACGATTCCTATGACGGTCTTGTCACCTCTGAAGCCCCCATAGATTTCAATTACATCGAGAGGAGGAAAAGAGAGCTTAGAGATAGACGGGCTTCCACCGCTTACACAAAGCAAAAGTCGAATTTAGAAAAAGAATTGACAACTTTCTTATGCAGTTTAACCCCCAAACGAGGCACCTCCTCCGCGATTCCGGAAGATATCGTGAGCTTCTTCATTTGGAAGGACAGCTTTGGCTTTTGGAACTGTCGATTCTCTATTTTCGGCTGCTGGTGGTGATGTGGTGGTGATGACTCGTTTATGCCGCGTTATGGAAACCCAGCGGCGTCAGAGTTGGTAAAGGAGTATTTAGCGGCAGTACGAATCGAACAACTAGAATCAAGAGTCCTGCCTTCTCAAGCTGATCCCTTCTTTATCTCAGACTTCGCAGCCGTAGCAGCATATATTGGGAGTCTTGTCAATAAACATGATCTT
The DNA here is from genome assembly GCA_963693305.1 of Meandrina meandrites. Taxonomy (NCBI): domain Eukaryota; kingdom Metazoa; phylum Cnidaria; class Anthozoa; order Scleractinia; family Meandrinidae; genus Meandrina; species Meandrina meandrites. The sequence continues at coordinate 16,197,592 of OY855905.1, read as the reverse complement.
TTCTCGTCTCAACTCTTCTTTTTAACTCGGGAAGTGGCCTTTTTCAAGACTCTATTTTTCGCTGGGGACAGGGCATGCGATCTCGGTAGAGTTAAAACTCAGGAATTACTGTATTTTCCTCGAAAGGAGGGTTTACTTTTTAACCTTGTAAACCAAAACTCTGCGCGATGGCTCCCTCAATTTTAATTATTTCCTTTAAAACGTTACACCATCTCGCTCTGCCCAGTCACGGCTATAGAAGTTTACATCTCAGTGAGTGAATTGCTGGGTATTTCGGTACGACAAGGTTACTTGTTTTGTCTTACAAGGTCTTCCGGGGGAGATAGCCATAGGACCATTGGATTCGTTAACAGCGCAAAGTCGTTTGTTCACCTAACCACAGTATTACATTGCATGGATTGCGGAGTGGCTGTGCTATCAAAGTCTGGAGTAGATTTGCAAACCGTTATGGACCATGTTGGTTGAAAAACTCCAAGTAGTGCACGTCACTACCTCAGAATAGAGCGGATATTACAAACTGGAGGTGATGGCGACTCCTTGGCGGAGCTCCCATTGGACTTGGCTTATTGGCTTAACTTTATCGTAGACAAAATAAAGTTACGGGTTTCACGCGAGCCTTGGACATGATACTGGATACTCAGGAAACTCTTTGTAGTAGAAGTTTGTAGCAGTAAGGCGTCGGAACAAATACTAAGCATAATGGTTTTGTCTAAGTTTGTGATATATTATGCTCAGTAATATTTGTATAAAGTTTGGATTACTCAAACCCCATTGAATATTGGTGATCCCTCATGATGACGTAATTAGCATTATACGAGACTGTGTTAATATATGCAAGGGTGTCAGTTCGTAACGGTCAACTTGAGAGAAAGTCGCCCCCCCCCCCCAACCCCACCTATCCTGCTATTCCTGTGTTGTTTGCGACAGGGAGGGGCTACCCGTACCTTAATGCTAGTAAGTCAGCGGGAGGGAGAATGTACTATTTCGTAAGCATTTTTTATTGTTTTGCCAAATAATACTTATGATACCCATGCTGTTGTCGTGAAAAGATCGAAAGCTGTCCCTGGCAAAAGGTCCGGAAAGCGGGAGGAAGTGATCGTGTGTCATGTGCCTTTGACGCTGTCACGAATATTTTATTTCTTCTTGAAGAATGTAGGGAGGATTTCAATCACAAAGGCATTGCCCTAGAAATCCATGCGACATACATTTTCTGTCACAAAACCGTCTTACATGAACAGGCTTCGAGAACTACAAAAAGGCAGAGGATGACCAAACGCCTTGGATGCAGTGAAAGTCAACACGTTGACGAACTGTTGACAGAAACGCAAGTTTTATGCCCTACAGCAATGTAATTTGATAAAACTTTGTCATTCCTAGGTGTTTGTCACTCTTTAGCGATGTGTGATATTAATTAGATCGTTGTAAGACTAACGGGAAAAACTTTATGCTTGGGTCGCTAGATTTCCATTGCTAATCCCAATATTGTTAAATCGGGATTCCGCTCCATACAATTTACGGTGATTTTTGCCGGGACACAAAGTATCGTTAGATCGACGAACGTTAAGTTGGGGTTCCACTCCCGGGGTTCCACTGTAGAGAGTAAGGCGCTAAATATTCGCCCGGCAGCAAACATCCACAGAAGGGCTAATTTAGGCTTCGTGAAAGGCATGTTTTGTGGGCTTCGGTTATCGATGGCATTCGCCTCAAAATCTCAATTATTTTAAACAATAAAAAGCAAAGAAATGTATTTTCTTCTTTCTTATATCAACCTTGATTTGTGGAGAAAGTTTAAAGGAAATCGAAATTTTGATCCGAATAAAGCGATCGATTCTTAGGCGGACAGCCTCTTAAACTTTTTTTTTAATTTTCTTACTTTTTTGGTATGAAATGAATTTCTTTTTAATGCCACTATTAAACTCTCGTAACAAAATAAATATTTGCATTTGCAAACATAAGCAGGAATTTGAGCGATCGGGCGGGGAGAATCTCCAAGCAGTTTTCAAAGGTTTGTCCGTTCCAGACCTTTCATTGTTGATGTAAATTCAAAATGGCCACCACATAAACAAAAGGTAACATATACTTTTATTTGTCTATAATTCAATACGAGACTACCCTGTCATTTTGTATATTGTATTATTAAACCTTTAGTCTACATTTTACTCCTGGTTTGCAGTCTCCATTTTACCCTCTGATTTTGGACGACCCTTTTGAGGAACAAATGAACAGTAAAGAATCTGGTGCTTCACTGTCAATCAGTGTGGTCCACGTTTTAATACAAGCAAAACAAAGTGGCTGTGCACGTTTCTCCGACAATACATTTTGTTCCTAACGCATTCCTTAAATTTGGTATCACTGATCGATATACATTTAAGAGGACTAAAGCTTAGAATGGTTTTGAAAAGCTGGTTCACCCCAACACCTCATTCGACTGACACCTCCATCTGGATAAATGGTTAGCCGCACGTGAGACACCATACCACAGTCCTTTAGCTTCAAGAACAAGTGACTTTTGTGTGGAGACAACTGAAAAGTTTAAAAGAATAATAATAATAATAATAATAATAATAATAATAATAATAATAATAAAAACCAATCATTGGTATCACTGGTTACCACAGCAACAGCATATTCTAAAATTTAGCTTAAAGTCCTTATAACTTAAAGGTCAAATGCAACGAAATTAGAAAAAAATTTCTTTTGTCCAAAAACTGTCCTTTGTGGCAAAGCTAATCATAATCAGCTCTCAAAAATGGTTTTTGTACGAATTGTGGCGTTTAGGAGCTGAAAATCCTGCGATTTCCAACGGCTCAGAAATGGCCGCGCTTGGAATGGAAACGAATATATGAATTTGTGACGTCACGTGTAGTGAGCCTGTTTGAACCTCGTAAATGTCATTGCAAATCCTTTGGTTTGTTTGATGGATTTACCCATTGGTTAAAACCGATGAAAACCTTGATTCAAGCTTTCAGAACATTCAAATACAGCCATATCAGTTCGAGCCACCGGTATCAGCAATGAATAAATCAATTTTTCAAGTGAATCCGATGGGGGCGTTTATGATATCGATAACGAAAGAATTGGCTAGGTAGATTGGTCAGCCTAATAAATACAATTACAACTGCTGTTAAGTCTCCATCTTCCTTATTCGTCATTATAATATAGATAGGAGTCTGCGCGCACTCTGATTGGCCAAAAACCTATGTTTTATCAGAGTATAAAACATAGAAAAATCATGTTTTATTGTTTTTCGTCAGCTTTCTTCGAGTGCTTCGCGTCTCGTTGGCTATAACCACTCGTATCCAACAAGGGCGAATGGAATATTTGTTTTATTAAATTGCTTTTTACTGAAGTATAAATCCACTGGACATTTCATTTTGATGTAAACGAAGTGATAGTATGAGGAGGCGGGAAAAATTGTGGCTCGGTGTTCACTCCTTGAGTTGAATGAAACACGCAACGACAGCGAGCGAGAGAGTTTTCTTTCGAAGATTTTCCTAGACAATCTCCTCTTAAATCGTCTATTCATGCTGGAAAATTGTGACAAGAATTAAGGTTTACGGTAAGATCCGAAGCAATAGCTTTTCTGGAAATTATGCGCCTTGTGCAGGACGAGCGAAGCAAGTGTTTACATATTGTACTTGTTTACGGCTCCACGGCTGTCATCAAGACTACTACATTATGCTGGGACGAAATTGCACTCAGAGTCGGTGAAGGTTATTGAAGTTCAAAAAGACAAGATCAAGATTGAAAGGTAACAAACTTACGTCGAACACTGCATGAAATTGTGTCAGTTTTCTGGTCTTCCCGTAAACTATTTGCTGCCTTTCATCTTCGTTCAGTCGCTCTTGTTGTACATTTACAAGTATTTTAATTTAACTTTTCACTCGCGGCGTCTAAAATCTCTTTCATAAAGCAAAGAAAAAAGCCTAAGCCATGATTTATACTGTCATAAAACACTCCGGGCATTTGAGAACACTCGAGAAATGTAGAAAACATTCGCCTATGGCTCATGTTTTCTACATTTCCCTCGTGTTCTCAAATACCCGTCGTGTTTTATGACAGTATAAAATATGGCTTAGGCTTCTTTATTTCTTAAGTAAAAGATGATATGTATGTGTGTTTGCCTTTTATATGATAAAATGGTTTGTGCATCAATATGCTTCGCCGCTAAACCAGAGAAAACAAGACAACAGAAGTTTAACAAACACAAATTTTCGTCAAGCAAAAGCACATGCGGGGAATGAGTAACGTAACAACGTAATGACGCGTCACGCAACATGTCACATCTCCTCCAATATAGAAAAACAAGTTAACATGAAATAGAATAAAATAACTAAGCTATGCAAACTGTATCATGCAAAGCACTGAATGTTCGATGATAAGTGTTCAATGTCTATAAAGTCTATTACGTCCAATGATTAGGAGCAAAGTTTCTTAAGGCTGGTTCACACTACCGACGGAATCGGAAGCGCAAGGAGCGTTCCGATCCAGTGTAAATCAAAAAATGGAATCGGAATCGGAGTCGGAGGCTCTACGGAATTGGAGTCAGAAGGATCAGAAGAGTTTCTTTTACTTCAGATTCCGCTTCCGCTTCCGTCGCTTCCGATGCAGTGAGAACAAGGTGAACGGAATCGGAAGCTGAAGCGGAATTATCAGCCAATCAAAAAACTATGTAGAGGTGTGTGTTATATTTTATTTCATGCATCTGGGACGTCGAACAAGTTTGTAAAACACTCGCAATCACTTTGAAAACCAAAATACAAAACTGACAACATATCGAAAGTAGAGCTCTCTGTCTGACGTACGAAGTTGTCTCACAAGGTTTCCAAATTCGCCTTGACTTTTCCTTTTTAAAAATACTCCACGTACCCACAACCTTCTCCTTCTCTGGTTCCGTTGCAGACGTGTTCTTCGTTGTATGAGAAGAAAAAGCAAAAGCAAATTAAAAACAGCAGTCTCTCTTCATCTCCCGGGTCCGCCATCTTGAATGTTTGCAAATGAAAGCGAGGCTTACGCTGAAAGCGAGTCTTACGATTCCGCTTCCGTCGCGCAGATTCACACTAGATCAAAACTTTCTTCCGATTCCGACTCCGCTTCCGTCGCTAGTGTAAACCAGGCTTTAGGCACACAACCAGTCTCAACAAGTCTCTTATGACAGTGGGCGACCTTCTTGCATAAGCGTAGTACCAACTCCCGTGCTGCTGACATCGCAGTGTATGGCAAGCTCTCTGTCGGGACTGTAGTACGACAGGATAGGAGCTTGGATGACCAGTTGTTTCACTTCGTTGAATGCCCTGACTTCAGCATTGCCCCAGTACCAATCGACGCCCTTTTGTGCGAGTCTTAATAGTGGCTCCATGACTTCAGAAAGCTTTGGGAGATATTTTGCAAGATAATTGACAGTTCCATTAAGTCTCTCAATGTCCTCCTTGGACTTCAGCGTTTGCAGCTTTAGGATCACTTCTACCTTTCATGGATCAGGTTTCAGTCTGTGTGAAGTTACCGGTAGTTGGTGCCCCATGAAGTCCAGTTGCATCACTTTCATGGTCACTTTGTCCTTGTTGAGCTGAATGGATATCTCTTTGCAGTAATTTGAGGTTTTTGTCATGATCTTGCATGGCATCCTCGATGGTGTCTCCAACACCATATATTAATATGTCATCAGCTATGCAGGCAACACCCACCAGTCCTTCCAGGGCTTGATGGAGTCGTTTTTGGAAGATTTCAGAGCAAGCGGAGGGTCCAAATGGGAGACGTGTCCACCAGTACCTCCCGAATGGGGTGGAGATGGTGGTTAGCAGACTTGATTCTTCTTTCAAGGTACAGTGCCAATGACCATACCTTCCCGAGATCAGGGAGGATGCCTTCGAGTACTGGAGAGCTGGCAGTACTCCCGCTTCAATGCAAGTTTAAGGGACCATGGACCTATGCAGATCTGAAGACTTCCATCCTTTTTGCTTGCGGCTGCTATCGGTGTTACCCAGTCGGTGGATTCATCTACTGCGGTGAGAACTCCAAAATCAACTAGTTTGTCAAGCTCTTGTTAACCATTGCTGGTCTCGCAGCTCAACACGTTGCCTTTTTGGCGGGCAAAGGGCTGGCTCTACATCAGGTTTGATGGTAAGACACAGAGCCAGGTAAGGTGCCAATATCTTGCGAGATATGATGTTCGCCATCAACAACTCAACTGACGCTATCAAACTTGTCATAGTTGACTGTGATCAGATTCATGTTCTCAGCTGTCCTGCAGCTTAGCAGTGGGGTGAGCTCAGTTTAAACAACAACAGAATTCACCATATCACAGTCAATTTGCAGTCTGACTGGGTTGGAGGTGATGTACATTTCACAATAAATTGCCTTGTCTTTTTTGATGAGACGTCACTGACAAGGGCATTAAGGGTGTTAATGGAGGCCACATCAGAGTCAGAGTCAGAGGAGTCACAGTCTTCATTAACCGAGTGCACCTTTCCTTTCGACTCACAAACTTCTGAGCCCATCCAGTGATTCATTTACCACATTTGTTAGACTTTTTACCCCATGCATGACACAACTCTTTTTTCAGAACATGAGTCTGCAAGCAGAAATTTGAACTTTAGCTTTCGTAACTGTGGGATTCTCTTGTCAGAGGAGCGTTCAGGGGGGGGGGGGGGGGGGGGGGTCACTTCGACTGTCACATTTTCAACGCGATCAGTCAACCCAGTGGATCTCTTCAATCTTTTAAGTAGCGCCAATCGCCTGCAGTTGAGTTTTTTCGCTTTCAGAAGTGCGGCAAATATCAATACATTTCTTTAAATCTAGCTCTCCTTTATTTCACCCGTGAAATACTCGTCAAACTTGGCAATTATGGTGTCGACCATGTCAGAATCGTTGTTGTATGGAAATGCGTTGAATATATCCAGTGCACTCTGGTCCAAAGTACAGAGAAATTAGGCTTTTTGATATTGAACATCTTGGCTGGTAATTTTCTCCACCACCGCGTAGTAAATCCAGTTTTTCTTCCATAGCATGTACTATTTTGCTGTACAGTAATGTAAGATTGAGAGGAGCGGGTGGTTTTACATGTGGTAATGATAATCGATTCATTTGAGCATCATTCGACGCTTGTGCAGAAGATGCAACGCCATCAGCTTCAACTCCTAGAGTACGCATCTATTAAATAGAAAACACTTAACATTCCCCACTCGCTGCCACCATGTATCAATACGCCTCGCAGCTAAACCAGAGAAAACAGGACAACAGAAGTCTAACCAACACAAGCTCTTCAAGTAAAAGCACATGGAGCTGACGCCAGCCAAATACGGGAATGAGTGACATAACAACGTAATGACGCGTCACGCAACACGTCACAGTTTGCTTGGTAGACTAACGCAGCTTGAAGTATCTGAAAAACTGACCTTTAAGCTCACTCTCTTTGGCAATCTAATTAACTTTTGAAAGATTGAAACACGATGTGACATTTTCTTTTAGTCGAATCAGAGTTCTGTCTGCTATTTATTTTATGTCATGACACGTAAAGGAGGGGTTGCTGAAGCCTGTTTCAGGCCTATGGTCAAAGTGAGCGAAGAAAAATTAAGGGGGATCTTGGCTAGGCAGGAGCCAATTTATTGTCTTCCCAACCAGTCAAAACACACTCACATGCTGCTAGATTTATGCAACATTCCTTTGCTGTACTTTCCATAATATTTAGGACTCGCGATTCACAATAACCAAAGTTATAATTTTGTAGATGTTTATGACGTGACTAGGGTAACATAAAAAAAAGTAGTCTGTGCATCTGTTAAGTTAAATCTGATGCAAGAAAGTACAACAACGGGTTCCCAGTCAACGTGTTTGTTTATTTTTTTGCGACTTTACCTCTAGCTTTCTGCGTTCCCAAACGATTTTTATCAGTGCCTTTGTTTTATGGCTTTCTTTCCAAGTTGGTATTAGTTGGTGCAGCGCCAGATCTCATTTGAAGTTTCTGGGATAAACCTCGGACCACAGAGCATGACAGTACAGTGGAACCCCACTTTACGGACACCCGCTTAATATGGACACCCCGGAAATACGGACAGTTTCGTTAGTCTCGACGAAAACCTCATACATTTTCTCTTAAATTAACCCGCTTACAGTGCGGACACTCGAACCATGAACACCAAAGACTTTTTTCGCGCTTTTTGGAATCATCCAATCACGAAGTAACTTCGTAACGAGGTTTGTACATTTTCATCAGCTGAGTCAAATTGAGAGTGAAATATACGATCATGGCTGACAAGAGTGAAGTTTATGTGGCTCAAATCATTATCTCCGGGCATGAAATTGGAAAAACTTTTGCTCCAGTTCGAAAGCAGGGGGTTCCGCTCACGGCGGTCACTGGCTAACGTGAATTCTGATGATTTGGACTCATTCTTCCCGTCTCCCGATAAGCTGTTTATACTGGCGGAAAGACACGTTTTCTGCCAACGAGCTGAATCAAGTTTCTTTGCTATAAGGCAAATACTTAGATCGATCTACCTTGGATAGAGACTTAACGATTCTCCAGCGAGTGCTGCGAAATAAAGTTCCTTTATAGGAAAATTACGACTGGAGATTGCCAAGTGTTATCGAAGAGTATAATTGTTGACCCTCTCCGAGTGCAGTGAACGGAAAAAAGGGATTGCATGCAAATGGATGGTAAAATTGTACTTTACTCATGTTATGCTGCGGTAAACTGTAGCTGGTCGTGTTTTTATTTCTGTGTTTTCATTCCTGCTACAAATTCACCGTACTGGTATTTATACACATGGCAAGTGCGGGTTATGTAAATTAATTCATGCATTAATTCATGCACTCTATAACGTGACAACTACGTTGAATCAGAACAGTTCCTATATTTTCAGTGTAATAAAGTATTTTTTGTCACATATATTTTGTGTCTTACTGAAGAAAATTTGCATTGTGTAGCAGCAAGTTCTCACGGATAAGATAAAAATAGCAGCAGAATCAGACATCCGCGTCTCTAAAGTATGCAATTTGAGCTAATTTGCTGCACGTATTTTGAATCGGAACACTTTCTATTCAATAAAGTTTTGTTTTTAATGTATATTGTGTCTAAATGCGCCTGTATTTGAAGATTTACGTTGTTAAGCAGCAAGAGCGAGTTTATTTGTTTCATGTGTAAGGTCGTGTCAGATAAAAATAGGAGCTCAGAACAACAAAGTTGTCAATCAGACAGCCGCATTTTCTGACGTATGCGATTGAATTTGCTAGACTTTATTTTTGACTTAGCTTCGCTAATCGCTATTTCAGTTTCATTCGCAGTCAAAGATGAGTTTTGTTTGAGGGAGCACTTTATTTGGTGAAAACTCGACTCGCTAGGTTTACAAAATTTCTCCGACTCCACATATTCAACAACATCTGTTGATATTTTATTTCGAACCGGTGTTTTTCGCGGCCCAGCCAGAGACGAGTTTCTGTCTTCGTAGAATTGAACAACTGTATTTAAGTCTCCGACGCTTACTCACTCACATATTTTGTGACATGTGTCTTTGCGAAACCCTTGATGATGTTGATCAAGCACTCTTTCCCGATAAACTTGAGGCAGAGTTTTACCATTGTTGTAGATCGCTTGCTGTCGATTCACACCGAGTTTGCATTCATTAAAAAAGACTCGGTGGCAATAAAGTCTTGAAAGATAACTTGATTCTAGCAAAAAATGGACTTACCAGCATAGTTAGCAAGCACGTAGGCCATTTTACATTAGAAAATATTGTCGTGACGCTGACATAAAAAAGCTAACATTACATTTTTCTCCCACCGCTGTGATTGGACGGCGCCTAAAAAATGCTAGTCCTATTGTTTATACGAAGAGCTCTCATTGGCTAATCGTCAAAAAAATGCCCCCAACAAATGTCAAGTGTTCATGGTTCGAGTGTCCTCACTGTAATACGGACACCCGTTAATACGGACAATGGACACTTTTCCGTGTCCCGAGTGACAAACTCTTATACATTGTCAACCCCGCTTTGCGGACACTATTTATCTGTGCACTGTGAATTTTCAATGTCACGATTATTTGCTAACTTGAAGACACTGGACCCTGGTCAAATAATGACAGAACTCGAAGAGTTAAAACCAATTTTTTGTTACAAAGAGAAGCTTAATAGCGTGACTTCCGGTGCTTGACCCTTTCACTTTCTTCGCCTTTTGCTGCAGCTATCGCTTGTGTCGCAGGCTAAAAGCTTCCGTGCAAAGTAAAGTTACCGACTTTTCAAAGAGTTGGTAGAGTTTAAGCACAGTTATGAGTTTCAGTTAAAAAGGAAACTTTATAGAAAACGTTCTGTTGTTGTTGAAATGCGTTTTATTTCTTGTATATAGTAAAGTTGCGACATTGCCAAATAATTCCGCTGTTGAGTTTAGTAAAGTTTAGTTCGAGTGTATGACTAGATCGTAAGCTTTTCGTAAAAACTATCGATTTTAGTCAGAGATTTCACAGTTCGCATTTGTTACAGTTACAGTACAATTAAACAACATTTTGTTGCCGTAAAAACGTTTGCCTTCGTCTTCACGTCGAGAAAACATGTATCCCTGACTTTTTTTTCTGAGACCCCGCTTAATACGGACAATTTGGCCTGTCCCCTTGGTGTCCGTATTAACGAGGTTCCACTGTACAAGGTTCTGCTCGAAGCTTAATTTCAGAGAAAAATATGTCAGATGATATTTGCGGAGCAAAGGTGGCATGCAGTTGGCGTAAAATCCTCTCTTTTATGTCTCTTTGACCGTTCTCTACATCTGTCTTTTAGAGGACAGTTTGAATGTGACAATTGCTTAATCGGGATTTTAAGTATTGGACCAGTCCAAGAGAGTGTCAATGCAACAGTGCTTTGCTGTATTTTCACTCTTCTTCAGCGAGGAAACTCGACGCATATGACGTCACAAGATCTATTTACGACAATTTTCCTCGAACCATTTGGTTTGTGAAGTGAAGAAAAGGTCTGTTTTTAACCTCGAATATCTCAGTGACATTTTATAATTTTTGATTATTCGCCGTATTTCCTTTTAGTTTGAGATTGTAGGGAAACAAATTGACGATTTTATAACTCATGAAAGTTACTGCATTTTTCTCTCGAAAATGGTTTTCAGCCAAACAACCACGTGATCTCATGCCATGACGTCACGTTAGTTGCCAGCAACTTAAAACTGTGCTTATATTTTTTGCTAATTAAAAGCTTTTTTTCTCATAAGTCACGGTTAAATTTAATCTGTTTGCAATATGAGTAAAGGACTAGCAAAGTCATCATGCGAGTCACACAACCCGTGGTTTGCGTTACCCAAGGCTATCTTTACCTTGGTGGGTTTTTCCCTACTAATGATGTAACCCCAGCACGTTCTGGCACGCTCAACTGTTTACCTTTGCAGATATTTAATTTTCATTCAAATCTCTGAACTCGCTTTGATGAAACAGCCAAAGAATTCACGTTAATTGCCTAAACCCACAGGAAATACTTACAGAAGTGCAAATAAATTAATGACCGTCGCTTCTGCCGATATAAACTTGCAAAGAAAAGACAATCTTATTTGTCACGTAGCGAAAGTGAAAGCTGCAACGTCAGCACATTCCATGGCTGGCGTGATACCTTTTTTTCGTGAATTCAATATTCCCTTTGTGTCCAACGCTTCGATAAAACAAAAAAAGTATACTTTATACACAATAAAAAAACAATATCCGTAACATTTTCCGTACAGTAATGTTTCAACTGCTTTTGGCGAATAAACATCAAAGGTTGCGTGATGTAAAGTCCCAATCAAGATTTGGCCGAGTGGAGTTTTGGATCTGGTCACCAACGAAAAAAGAAACGACGACGAAAAAAAATAAATCCTGTGCAGAGTAAGAACCACGCTCGGCCCATGGCCACGTGGTTAAAAAACCTAAAAAAATTATAAATCCCGTGCAGAGCAAGAACCGCGCTCGGCCAATGGCCGTGCGGTTAATATACATCCCAGGTTGCATGATTCAAAGTTCCGATCGCGAATTGGCCAAGTTTGGGTCTGGTCACCGACAAAAATCAAAGGGCCCTATAAGCCCACGACTGTTTTGTCTGCTAGTTTTTCGAATTGGCGTTCCTTAGAAGTTTAAATGATTTTTTGATGCTTGGTAATCTGTGTGGACTATTTTCATTGTGTGTAATTTCACTTTTCAATTTGATTTATATCTAGTTTTGTTATGTTATATACAGTTAGGGGAACTAGTGTCGATTTACGGCACTATTTGTCTTAACTAGTTGTTGAGACTGGGTGAGAGGAACCTAATTGCAAGCTCTGTTGTAAATGGTAACCACAAATTATCAGCTTACAGTATACTGTAAAATCGGGTTTATTAGCATTTCAGTTAGGTTGTAAGTTTGTGACAACAAAGGTAAAACAGAAAGAATCTGAACAAAAAATACTACCCGAAACTACGGGAGTCGCGTGACGTCTGTTAACCATCTGTAAACCCAAGGACCTTTCGCAGCCTAGTACCAAAACGTCCCCTTCCCAGTTATTGATTTGGCGCGAAATTTCGTGACGTTATTGCAAAAGATCCAGCCTAGTCCCTAGGCGTTCTCTTCCTCTCTCAGGTGAGTGTGAAGTCCACGTAAGGGCCTGGGAACGGGTTGGCGGTGAATTTGTGATTGTACGGGAGTAGCGTGACGTCTGTCAACGATCTGTCAACCCCTTTTTGTATTCTGTGTTGTAAAACGTTTGTATGGCTAAAAATATATTGATTTTGTGTGAATGTTTTTTCGCAGATGATTGCAATTTTGAACAGTGAAGTCTGATTTTGTGGAGAACTCGATGGCCTGTGAAACAACTTTTTAGTGCAAATCGATTAGATGGGAATGGGAATCTGTCAACAATATCTATGAGCATGATAAGTTTGATCTTGCCTTCTTTGATTGTTGTTAAATTAAGCGTTGCATCAAATTTATTTTAAAATCGGCTGCATAATATTTCACCTTTGTCGTGGACAGCGTGACACTGATAATCTTCTGTCAGGTAGCGATTACATAAACTTCGCTTTCAATTTTGCTTTGATGGTCACATGCAAACTTAAGACGATTCTATTGATTTTCTATGGGGCAGAAAGTACCAATGGTAACTTTGACCTGCTTGGAATTGCCCCGCCAGTTGTCATCGTGGGAAAGATACTGTACAGCGAAGTTTGCCTAAGAAAACTAAATTGGGATGAAGAAGTACCAGAGGACATATGCAAACCATGGCTAAGTGGCTAAATGATATGAAGAAGTTTCCTTATATGAGCATTCCCTGCAGTGTTGTGGGTGCAGGCCTGACCAAAGTAATCCTGCATGGATTTGCAGATGCCAGCAAGATGGCTGTTTCAGTAGCTGTATACGCCCTAGCAATGCACTCCACCGCACCGGTTCAACAGAATCTGCTCGTGGGAAAGTCAAGGATAGCACCAAGAGAACAGTTGATTCCTCGCTTGGAACTTGTTGCCGCGCAAAACCTGAGCAGATTGTTGCATCATGTGAAGGAAGTCTTGAAAGATCAATGGGTTGAAGAATATGACTTTTGGGTCGACAGTACGACATTGCTTAGAGTGGCTTGGTGCTCAAGACAAATGACAAGGAAAGGGTGAAACCTAAGCACGAAAACAGCTTCTAGTGAAAAAAACGGAAGAAGAACTTGTATTTGGAAGCTTCTAAGAGAGACTGCAGTCGTAAAGCGATTTATAAACAACCCTGATTCAGCCCTGATTCTACTTTCCCACTATTCAGAACTGAACTGCCAAACCCTTTCGCTGTTACAGGAGTCAATTATGCTAAGTCTACTACAAGATTGTGAATTCTACTACTTCAAAGGCATATATTGCACTATTCACCTGTGCCAGTACTCGAGCAGTGTATCTTAAGTTGTGTTGTGACCTGTCTGCCGAAGAGTTCCAAAGAGCCTTAAAGGAATTTGTTGCCAGGACAGGTTGCCCCCAGACCATTGTGAGTGACAATGGAAAAACGTTTGTTGCGACTGGAAAATGCCTATCTAAGCTGAAGAAAGACCAGCGTTTGGCAAACTACTTGGGAGCTTTGGAGATAAAATGGAAGTTTAACTTGGCACATGCAAGATGGTGGGGAGGATTCTTTGAATGCCTTACTGCCATCATAAAGAGAGGTCATTCAAAGGTGATCGGCAAGAGCCTGCTAACTTTCCAGGAACTAGAATAAGTTTTGCTGGATGTTGAGACGACCATGAACAACAGGCCACTCCTTTATCAAGGCGAAGAGTTTGAGAAACCGGTGCTTACGTCAAACACCCTACAAAGACGAGAGCCAATCCGTATCATGGAGGAAGACCTGGAGAAGATAGGGGAAGAGAATGTCACTAAGCACTTAAGGTTTTTAGAGAAAAGCAAACAGCACCTTTGAAAGAGATTCATGAAGGAGTATGTACATGCTCTTGACGAAAGACAGGAGCGGTCTGAAGGGGACACTGAGATACCAAGCACAGGGGCAGTGGTGATATTAAAGGGTGTACCAAAGGGATAAGGCAATGTGGAAGCTGGGAGGAGAAGTGAGCAAGATTACCGGCAAGGATGGAACAGTTCGTGGATAGAAGCTGAAGCAGGGGAATGGACACATTGTAGAGCGCCCCTTGCAACTCGTGTGCAACTTGGAAATTGGAGGGGAAGATTCTAACTGGAAACCAAACCCTGAAGTTGAAGTGTTCGTCCCAAGAGTAGGACCAGAGCGACGCGCCAAGCAGATTGCAAATGATCAGATCAGGAACATTGTCAAACAGGAATATAAGGATGATTAGAATGACATTTAAGCTGTCAAGTTAGAACACTTAATTGGGGGCAAGTGTCCTAAATCCGGAATACGCAAATTAGTGTAGGTCACGTGATATACAAGTAAGAGGCCTCTTGGAAAAACGTTCTGGCGACGTTCTGAAAATCTGTTGTGATTATTTCTGATGTGTTGATGAAGGGATCAATAAATCAAGGAAGTGATTGACCCGAGTGATTTTGTATTTGGTGTACTGGGTGAAAAATTTCCCCACAAAATTCACGCCGCTTCCAGCACAATCCGCAATCAGTTGTTTCATTTTTCCACCCAACTGATTTTAAACATGGAACAACGTATCAAAACACACAGAAGTCGTTTCTCAATAAGGAACTAGCGGAATTAATCAGAAAACATCTCTTTTGGAAGGGTTTTCAAACCGAGGAACACCTGAAATACTTGTTTCGTGGCTGTTAAGAAACTTGTGTCAAATATTCTGCTTCAAATTTTTGCATATTTAATCATGAAAGCGTTTTGTAACATTTACCACAGCTATGCGATGAAAAGGCTTTTTTGTAAGCATGGCATCGTTAGAGTAGTTAAAGTCGAACCCCAATATAACGATATGTCAAGGGAGCAGTGAAATTACATTGTTATATCAAGACTCCCGATATGGCCGTAAAATAGCCAAAAATATCGTTATATCAGAGTAAAATTAAAATGTACTTTTTTTACTACATATTATTTAATTATACTTGTAATGAGAAACCTCAGACAGCTTACCAAAAAAACAATTCGTAACTCAATGTTTAATTTACGTTCAGCTGAGGATGATTATGTTGAAATCAATAAAATCGTTGACCTTCTAAAATCTTAGCTTAATTCAGTTTAAACTCATTGTTGCTGTTATTTATTATTCTGTTATTCACTGCAATCTTTCTTATTACTATTCTTTTCTTAATTAATTTTTTTTCCTTGTTCATTTTCTTCTTCACCTCCTGCCTTGAATAGCTAGGCTAATTGGGGGAGGTAAAAAATATTGTAAACAATATGATCTTGTGAATAAGGTCTTGTTGTTGTTGTTGTCCTTAAATAATTTGCATAGCATTAGACGTTTTCAAGGTTACACGACAAAGTCTCTGGCATGAATAGTAAAAGGGAGACAAAACTTAAATTAAACATTGGAAGTTGTGACTGTAATCGTCTTTACTTATTGCTCTTTGCCTGTTCATTGTTTTTCTTTTTTAAAAGACACTTTTTCATTAATTAAAGTACTCTTCATGTTTGGTTTGCCTCATTTATTGAAAAAAGCTGTTAACAATCCCGTGGGAATGGTTCGGGATCGATAATCGTTCGGTGTAATTGTGCTTAAACAATAGCCCGCCTCATTGCGGGCTTGGTGCGGTGATCGTAATCCAATCAGGAAGCAAGGATGTTGTCAATGAAGCAACGGTCGAACGGAGCTCGAGCATGACACGCACTTGTAAAAGAAATTGTCATGTATGTAATTGGAATAAATGTTTTACAGTGCAAAATAATGTGAATCCTCGTTTTCAAGTGTGAAGCAGTAGTAATGTCGGTAGTTAACAAATACCGTTTTGGGTGTAAGAGGTGCGTTCACAATTTTTAAACACCCCACCACCAAAATATGTCAAGGGAGCAGTGAAATTACATTGTTATATCAAGACTCCCGATATGGCCGTAAAATAGCCAAAAATATCGTTATATCAGAGTAAAATTAAAATGTACTTTTTTTACTACATATTATTTAATTATACTTGTAATGAGAAACCTCAGACAGCTTACCAAAAAAACAATTCGTAACTCAATGTTTAATTTACTTTCAGCTGAGGATGATTATGTTGAAATCAATAAAATCGTTGACCTTCTAAAATCTTAGCTTAATTCAGTTTAAACTCATTGTTGCTGTTATTTATTATTCTGTTATTCACTGCAATCTTTCTTATTACTATTCTTTTCTTAATTAATTTTTTTTCCTTGTTCATTTTCTTCTTCACCTCCTGCCTTGAATAGCTAGGCTAATTGGGGGAGGTAAAAAATATTGTAAACAATATGATCTTGTGAATAAGGTCTTGTTGTTGTTGTTGTCCTTAAATAATTTGCATAGCATTAGACGTTTTCAAGGTTACACGACAAAGTCTCTGGCATGAATAGTAAAAGGGAGACAAAACTTAAATTAAACATTGGAAGTTGTGACTGTAATCGTCTTTACTTATTGCTCTTTGCCTGTTCATTGTTTTTCTTTTTTAAAAGACACTTTTTCATTAATTAAAGTACTCTTCATGTTTGGTTTGCCTCATTTATTGAAAAAAGCTGTTAACAATCCCGTGGGAATGGTTCGGGATCGATAATCGTTCGGTGTAATTGTGCTTAAACAATAGCCCGCCTCGTTGCGGGCTTGGTGCGGTGATCGTAATCCAATCAGGAAGCAAGGATGTTGTCAATGAAGCAACGGTCGAACGGAGCTCGAGCATGACACGCACTTGTAAAAGAAATTGTCATGTATGTAATTGGAATAAATGTTTTATAGTGCAAAATAATGTGAATCCTCGTTTTCAAGTGTGAAGCAGTAGTAATGTCGGTAGTTAACAAATACCGTTTTGGGTGTAAGAGGTGCGTTCACAATTTTTAAACACCCCACCACCAAAAACACCCAGCTCCAAAAGTCGCAGGGCGTTTTGGTGGCGGAGGGGGATTAAAGCACGCGAACGCACTCTTAACCCAAAACGGATATTTGTTAACTACCGACATTACTACTAACAAGCGGGTCAATTTATGAGAGTGTATTTTCCGTCAGGGCTACCACATTTTCGGCTACCTTTTTGCACATGCTTGGTGGTTGTCAAAAGTGCATCCGATACAGGAGCACACATTTTTTTTTTCGACAACCAATTTTTCGACAAACATTTTTGGAAAAGGACACATCTTTTGTAGAGAACACATTTTTCGGTTGTCGAAAGTGCACCCAACTAGAGAATGTATTTTTCGACAGCGCTACCACATTTTCATCTACCTTTTTGCACATGCTTGGTGGGTGTAGCAAAAATTCCCAATATAGGGCGCGTTTTTTTCGACAACCAATTTTTCGGCAACAATTTTGGAGAGAGGACGCCGAAGCTACTTTTAAGATAGGTAGAAAAATTTCCAATTAGAGAAATAGGTAGCCGAAAAATATGCAGCTACTACATAGCTGGACAAACAACAAAGCAACCAAATGGCAGTATGAAAAACGTTCGAAAGTATGGGCCTACGGGTCGAAAAATCGGTAGCTTCCCATCTACTTCTAGAAAATGCATACGAAAGCAACCAATTGCCGGACATATTCAAAGTAGACTATTTGGAAGGGCATCTTGGCCACACACATTTGCGGCCGCTAGATGGGCTTCCAGCGTTTGTAGACGACGTATACGTGTTTGGCTATCTACGATGCGAAGATTGTGTTTTCCGGAAAGGGCGCCTTTCTTGTACAACGGGAGACAAAGGTTCTGCCAAAGTTGTAGTTGGAAAGATCGGAATTGCAGTGAAAGAGAGTATGGGAACCGCACCCAATAGGGACAAAAGGAGCTATATACAAAAAGTATTGTCCACACCATTTCCGCGAAAAAAAAAAAGGGCAGCGCCATCTGTGCAACGATAGAAAACATAGAAAAATATACAAACTACAAAGCAAGGAAGAAGTGGGAAGAAATATATGGTACGGGCAATATAGTCGGGATCTTTGTGGCGAAGATCGACGTTTCTGAAATCCCCATAGACGAGCTCCAATCTTCTCTTCCAGCTTTCGAAAGGCAGTTGTTGGCAAATGGCTACGGCATCTACTCTATCGACTACACACAGGAATTCTCTGGAGTACTAGATCGAGAAGGGCTTGTGCAATATCCCAGCTTCGAGGGGTTCCATTTGCAAGGCAATTTTGTGTCTGCAATACAAGCAAAGAATCCAACAATTCTGGACAACACCGATAGCGTTAGGAAACACGTTTGTACCTGGGTTTGTAGAAACGAAAAAGGCAACACAGTTCGAACAAAAATATACAACAAGATAGTTTCGAATATGGAATCTGGGGAAGTTCGAGAACCGGTAGGAGGCCCGGCCTAACCAATCGATGAAAATCGATGATCGGAAATCAATCAATCAATCGATATCAATTGATGATGGAAAGGGCGATTGGCATCGGCCAATCGATGACCAATCGATAATCACAAATAAAATTTCCTTAATTGGCATCGATTGTCATCGATTGTTATCGATATCACACGGCGTACATGGGCATCCCCACGACAAGTCTCCAGGATATCGGGAAATAGATTTTCGCAATCCTAAAACGACTGATCACGCGTGAACTAGCACAATGTCTGAAGAAGCGGATAAACCAAAAGACGTAACACTTGTTGTTAAGTGCTTGGTCAAAGGCTACCATGCCTGCGACTTCACCATTGAAGTCGGTGAGGAGTTTGTGGCTAAGAAAAAACGGGGAGAGCGTGGAAACGCGTTTAAAGTTACAAATCAGCGTGGACAATTAGGTCACCTACAAGCTGAGCTGGTTTCTCCTTTCTGGCCTTTAAATGCAGAGATCAATGTGTAACGTTGTTTTTGCTGCATAACAGACATAATAGTATATCACGGAAATGAATAAATGAGGTATTGATCGCTTTTAAGAGCCACTGAGTTGATGTAATAACACCAATATTGAATCAAACAAAATAAGAAACGATTCATGAAAATCGATGGTAATCGATGATAATCGATGAAAATCGATGACAGTCGATGAAAATCGATGAAATTAAAAGTCACAAAATTTTCCGTCATCGATTGGTCATCGATTTCCAATATCAATCGATTAATTAGCATCGATTGAAATCGATTATCATCGATTATCGGTTTCATCGATTGGTTAGGCCGAGTGGGAGGGCATCTGGCCGACTATGTTGATTGCCCCAACAAACATCTTCACGAAACCTTTCTACATCCAGATGTGCAAAAACGTGGCTGTACGCATATCGAAGTCTCTCTATACGCTTGCAATGAAGACCATCTTTGTACACAAAAAGCGAACGAAGAAATCCAAAGCACTTTGCATCGCGTTTCGCCAGGGGGAGGCCAAAACGAAAGCGAAGGGCTTTTTGTTGTACAGCCACCCAGCAAACAGTGGGAAAACCTGGCCAAATGCCTCGACCGCTGCCTAGTTTTGGCCGACAAATGCCAAGGACAGATCTTTGTTGGCTGGTTCGCACATACAGGGACAGGAAGAATTTTGGGGGTACATGTTCGTCCTACGAAAACGACTGCAGAAGACGCCGAGAGGTGGGAGAAAGCTGTGGAGTGGGCAGCAGGCGACTTTGGCTTTCGCGCTTGTCCAATCTTCCGACTCGACATCCTTGCAGCGGACGAAGAAGGCGTAGTTTTGGGGCCACTTCGCTGCTACACGAAAGATGCAAACGCCCGCACCATCCTCGCCGCGAGCAAAAAAGCAACACAACTCCATCCAAACGGGCCGGAACCCTCGCTGCTTCTTCCAACAACAAAGACAGTTTCTTGGGTCTGGCGTACAGAAAAATGCCAAACGATGGGAAGAGACGTTTCCAGATACCAACTTCTCGAAGTTCCAGAAATTGCAAAATACCGCGAGGTGTTTGCGCTATCGACAAGAAACAGAGAAAAAAGACTCCAAGAGATCCGAGACGCCCAAAACGCCAAAGAATGGAGAAGAACATGCCGGGCTAGGGAAGAAGCAGAACAGCAATACTACGAAGAACAACAAAAATATCGCAAAGAAGAGCTGGCAAGACTGGAAAAGCTTGTGAAAGCAAACGAAAGATACCTAGAAAAATCCAGAGAGACAGAAAAGGAAGTCGAAGAGTGTCTGTGTCACAATACAAGCAAAGTCGCAGAACTCGCAAACAACCAAAAGTGGAAAGTGCTCGGCTATCGCAGAACAGAGCGGCAGTACAATTCTAGAGTTGTGTTGCGCAGAACCCAACCCGATACAGTAGCTGTGTGGGCATCAAAAGGTTTGGAAAGAATTCTTGGCGAATGCGAAAAATGTTTCGAGTCGAAAGTGGACAAGTACCAATGGGAAACGTTCTGGCTCCCTCCGATGGGGGAGGAAAATCCAGCAGTTTTCAAAATAGAGATAGAACCTTCTTCGTGCTTCGAAACAAGTGAAGGAAAAACCATTGTGTGGAATCCAATTCGGGTTGTTTCTGCTCCAGACCCCAAAAAGCTCGAAGAATTGCACGCTCTTGCACAGGAGTGCGAAAAAATAGATATCCTTCGCGATGCAAAAAAACAACTACTACAAGCTCCTGCTCCAAAAAACAAGGACACAAAAAAAGCACTAGACCTACTACCAGGCGAATACATATGCAGACGCTATGCCCCAACACTCTATAGAGGCAGGCCACGAACCATTCTGTTTCTGCTTCCTATTGGGGAGGACGGGGAACCAACAGCAGACCTGGAAATACCAACCTATGGATGTTTTCTAGAAAAAGAGTTGGAAGCGCTTGGAGGCACCGAAGCGCTACAGAAAAGAGACACACCCTTTCTCTGCAGAATTGGGCGAGAGAGAACAACACCACAAAACAAGAAGGACCGCCTGGTTGCACTAGCACTCTAGTAGACAACAACGGTTCCTCCAGGGATACAGAACAAAACACGCCCCAGGAAAGCCACAGCGAGGAGTTCTCCAAGATTCCAGTCCAACCATTGTTTCGCTGTCTCTGCATTGATATAGCCAACAATATGAGCCATTGGTTCGTCTATCGTTGCAGCATAGCTTTGAAGACTATCCAAATCCTTCCAGCAAACCTTTTCTTCCAGCTGCTGGTATATTTTCTCGCATGCACAGAATTGTTCGAATGGGAAACGGGGAGCATTTCCTTTTTTTTCGCACAAGTTCCATTGTGTATATACTTGTGTTGCTTCTCTCCAGATGTGCAAGAAAATATACTTGCGACATTTTTCTACAACTCTATTCCATTTTTTGCATTCTGTTGCTATTCCAGTGCACGAACTCCTTTGTGCACAGCCAACGGCTCTTTTTTTGGTGGAAGGTACTTTTCTGGTGGTGTGTCCAACTGCTCCTTTTCGGGTGACGTGTCGCTCCGTGCAGCCTTCCACTTTTCCAGTTTTCGAGATCCACATGTCCACAGAAGAAGGGCAACACCACCAAGCCCCAAAACAAGTCCAACCGCTTCCACAACACCAACAGCAGCAGATATTCTCGCATGGGCTGCACCAGCAATTCTATCGGTTTTTTCGCGCACAGCGTTGCTATTTTTCTCTATGCTCTGCAGGATTCCATCTTTCGTTTCTTCCACTCCCACTTCCAACCCATGCAAATCTACACCGATGTCTTCCACATCTTCGAAATGGCTTTCTTGGAACCCCAACAAAAGATCCATATTTCTTTGCAAGTCGTGCACATTGTCCAAGATCTGGTACAAAAGCTCGCTAGTTTGCTCTGTTCAAATCAATGTTTTTTACATTCCATCTCGATAAATACAGTTCGTTGCTATTGTTTTCAATATTGTGTTTTTTCCCTCACTCTTTTGCTCGCTCGATGGAATGTAAAAGAACATTGATTTGAATATTTTAGCATAAATTGCGAACGCTGAATTTGTAACGCAACTTTTTCGTCGGTTCGAACGCCTTCTTTAAGGATAAATTTGGACGTGTTCCAGTACATCAACGTTAATAAAACTTTGGAATTAAATTCTTTGCATCATCAAGCATGTGTTGCGAAAGTTTTGAAAAAATCGTTGGAGCCGTTTTGGAGATTTTGGAAAAGCGCTAAAAGTAGAAAATTCACCAAAAATTACATTGGTAGTGACCGTATGAAAAAATCCAATTCTCGGGATCGCGATAACGAAAATCAACAAAACTTTCACGGCTATGAAAGATAAGTTAAATACACATTTTGGTGTTATTTCGAAGTAATTTCATCAAAGCAGTGTCTGCGTCTCGGTCCGTTTATCATTACGATGCAAAAAGCATGGTTTGAAATATATTTTCGATTTATTCGCAATCAAACATACAGAATTTTTTTATTCTTGTATATTTGATGTGCAGTTTGCCATAGTTTCAGATACTGATGTTAGTTTTTCTTCGTCAAATCTTATTCGCGTAGAATTCAAGTTTAACTGATATCATGTTTTTCTGTTTATCGTTGCCATGGAAATATCGATTTTCCTAAAAAATATATCATATCAAACTTCAATCCAATTCCAATATCTGGTGTGAATTTCACATCGATCCGAGTCCGGGAAGTTTGCTAAACGGCCAAATGAAAATGTTTGGTATGGTCCAGAAAAAACTGTAGAGAGACACCGTAAGACATGTAAACAAACTTGCATGCGAAATTTGAAATTTGTCCTGTATTTCATTTTGCTGGTCTTCGCTTCGTTCTCCTGAAATAGCGCATGCAAAAAACAACGATTTTGCTGGCGGCGTCTTTGAGAATTTTCTTTGATAAACGATAAATAAAAGAAACCCTTTGTTTCTTGAGACAATGAAACCAGCGACGGTTAACCGGCTGTTGTTTTAACCCTAACCGTTAGGGTTACAGTTTTAACCCTAACGCTAAACCTCAACCCTAACCCTAAACTCGAATCATAACGTTAGGGTTATTGTTTTAACCCTAACGTTAGGGTTAAGGGTTTGGGTTAGGGTTAGGAAATGGCTTAGGGTTAGGATTTAGACGCTAACCCCGAGCTAGCAGTTTGCCTTCTCGCGGTTATTTTCACTCTGGTTTGCTTGCAGTTAGCTTTCACTCCGGTCTGCTTGCGGTTAGCTCTTTTTTCTTGTTCGGGTCAACACTATTTTAACGAGTTTGCTTGTAGAAAAGTGTCGCAAGTATATTTTCTAGCGCAGCTGGAGAGAAGCAACACAAGTATATACACAATGGAACTTGTGCAAAAAATGGGAAATGCTCCCCGTTTCCCATTCGAACAATTCTGTGCATGCGAGAAAATATACCAGCAGCTGGAAGAAAAGGTTTCCTGGAAGGATTTGGATAGTCTTCGAAGCTATGCTGCAACGATAGACGAACCAATGGCTCGTATTGTTGGCTATATCGACGCAGAGACAGCGAAACAATGGTTGAACTGGAATCTTGGAGAACTCCTCGCTGTGGCTTTCCTTGGGCGTGTTTTGTTCTGTATCCCTGGAGGAACTGTGGTTGTCTACTAGAGTGCTAGTGCAACCAGGCGGTCCTACTTGTTTTGTGGTGTTGTTCTCTCTTGCCCAATTCTGCAGAGAAAGGGTGTGTCTCTTTTCTGTAGCGCTTTGGTGCCTCCAAGCGCTTCCAACTCTTTTTCTAGAAAACATCCATAGGTTGGTATTTCCAGGTCTGCTGTTGGTTCCCCGTCCTCCCCAATAGGAAGCAGAAACAGAATGGTTCGTGGCCTGCCTTTATAGAGTGTTGGGGCATAGCGTCTGCATATGTATTCACCTGGTAGTAGGTCTAGTGCTTTTTTTGTGTCCTTGTTTTTTGGAGCAGGAGCTTGCAGTAGTTGTTGTTTTGCATCGCAAAGGATATCTATTTTTTCACACTCCTGTGCAAGAGCGTGCAATTCTTCGAGCTTTTTGGGGTCTGGAGCGGAAACAACCCGAATTGGATTCCACGCAATGGTTTTTCCTTTGCTTGTTTCGAAGCACAAAGAAGGTTATATCTCTATTTCCAAAACTGCTGGATTTTCCTCCCCCATCGGAGGGAGCCAGAACGTTTCCCGTTGGTACTTGTCCACTTCCGACTCGAAACATTTTTCGCATTCGCCAAGAATTCTTTCCAAACCTTTTGATGCCCACACAGCTACTGTATCGGGTTGGGCTCCGCGCAACACAACTCTAGAATTGTACTGCCACTCTGTTCTGCGATAGCCAAGCACCTTCCACTTTTGGTTGTTTGCGAGTTCTGCGACTTTGCTTGTATTGCGACACAGACACTCGTCAACTTCCTTTTCTGTCTCTCTGGATTTTGCTAGGTATCTTTCGTTTGCTTCCACAAGCTTTTCCAGTCTTGCCAGCTCTTCTTCGCGATGTTTTTGCTGTTCTTCGTAGTATTGCTGTTCTGCTTCTTCCCTAGCCCGGGATGTTCTTCTCCATTCTTCGGCGTTTTGGGCGTCTCGGATCTCTTGGAGTCTTTTTTCTCTGTTTCTTGTCAATAGCGCAAAAACCTCGTGGTATTTTGCAATTTCTGGAACTTCAAGAAGTTGGTATCTGGAAACGTCTCTTCCAATCGTTTGGCATTTTTTTGTACGCCAGACCCAAGAAACTGTCTTTGTTGTTGGAAGAAGCAACGAGGGTTCCGGCCCATTTGGATGGAGTTGTGTTGCTTTTTTGCTCGCGGCGAGGATGGTGCGGGCGTTTGCATCTTTCGTGTAGCAGCGAAGTGGCCCCAAAACTACGCCTTCTTCATCCGCTGCAAGGATGTCGAGTCGGAAGATTGGACAAGCGCGAAAGCCAAAGTCGCCTGCTGCCCACTCCACAGCTTTCTCCCACCTCTCGGCGTCTTCTGCAGTCGTTTTCGTAGGACGAACATGTACCCCCGAAATTCTTCCTGTCCCTGTATGTGCAAACCAGCCAACAAAGATCTGTCCCTGGCATTTGCCGGCCAAGACTAGGCAGCGGTCGAGGCATTTGGTCAGGTTTTCCCACTGTTTGCTGGGTGGCTGTACAACAAAAAGCCCTTCGCTTTCGTTTTGGCCTCCTCCCGGCGAAACGTGATACAAAGCGCTTTGGATTTCTTCGTTCGCTTTTTGCGTACAAAGATCGTCTTCGTTGCAAGCGTATAGAGAGACTTCGATACGCGTACAGCCATGTTTTTGCACATCTGGATGCAGAAAGGTTTCACGAAGATGTTTGTTGGGGCAATCGACATAGTCGGCCAGATGCCCTCCTACCGGTTCTCGAACTTCCCCAGCTTCCATATTCGAAACTATCTTGTTGTATATTTTTGTTCGAACTGTGTTGCCTTTTTCGTTTCTACAAACCCAGGTACAAATGTGTTTCCCAACGCTATCGGTGTTGTCCAGAATTGTTGGATTCTTTGCTTGTATTGCAGACACAAAATCGCCTTGCAAATGGAACCCCTCGAAGCAGAGATATTTGACAAGCCCTTCTCGATCTCGTACTCCAGAGAAATCCTGTGTGTAGTCGATAGAGTAGATGCCGTAGCCATTTGCCAACAACTGCCTTTCGAAAGCTGGAAGAGAAGATTGGAGCTCGTCTATGGGGATTTCGGAAACGTCGACCTTCGCCACAAAGAACCTGACTATATTGCCCGTACTGTATATTTCTTCCCACTTCTTCCTTGCTTTGTAGTTTGTATATTTTTCTATGTTTTCTATCGTTGCACAGATGGCGCTGCCTGTTTTGTTTTTCGCGGAAATGGTGTGGACAATACTTGTTTGTATATAGCTCCTTTTGTCCCCATTGGGTGCGGTTCCCATACTCTCTTGCACTGCAATTCCGATCTTTCCAA
Organism: Meandrina meandrites; assembly: GCA_963693305.1. Taxonomy (NCBI): domain Eukaryota; kingdom Metazoa; phylum Cnidaria; class Anthozoa; order Scleractinia; family Meandrinidae; genus Meandrina; species Meandrina meandrites. Next base: position 16,171,348 of record OY855905.1, on the reverse strand, counting down.
CTAACTTTGGCAGAACCTTTGTCTCCCGCTGGACAAGGAAGGCGCCCTTTCCGGAAAACACAATCTTCGCGTCGTAGATAGCCAAACACGTATACGTCGTCTACAAACGCTGGAAGCCCATCTAGCAGCCGCAAATGTGTGTGGCCAAGATGCCCTTCCAAATAGTCTACTTTGGATATGTATGCATTCGTATGCATTTTCTAGAAGTAGATGGGAAGCTACCGATTTTTCGACCCGTAGGCCCATACTTTCGAACGTTTTTCGTACTGCCATTTGGTTGCTTTGTTGTTTGTCCAGCTATGTAGTAGCTGCATATTTTTCGGCTACCTATTTCTCTAATTGGAAATTTTTCTACCTATCGAAAAAGTAGCTTTGGCATCCTCTCTCCAAAATTGTTGCCGAAAAATCGGTTGTCGAAAAAAACGCGCCCCATATTGGGAATTTTTGCTACACCCACCAAGCATGTGCAAAAAGGTAGATGAAAATGTGGTAGCGCTGTCGAAAAATACATTCCCTAGTTGGGTGCACTTTCGACAACCGAAAAATGTGTTCTCTACAAAAGATGTGTCCTTTTCCAAAAATGTTTGTCGAAAAATTGGTTGTCGAAAAAAAATGTGTGCTCCTGTATCGGATGGACTTTCGACAACCACCAAGCATGTGCAAAAAGGTAGCCGAAAATGTGGTAGCCCTGACGGAAAATACACTCTCATAAATCCCCCTCCGCCACCAAAACGCCGTGCAAAAAAAAAATATATTTTGGCTTATTTTGATGGGATTTAGGATATTAAGAATACTGAAAAAGGGGCTGTATCTTGTCTATCGATGGGGCGGACCATTATTCTTTTGGAAGATGGGGGATGAAAAGTTTTCCAAGACAGACAATTTTTTTTCTGTATCGTTGTCTGTGAAAACATTTTTTTTCGGTGTCATCTTCCTGCAGACAATTTTTTTCATGCCAACAAAAAATTTAGTTGGGCTTTTTTTGCTTTTGCAAACAAATTTTTCAGGATTCCCACCCCCCCCCCCCCCCCCCCTCCTCTAAATCTGTACGATCTCCCTATGGTCTACAATGCACTAATCTTTGAACAGGAATCGATGAACTCAAACCCTAAGTAACATGTTTTTCCTACAAATATTTTCGACTTCTTCTGAACGACTCTTAGTACCAAACCTCTATTACACCTCTTGCTCTATGCCGTAAATACCGAAACTACTTCAACATATTTCAACCGCACTAACAATCCATGATGCATTAGACTCATGTACCCACTGGGTACTATTTTTTTACTTCCAATCTTGAAAATGAATCCTCAATCGCTGAAAGAGAGGACAGGAATTCTCTCTCTCGTTCACTTGAATCGTCCAACGTTATAATGAAATCTCTTATTGCCTTAGCAGCTTCAGTAGCTTGCACAGAAGTCAGGGGCATAGGTTCAATCACTGATAAATCATCATCAGAGTCTAACGCATCCCCTTGAGAGCTAGCATGCGCTTTCAATAGTATTTTTGGTCATCTGATTCTCTGTGGTAACATCTTGGTGCAAGATGCAAACTGGGTGAATGACACATCAGCCAGCGAGGGATACTGCTGGACTGCCCTTCTTCAAAAACTAGATTCTCCACCGTCTTCTACGCTTTCCTCGCCTGAGTTGAATGGGTCCTGCATTGGCTCCACCACTACGCATGGAAATCCAGCTTTTCTCTAACAATTTTAGATGATGTGGCTTGCATATAAGTAGCATCATTAAGATCTATCGTTTTGATGGGCTGATCCTCATCCAAATGCTGCAGCATTCATCATAAAAAAACTTGTATTTTTGTCTAATTTTACCACAGCAGGAACCACATAATCCTCATGGTACTCAATGCTGTTGCCATAAAACAACTGGAGGGCAAAAGAAAGTGCAAGCAAGTCATCGTCGGCCATGTTCCACTGACACTAGTCTTTCATTTATTTTTGAAACATGGAGGGCAGATTTCAGTTTAAGTTACAGGAAAACGCAGGAACAAAGGCATCGGCCTTGAAATCCCGGCGACATGATACTATGTTTGGTCACAAGGAGTCAAAGATACTAAAATTGAGAGAACTATTAAATGATAAGCAGGACAAAGAGGCATCGTAAACTGTGTACTGATGCTATAATATCTTTATATCCAATCTCGTGGGCTCTACGGTCAGCGGTTGGTCGCCGGGTGAAACTTTGGGGAAATGGAATTATCCGAGTAAGGGACGGACCATTATTTTTCTGGAGGGGTGGGGAGGGGGGGATGAAAAATCTCTCTCTGCAAACTTTTTTTCTTATCTATGCACCTCTGCAGACAATTTTTTCTAACAACACCTTCCTGCAAAGAATTTTTTTTATCTTTTTTAACCACGATCTGACACAAAAAGGACGTCGCTTTTGCTACCATCAATCATTATTTAATTCAATATTTTATGGTGGCGAGCAATAAACACCTCTGAACTCATCTTTTTCGTTTTCTGAGACGTACATTATGAAGATTGGTGGCAGTAATTTTTTTTTTAAATTTTTTAATTTTTTTAACGAAGACTAGTGAGCAGCACAAGGAAAGACTTCTTGTGGTTGTAAGCTTGTCGTCTATTTCCGACGTGTTTTGTCTCTAACTGAGACTTCTTCAGGGAATGAATACAACTAGCAAAGAACAGCATATATAGCACATTCGCATGCCTAGCTACAACTTCCCATGGAAGTGAATAATAACTAAAATATGCTGTAAACGAACGTTACAAAAAACGCCTTAATACATATGTTATTGCGTGTTGTTATATTTTGGGGGGCATACGATTAGCGCTAATAATATATTCTAAAATTTCCCCTTAACCACCACACCAGCCAAACCACCAACTGCTTAAGACTGTGGAAACCTGGATGGACTCCAGCCTTATAGGCCACTAGGCTCAAATGAAGACTTAACCAAGAGCTGTGCTGTCCCATCATCCCCTATTGCAATTGTTACACAATCATTTCTTTCTAATGGCTTCAAGGACTTGCACCATAATTTATTTTTGCAGGTCCTACAGTTGGCTAAATGACAACAAATAGGCACCTATGTCCACTAACTGCAACATGAGAATAAAGTTGACATTTCTTCAACTCAATCTGACTGCTTATCATTTTGTGTTTTGTACAAGTTACTGGGTGGTGTTTATTCCAGCCCAGACCTCTTGACAGTCTTGTGGAGTTTCAGGGGTCTTTCAGTGTGTTGTATTGCAAGATATGTTTATTTCACAAATATTTGTTTTGGTGAATCTGCTGAATCAAATCAAATCTATGTGCCTTGCCAAAATAACCTGTAGTACAACAAACAAGTGGGCACAGTGGGCTAATGGGAAGGTCACTAAACTCCTGATTGAATGGTCCAGGTTTCAAGCCCCAGCCAGGGTCATTGTGTTGTGTTCTGGGAAAGACACTTCACTCTCAGATATAAATGGCTTCCAACAAATTTACTTTTGGCAGTATTTCTGCAATGGACTAATATTCCATCCGGGGGGACAAGGGAAGAAGATATATGCCTAGTCACTTAATGCTACAGAAATGAGTTAACACAACAAGCCATTCAAGCAATCTATGACACACAACCAGTATTTCTTGAGCTGTGCTGGCTGCTGATGCAGTTGGGGGTAGGCCATGTACAGAAAACCAATACAATATTCAGTCAATATTCACATGGTAGCACTCAGTGAATGTTACAAATAGCTAAATCTGTTCATAGAAACAACCTTGGAGAACTTTAATTTCAGCAAAAATAAAGTACAATTACACTGTATTCATAAATGCAAGGCCATATTTCTCTGATAAGTGACAGCATTTTATAAATGCTTTAAACAGTCACGTTTATCCACAAATAGTTCGGTTAAAGATAAAACAAATTCATCATTTGTCTAACGAATTACAAATGCGAGAGGAAATTTTCGATTTTAAGGCATCACGAAAATGTACCGAGGAACTTCGTCAACAACAGCGTGAAAATGAATAAGTTTGAGTAAAACCGACGACAAACGTGCAAGAAGTTCCATCGGATGACAACCAAACTACTGCCAAAGTTCCAGCTTTTTTGGTGAAACCAATCTTGCAAGTGTAGTCTCCCACTGTAGTGGAAAATATGGCACATTATTGCTTACCTGCCTATTCGATTACATTTCAATGAATGAGCTTTCGATTGTCATGCAGTTGCTCCGTGCTCTCGTGGCCGTCGTTCACAATGCTGTGTGTAAATGTAGATTCGACCACTGGCCTTCCTCGAAAGATTTCTTCCAGAGAAAAAATATATTCGTTTTCTGCCAATGTACGTCCACCACTTGACATTATGACGCCCTTTGTTTACGTTTGTCCTTCAGATCCAGAAGCTTTCATGATCTGTAAATCAATCTGACGTACATGTGTTGCTTTCAAACAGTAGTATCATTCTATCGCAGTATTTCCGTTGAGCAGGGAGTATTTTTGTCTTCAAAGGAGCCTTTAGATCACCCATAAAAGCATTGATCCACTTGACTTGACGATTTGTATATCGAGAGAGTGGAGTTCTGATTTCCTTCTGACTCCTGAGCCTTCGGTTTTTCCCCAATTTTTCACTTCCGTTTTTCCAGCAAAGCACGCACAACAACCCCAGAGTTTCACCCGGCGACCAACCGCTGACCGTGGAGCCCGTGGACTCTGGGAACGAGATTGCTTTATATCAAAGATCATTGCATCTGGGTTCTGTTCCATACATTAACTGTAAGTTTTGCAGGGACATAGCACATTTATTGTTATACCAGGGATATCATTATATTGAGAATTGTTATATCAGGGTTTGACTGTACTTTGCTTTCAATAATAAAACCAATTGTGATACTGATATTATTGATTTTTCAGTTTATGAAATGTACCATGTCAAGAATTATTTCACATGAAGCACTGTGACACCCAAAAGGATAAAGTAATTGGTGGTTTTAACTTGGTGCCACAGAGTCTACAAGAATCATACTGCATAGGAAAGGATGTTATGTCCATGAGTTAAAGCACGTAATAGACTTATCTTCTTCGCATGCACTTAGCACAAAATTTCCTGCTCCAGCAAAAATGGTACCATAAGGAAAGCAAAGAGTCTTCCGAAACGAATAAATAGCCTTATGTTCTTCATATAAAAGTAAGCTCGATACGCAGCACGTTTTTTTTGGTTTATCGAGAATAAAGAATTTATCCACACAAGGCACTGCAATGCCACAAAGTGTAATTTAATTAACTTTGGTTTTAACTTGGCACCACAGAGTCTACAACAATCGTACCAGAGGAACAAATATCAACATTTGTGAGAGATCAACTTGAAATACACTTATCTTCTGCCCATATGTTGCAAAATTCCCTGTTGTTGAAGAATCAGTATACACACAAGGACAGTGCAGCGCTTTCACGAGCAAATATATAGTCACTGTGTTCTTCATATAAAAGAAACATAAATAAACTCCATGTTTTTACCTAGTGCATACAGTTAGGTACTCCCCACTCCTAACCCTGTTCACAACAATAATTAATGACTTAATTAATTAATTGATATAAATTACTTAAACTATCAAAGTTTGCATTTACTGTAAGTGTCTGCCTTCAAGGTTTTTGTGACACTAGAACATTGTTTGATTTTTACGTAGACATGGAAACAAAATTTGTTACATTCCACCACTCTTATCAGGACATGTATAAATACAGCGACAGAAGTAAACATATTCTACTTCCAGCTGTCCGTGTTGAGCTTGTCCCAAAGCTTGCACTTGGGGATAGCGGGCCGTGAAATATGAAATTAATTATCTTATTACCATTACCATGTTTAGATAATTTCTCGTTTTTCAAACCCTGTCAGAGATGTTAACATCACTTTAAAGGGTTCTAAAGCGCAGGGATGAGTGAGGAAAGACCAAATCAAAGAAACAGGATTCGTTTAATGGAAAAATAATTCATATATAAGAGTCACTATTCCCGAGAGATGAAATGGGGCAACACATGCTGCTTCAATGTGAAAAATAACCTGTTAGCTTTCACTAACACACTCCTTCCTGATTTTCATTTCTTGTTTTATAAAAAGAGCCATCAATTATGTGGCACCAATAATTAGGTTTATGTGAGACAAGAAAGGGTTATTGTCAACGTTGTCTGGTCTTGCTGGAGGAGAACAATAAGGCTTTATGGGGTGTATCAAATCCCTATATCAAGGTCCTCTCTTAGCTCCTAGCCACCTTGGTGTAAACGTCGCTGCTCTTAGCTGCCCAAAAGATTTAACCCTCCTTCCCCCAGTTGCTACCATCCTTGACATTGGCCCTTACTCTTATTTTACCTCATTTAATTGGTGTAATCAGCAGTAAAGTTGGCATTTTAGCTGTCCCCACCTTTGATGAATGGTGGTCAGTTTTCTCATCACTTCATTAGTGAACGGATAAGTGATGATTGTGTTACATTTAAAAAAAGAACACACTCGTGTGCAAATTTAATCCTAAACAGAGTTGTTGCCTCCATTCATCAAACCAAGCTGTCCACCATCACACAAAGAATGATTTAAACTTGTAAATGCATTAATATCGGATTCTCTTTCTAGACATAACATAAAGTTATTTTAATAAAAAGACTCAGCCAAATGTATTTAAACGGCAGATCAGTTCAATCTAACATCGAATCAGTTTCACTGGAAATTTAAACCCTTCTTTCTAAGTGTTGACAGCTTGACACTTGCCATTAAACTGCCAATGTTGAAGCGTTTGTATTTCCTTGGACGTATTAATCATTGACAGTGAAAAGTCTTCCCTTGGGAGTTTACGAGAACTGACTGATCGACCCATGGAGATAAATCAAGCTCCACACAATACTTCATTTTCAAATTAGTCATAAAAAGGAAGAAAATTGCTTCCAATGATTATAAAGGATATCTGGAGTTTGAGAAGCCAATTAAAATATGCAAATCGCATTATCACTGGTTTGGTATACACTTACATAATACATCACAAAATTTTAATATATGCAGCTATGGCCAAACCATAAACAAAACTAAAGTACCTTTGTATTGGGCAGAAGGGTTTTCCATGGAAACAAACTCCAGTCTTCAGGTGAACCATTAACTCTGCTGTTGTTTGGCATCAGGAATCCTTTAATTCAAAAACAATAATATAAGCTCATCAGTGTACAGGGGAAGAGAAAGAGTTGTAACAACCAGTACCAAAAGTTTGATTCCATAAAAAAGATAGCTGAAAACAGTTCTTTTTAAACATTCCTTTTAAATTGATAAATGCTAGTGTAGTTTTTTACAACTATTTTGCAGAATTGCAAAATAGGACTCAAGTGGGTAAACAAATTCACTCACCCCATTAGTTGATACTTAATTTGTGCCTTGGGTCATAGACTTTTGTTTGTAATTCCACTGACCAAAGCATAATTGAATGGCTTCGTACAAGACTAAGATGAGTGGCTTTTTCTGGTGAATAGTGATTTTTTTGTTAAAAAGCACCCAAACTTTGCACATCGTCTTCAATTTAGTGGAAGAACATAGCCCTGTATATTTTTTTGCTGGTTTGCGCTTTGTCTTTGATAGGGTTAGTGTTTAGCGTTAGGGTTAGCGTTTAGCTTTGGGTTAGCGTTACGCATTAGGCCTAGCGTTGAGAGTTAGGGTTATAAGGGTAATAGCTTAGGGTTAAAATTTAGGGTTAGGGTTATAGTCAGAGTCTCAAAACACTTTGCCTTGTGCTAGGATTAGCAGATTTTTAAGTGATTGCATTTTTTTAGTTTCTCTAATCAGCGAGTGCGTTGAAATGATCTCGAAATCTTGTACGGGTAAACCAATATAATTATATTTCGCCGATTTCGTTGCGAGTTACCTGTACGTGTTTGGCTCAGTGAGTTCAGACTTTAGCTCCCGGGCTTTACTTACCGCACTTTGCTTACCAGAAATGAAGAAAATTGAATCAGTTCTCTGCATAAAGTTCCCTTAGGTATTTAGCAACGCATACAATAAAACAGAATTAGATTATCATGCAACCAAACTGCAGCGAAAAGAAAGAAGACGCATTGTAAGCTTATTCTAAGTTGGCGTGCACCACTTCCCAAATAACAAACTGTCACAATTCTTACACAAAATCTGACTTAGAAAAACCGGCACCATCAATTTGCAGAGCTTGTTTTGCTGCCGTGATTTTCTCAGTTTGCCGTGGCGTGAGTTCATTTGGTTTACTGTGTTTAGCAGCGATTTACTTTGTTTTTCTGTACTTTGTTTTTGCCTTGAGTTGATTTTTTGCCCTTACTGTTTTGTATTAAATCAAAACAAGATCAAGGTCCTTTTTACATTGAATAACTCATAAAGGTGTATTAATTTAGTGTACAGTAAACGCTGTAAAAAGTCTTACAAAGATATGTTGTGTGCTCCTATGTGCGTACGTGAGGAACCCAATAAAGTGCACTCGTCTTTCGGTTTAGCCTTGAAATATGTTGACATCGCTTTCGTAAACAAAACCATGAGAGGTTTTTACATGTAAGATATTTTATACTAGCTTATACTTAAATGTTTTTAACCATTAAAAACTAATTTATTCATTTTGCCACTCTATAAGCTTAGAAATAGTGTGGCTACTTATTGCTAATGATAAATGGGAGCTCCGCTTTTAGGCCTGCCTAAATCTATATATTAGAATTTGAAATGAGTGTAGTACCCTTGATTTTCAGTAATCTGTGTGGGTAGTATTTCATTATTTGGAGTCACATTTCAAATTGAATTTCATCTAGTTTTATCATATTATACACTGTCAGGTGAACTGGCGTCAGTTTACGACACTATTCTTCTTTGACAAGTTAGTGAGATCACGAGTGAAGACTAATCGCAAGCAATCCGTAGTAACAGCTAACCACAAGCAAGCAGCTTACAGTATACCGTAACATTCCGGTTATAACCCCACCCTGTTTATAAGCTCCTCCTGTCATAGGCCCATGTACGTGGAAACCAAAAAAAATACAACCGCTTATAAGCCCCCCCCCCCCCCCCCCCCCCAACGGATATAAGTCCCCCTCTGCTGGATGACAGTACTTAATAGGGCTAAATATTAGTCGTCATAGGAGCACCGAATTAACCGTGTAGTACTTCCTACATACTAATTTGGACTTCCAGCATACTAATTTCAACTTGTTGCATAGTAATTTGGATTTCCTGCATACTAATAAAGTGCCTTCCCGAATACTAATTTGGACTTCTTGCATACTAATAAGTGTCTAGTCGCTTCTTTTCATGACAATTATTATTCACAAACGAAAAATAAAACAATAGCGTGTATGCGCTTCAGTAACCTTAAATTAAACGCCACGGTTTTAAGCACAAAAGCGAATTGCGCATAAGTAACATTTATACTAAACACACAGATAGTATATCAATCAAAACCTTTATTTTTAACGTTGAATACAATTTTGGATTCCGGCTGCATTACTAATAACTGTCTAGTCGCTTCTTTTCATGACAATAAAACAATAGACCAACCACCCAATGACCTTTCTGTAACAGGTGCGGCGATATTGCTGGAGGGAAATTGAACTCTCGTTGCTGGAAATGATGTTTTCAATTTGTGCGAACGCCAATCTTTTTTCCTTGTTAACATTTCTGATCAGCTGACAATACACTGTCTGCTGTAACATCCACCCAAGCTGCTTGCATGCTCTTCGGACTGTGGACGAATATACAGTAACTCCACGCCTCTCCAGTTTCTTCTTGATCCAGCCACTGGTCATCTCATCATCTTTTCTCATCTGGTCGTCAATGAAGCCTCTTGCCTCTTCAGACAACTTTGTGGGTCTTCCTGAGCGTGCTACATCTGCCACGGAGCCGGTGAGTTTAAACTTTTTGATAATCCATGTAACGCTGACAAAGCTGGTGAGTAAGCCTTCACCTTTTAGCAGTTTAAATATCTCGACTGGGTGAAGGCCTTGCTTGTGAAGAAGCTCAATTCGTGTTTGCGTATAGTTAGAAACTCTTGCCATGATTACCATACGAGTGTTTAGCGAACGCGTACCGAAGTCTTTGACACTGTTGTTTTAATCAAGCAGTCGCTATGGTGACACAATGAAATGATGCAACAATAAAATAGCTGAGAGACTGGGACCCAGTTTGACCGGAAACATACGCGTGTTTTCGTTTTCGCTATGGCTGTTTGTAGGGTTTTTTATTCTGTGAAAAGAAACGAAGTCTACAAAAGATGGAAAATACAGCTGTATCATCTTTACAATAGCTGAAATGTGTGTACCAGGTAAGTCCGAAATAACAACAGTTCATTGTAAAGTATAAGTCACGTCGGAACAGTGTTGGCATCTGGAGAAACCATCACGGTAAATTCGAATTGGCGATATTCTCCTCAAAGGACACAAAAAAATTCGATAAGAACGAAAACTGAGCAAAACAGAGCGAAAGGTTCGATCGAACTTTCGAAGTCACTTATCGAACAGGACGAAATTTCGCTCCAACTTTCGAAGTCAATTTTCGAAGAAATCAAATCGATCACTCGAAAATTTGCGAGATTAAAAACAATAGTCACTGCGAAACGCCGCGAATTTTCGCGGTAAATTCGCACCCAACGAAAATTCACCATTTTTTCATCGAAAAGCCAAGAAAAGCCACGAATTTCGACGAATTTCTTTTGCATTTCTTTTGCACAATACTGTATTCACAAACGAAAAATATATATGCGCTTCAGTGACCCCGAACGTAAACATTGCGAGTGCGAAGCCAATTGCCGTGAAACTTATAATAATAAACACACACAGATAATAGCTCAAACAAAACTTGCATTTAGGTTGATCAATACCTGCAAGCGGAAAGCGAATTGCAGTGACACTAAAACACAAACGAACAGATAATAACTCAAGCAAAGCGTTTATTTTGGTCGTTAAATGTAAATTAAAGTCTCGTTGTAAATCAACGAACTGATTTATGTCTAATAAAGCAGTTAAACTGATAACTATTTTCATCGGGTGTCTTTTACAACATAAACTTTCAGATAAGTGTACTAAGAATTCGCTGAAGAGAAAATAACACAAAATTTAAACTTTCTTCGAAAACAGTATTAAAAAATATATAGGGGAAGTATTAATATGAAATTGAATTTGTCGGAATCCTCCAAAATTATATTGTTAACCTCCTCCTCCTCCTCCTCCTGGGGCCACCACCACCACATCGGTATTGTTTAACCTCCACCACCACCAACACCACCGCTACCACCACCACATTTGTATTGTTTAGCATTCACCACCATCACATTTGTATTGTTTAACCACCGTTAAACAATACAAATGTGGTGGTGGTGGTTGAACAATACAAATGTGGTGGTGGTGGTTAAACATTACAAATGTGGTGGTGGTGAACGCTAAACAATACAAATGTGGTGGTGGTGGTTAAACATTACAAATGTGGTGGTGAACGCTACACAATACAATTGTGGCAGTGGTGGCGGTGGTGGTGGAGATTAAACAACACAAATGTGGTGGTGGTGGCCTCAGGTATTGATCAACCTAAATGCAAGTTTTGTTGAGTTATTATCTGTGTGTGTTTATTGTTATAAGTTTCGCGGCAATTCGCTTCGCACTCGCGATGTTTACGTTCGGGGTCACTGAAGCGCATATATATTTTTCGTTTGTGAATAATAATTCGTTTCCGTGGTAGGTCTACTGTTTTATTGTCATGAAAAGAAGCGACTAGACAGTTATTAGTATGTAGCCGGAATCCAAAACTGTATTCAATGTCAAAAATAAAGGTTTTGCTTGATATACTATCTGTGTGTTTAGTATTAATGCTACTTACGCAGCAATTCGCTTTCGTGCTTAAAACCGTGGCATTTAATTTAAGGTCACTGAAGTGCATACACGCTATTGTTTTATTTTTCATTTGTGAATAATAATACGTTTCGGTGGTAGGTCTATCGTTTAATTGTCACGAAAAGAAGCCACTAGACACTAATTAGTGTGCGGGAAGAGGCCAAATTAGTATGTGGGAAGGCACTTTATTAGTATGCAGGAAATCTAAATTAGTATGCAGCAAGTCCAAATTAGTATGTAGAAAGTACTACACGGGGTTAATTCAGTGCTCCTCCTACTACTAATATATTTTTTATTATGACTTTTAGCTTAAAAACGTATTTTAATCAACACTGCCGTGGCTCGTTTGGAAACTTTTTTTTATTCTGCTTATAAGCCCCTCCCCACCCCAGATATTATTTTGTATAACATTAGAAGATAGAACCAAATTTATTATGCTTATAAATTGTGATGGCTAATTTCAAAAGAGAAAATTTGGCAGCATTAAATTTCCAGAGAGTAGCAATTCAACAATTTTCACACCAAAAGACCCAAAACTACCTGAAACTATGGGAGTCGCGTGACGTCTGTCAACCATCTGTCGACCCCTTTTGTATTCTTATTCAATGACATGTAAATAAGTGACCGGGTATAACGCAATCGAATTCCATCAAAAAGTCGTTCCATGTGCCATCAAGTTCACCACAAAATCAGACTTCACGGTTCAAAATTCCAATCATTGGCAAAAAAAAACATTACAACAACATCAATATACAAACGTTGTACAATTTAGCAAAGCCATTGGGAGCTGCACTCAAAAAGCCAAGATTCTTGTTGTGACTGCAGAGTTTAGGACGAACAATCTTCCTCAAGTATCATGATATCAGAACCTTGCCGACTGTACTGACTTGCAGACAGTTATGTACGTTATGTCTCCCAAATGCTTGTTCTGCCGTCCCACAGGTTTGTCATTGGACAAATTATTGCCAAAGATCTATTTTAATGGAGAATAGCATCTACTGTGTTATGCTGAGTGGCATCACTCATGTCCAAATGCAACCGTACCACCCCCAGTGGAATGCGAAGGAAGAAAGGTTTAACAGAGCATTGTTACATACTCTTCCAAAAGAGTATGTAAGTTGTCCATGTTCAGAACTCCACCAGAAATGATGCCACTGGTTTTCCTCCCTTCTATTTATTGTTTGGGCTCTTGTAACACCTTCCAGATGTTTGGACTCTCAGGTGAAGGAGCTGGTGTGAAGCACACAGAGGACACAGGAATATTAATTAACCACGCCATAAAAACAACAATCATGTGTATGTGGGCTGTTGATGGGCAGCTGCATATATTTTCCATTTGGGACAAATACAACTGTCTAAATAAATGCCCAAATGGTAAAGTTTGCAGTAAGAGAAAAAAAACTAAAAAAATATGAAAGACTAACTGTCCACTAGGAATGTTGAGTGTTCTGGTAGTAGTTATCTTTGCTATCTGCTGAGGGGAATGGAGTAGGACATTGAGTGGGGAACGAGCATAAGTTTTGTAACAGTCTGATTTCCAGTAACCTAACATTTGAATCTCGTAGTCAGCAAGACCAGCCAAAGAAGCGGATGTGGCCCCACCAATCCGAAAGCTGTGTCCACTAAATGAACGTTCCTAGCTGTTGCCTGGTCAGGGACTGACTGCAGGAACAGCTGCAAAACCTCGGACAAATTAGGGCATCTCCATCGAAGAGCAACGTTAGATTTCATGGCGCAGGCTGGGTAGACTGAATGGTTTGTGTGAGACATATAAAGGGTCACTCCCTGGCATTGTTGGTCAGTTTTCGACTGTTTTATTTGCACCAACCAGTAGTGCCAACTGTCCGGAGACTGATGAGAAGTGACGTCACCGGGTGCGAGATTGCGTGAGGGATCAAAACGCTCCTTGTTGGGTAATGTAAACTCTCCAGTGTGTAATAACAAAAAACTGGCCACAGGTAATTGCCGCCCAGTAGACAATATCATCGTTAGAGCAAAAGTTCATGAAGGGATGAATTTTGCAGAGAAAATCAAAGGCAATTGTGATTTTCCGTTTTGGTGGAGCAAAATGATTCTGCTCAATACCGCGCAGAGTTTACTTCAGAGAGACAGGAGGAGTCAAGGGGTTTTCGTAACCATTAGAAACATGAAGAGAGCGAACACCGGCCAGGTAAACATTAATGGCCTGAGGCTGCATTCCTGCTGCCAGGGAAGTGACAAACAATATTAACGTGTCTTCCGATTCCTTAAGGGAGTAAGAACGTAATAATCACAGAAGCTGAGGAACTGTCATTGAGCAGTGCTGTAAGTCTGGTGAGTAGAGTCTGCAAGACCAAAGTGAAAGTATTGCTTTGCATTTACATGAAGTTGGCAAGGGAACACGTGGCACAAACGTGGCATGCTTGCTGGCAGTTGGACAAAGGCGGTGGAACTTGGTTACCTGCAAACGAGAGAGGCAGTCAGCAAAGCACTTGGTCACACCAAGGATGTGTACAGCGTGTACCACATTGTGTGAAGCGCAAATATAGAACAAATAACGCAACATAGACATTATATGCTTGCAACAGCCCAGGTGGACACCGCTACAGTTATAGGGTAAAGTTTCTTAAAGCTAATGGACCTGGATAGCGGAGTGAACGAACAAGAGAACCATTCACAAGCGAAATAGGCACCAAAAGCTGCGTAGCTGGCATCTGTGAAAAGTTCCAAAGAAGAACTAGACAGCAATTTGTCCTCCTGACTGTTCCACAAGGTAAGAAAGGTCTGCCACCAGTGGATATCCTTATGAAAGGCGACGGTTAGGCGGTTACGATGAGAAGGGTTTGTGGCATTGGTGAGTAAGTCGATCATGCAACGAAGAAAGCTTCTTCCTGGGCGGCATACCAAACAAATATATTAAAGCTTTCCAATTAGAGATTGCAATTGTCGCTTAGTACAGTGTTTACGGAACGGCCATTTATCCAACATGTGTAAAGCTTCAGTTAGTTGAGCTTGGTTAATGTGTGATTCCTGAGCAATTGAGTCCAATTCGATTCCAAGGTAGGCTGCCAGTTCCAGGTAATGCTTGGAAGTGCAGAAACAATTTCCATCTGGTAGTTAGTACACACTTGCAACCAGACATCAAACAAGTCAATGAGACGCTTGTGTGGAGGCCTCAAAATAGGGATTAGGTCGCCCAAGAGCATGCACAACATTCCTTTGTCGCTGTGATTGGGTCGCAAAACGCTAAAAGAAGATAATACCTCTGAAAAATCCACGTACTCACCAATGATGGCGGCTGCGAGACCAGCAGAACAGCAGTCAGCAGGACCTTGGTTTTATCCTGTGCAAAACTGCTGTCCACTAAAATATCCCTTCCTGTGATCATCTCGGAAACCCAAGCTACCATCCAAACAGTGCATTAATTACTAAAGCAACAACTGCAACTGTGTCTGCTGATCCTGTTATTTACTTTCCCAGCTATTCACCATGGTTGTCCTTTACACTATACGGAACCTTCACCATGTAAAATAATTGAATGACACCTCACCACATGCCAGTGTATCTAACATCTGTACCATTATTTTGTGCCCTCAAACATTTACCATATGTGCCACTGATGGCTGCTTAAGAAAGTTAAGGACTCAACTTATTAAATTTTTATTGCACATTGTTAACATTTTTTGAATATTAATGAAAAAAGACTTGTTCACTGATAAATTGTTGAACTATTTGAGACAGTGCTTCTAGTTAGCACTGGGCAAAGCTTGTTATCAGGCTCCTCTTGGCTTGCGATAAAAGAGTGCAGAGACTTAATCACCACTGGAGGATTTGGTTCCAGCCTCTGATTCCAGGCAACGAAGACTGGATTGGTGAAGATTGTCACATCTGTCTTGTGACGACCAAACCTGAGAGACCTAGGCAAGTCAGGCTGCTGTGGGTCTGGCTCAAGCGATAGGGCATGCAGGCAGCTAACACGTCTTGCAGGAAGGCTTGGAGGACCAGAGCCAGGTTCCACTGAGGAACAATCTTGGGAGACTTAGGTCACTCTATATCAAAGACATGCAACAATGAGGAAAGAATTGGGTCTGTACCAGGATTCCATCCTTCTTGTAGCCGACAAACCGTACTTATAGCTGATCTGTAACCCTTAATAGTGGAAGAAGCAACTTACGAGTCAAGAACAGGACCTCAAAAAATTCAGCTAATTGCTGAACAGACGCTTGGAGAGGACTAATCTGTTCTGTACGACACCGACCCTCATAGACTTGCCATTTACAGTCATAGATACCGGCGGTAGATGCTCTAACTGTCTGGCAGAGACGGTGGGCAACTGCTTCTGAAAACTGTCACTCTCGCAGGCCATGCTGGATAAGCTCCAGGCAAACAGATGAACCTCTTCGGTATGGCTGTGAAATACCCCCGACCAAGGTTGCCTCAGGAGTCGTGGAAATGGGGGCACCTTCCGGGGAAAGTCCACCAGCAACCCTAGTAACATTGGAAGCCAGGGTTGATAGTGCTGAAGTGGCGCCACCAGTAGCATTCGACACTGGTCTGAGTGCACTAACTTGTGAAGTATTCGTTGCATTAGCGCAGTCAGAAGATAGGCATATACCAAGTGCCTGTCCCAGGGGATTGACAGAGCCACAAATGCTGCCAGTTTGTTGTTGCAAACAGGTCCAAGAAGATGAAGACTCTCAGACTCACTGACAACCCGAAGGGCAGAACCCGAAACTTCGTCCTGATAACAGAAGCGAAGAAACTTCCTCAACAATTGGTGGATTGGAACATGCAGATATGCGTCCGTCAAATCTACAGAGATCACTCAATCCCCTTTTTGAATGGAGTGGTGCAGATTGCAGGTGTTTCCATGTGAAACTTCTTCATGCTTAGGTGGCGATTCAAAGATTGCAGATCTATGGCCAAGCGAAGTTTCCCGTTCCTTTTGGGGATTACAAACAACAGGCTGTAAAACCCGGAGAGGACTTGTTCAACACTCTCTTGATGGCTCCCTTTTTCAACATGGCTAGAATCTCGGCCCTTGGGTGCTCTCTCTGTGTGTCTCAGCATTGTTTTACTTTAGTCGTTAAAAAGGGGACGCCTCATCCTAGATCCACTTGTCCACCAAAAATTCAGTCCAGGTTGAGGATCAAACTCCGCAATGGTAGCCCCTTCAATACGAATCCTCATGAGGCAGTGTAATACTCGTCAACTTCTTTTTCTCCTTCAACCTCTTTTTCTCCAACATAACCACTATGTTGAGAAAAACGGAACTGAAATAGACTCATGTCCGGTACACTTGTTTGTATCACAGATCTGTCAGAAGAGGAACCCAAAATGGCGTTATACGTATTCAATATTGCACCATACCACATGTGTTTATAGTACCCAGAACTCCTCGGGAGTTCTCTTGATCCAATATGGTGGAGAATGAGAGAATGATGTAAATTTGTCTTTTTAAGACGAGTAGCCATTGTCATATGGTTATTTGTATCATTTTCGTAAATTTTTATGCACTTTTTTCACTTAAGCCTTTTAAGCATAAAATTTGCTTTCCATTGAAGCCAAAAATTTACTTTCCAGATCGGGTAAGTATTTTGGTTCATCTTCGTTTTTTTACTTTGCAAGTAGTAAATTTACTTTCCAGTGGAAATCGGGAAAGTGTTAAGTGTCGAGCCCTGAATGAGATGAAGAACTTGTCAAACGATCCTGACGGAACTCCTCTCTGAACGATTGGACAAGAGCATGATTGGCTTTGATCTGTCGTTGCAAATCGGCAAGGATGTTAAGCGGCAGAGATGGATTGAGAACCATGGCCGAGCCATCCGAAACTTCAGGCGGATCAGCCACCCTTACCGGAGTCGGTTTGTTATTCCCTTCTCCCAAAGTAGACATGCTAGTAAAGGGAAATAGGGAAACAAATAAAAAGAAAGCACGAACCAACTAAGTAAAAAAAGACAGACAAGGAACCAAAAGCAAGGGCGTGTACCACGACACATCAAAACGAAATAGGAGTAGTACAAAAGCAAAAAAGCCATGAGTGGTAAAAGTAATCAAAGAGCCCTATGAGGCCACGACTGTTTTTTTAAGTGATGACGTCATCCGTTAATGTGTTTCTGCGAGTTCTTGTCGCTTTTATTTAACAAGTGACGAATTATATCGTCGAAGTCCAACTTGCATCACTTGTAAAGATCTATACGGATTTACATTGTTTTTCATTTTTTTTTGCATTGGTTGTAAAAGAAGCAAGCTCCAAGCGGACAAATTCAAGTTTGCATGTGTTTTCGTGCTAGCGTGAGAACACTCTTTTCCCTGTACAGCGTGTACGATCGACGTTCAATTTCCGGAATGTTTTGATAATGCCATGAGCATGATAAGTTTGATCTTGCATTCTTTGATTGCTGTGAAGATTAACGTGGCATAAAATTGATTTTGAAATCGGCTGCGTTGGCCTTTGTCGCGTGACACTGATAATCTTCTGTCAGCTAGCGATTACAAGTCTGATTTTGTGGTGAACTCAATGGCACGTGGAACGACTTTTTGGTGGAATTCGATTACGTGTATATCTGGATAACTTTGGGGGCAAGTTGTTTTCTTCTATGTTTTTTTCTATTCGTGTTTGAAAACATATGATCACTTTTAACGATCCGCGCATTGTCTTTTATTTTAATATCCTTTTAAAATATGACTTTGCCTGTCTTCTGCGACTGCTATTTTGGTTGCTTATACCGTGAGTTTTGTTGTTCCTTCGTTACTTGCGGTAGGGTCCTCTGGCTTTTGGGATAGGTAGTCTTCTGCTAGGAATAAATCTCGCTCCAGACTTTATCTCGTCGTTGAAACTCGAGTGTTCTCCGCTGCGACCTGTGCTGATGATTTTGCCTGCATGCGATGAACATTTATCTGTTGTGGGTTATAAAATTCAGCAAGGGTACTTCTTAACTCCGAGGCCTATAAAAGGTGTTTGAAATGCGTTGATTAAGGTTGTCGCTGTGAAGCACACGATGTAATTGTTCCTTCTTGTTGCTTCTATTTAACAAGTGATGAATTAAATCGTGGAAGTCAAACGTGCATCACTTGTAAAGGTCTATACGGATTTACGTTGTTTTTCATTTTGTTTTGCATTGGTTGTAAAAGAAGCAAGCTCCAAGCAGACAAATTCAAGTTTGTGTGTTTTCGTGCTAGCGTGTGTACACTCTTTTCCCTGTACAGCGTGTACGATTGACGTTTAATTTCCGGAATGTGTTTTGATAGTGCCATGAGCATGATAAGTTTGATCATTCATTCTTTGATTGCTGTGAAGATTAAGTGTAGAGAACTGGAACTAGTTATAATAGAATCAAAAGGGACTGGCACTAGGCCAAGAAGGATGTAATCCAAGATGGCGAGAAACGCTACCGATGCATATTAAACAGTTAATAGTTTTGTTGTAATTTGTCGTTTGCTGGGTGTGTGGACTAACAAAATTGGCGACCCCGCCAGGACTTGAAACTTAACGGCGATGAAACACTGGAGGAACCGCTTGTGGCGATCGATCTTGGTATGTTTTTGAGCTTATCTGTGTTTTTCTTTGTGACCACATGCTTTAGTTGCCCGCCATTGTCAACACGAGTGGAGAAGAACGAAGAACACAATATGGCTGAAGAACTTCAACTTGAAGTACAGTCTAACATTTATGCTGCGGATTGGAGCTCACTCGAGCGAATTGCCCAATTCTTTAAAGTCGAATGTGAAGGAAAGAGCAAACTCGCGCTGGCGAAACATTTCGCTCAGCAACTCGAGGAAGGAATTGGCAAGTTAAAAGAAGCCGAAATCGTGCCATACCTTGAAGATGTGAAGAAGTTGTTGACAGAAAAACCATCCTCTGGGATCAAGGACGAAGGTAAGAGTGGAAAGTCAGTCCAAAGTGATTCCAAACCTCCCACTGTAGCGAAGGAGGACTCTGTTCAAAAACTGTTGGCGACTAGCGCGTTATGTAGACAATTTAAGATCAATGGTCAAATCGCGAAGCTCGAGCAGAAAGATAAAATTAGTTTCTCCTCACTGGCGCGTCAAATCCAAATGGGGCTGGCCCAAGGTTATGCTGAGAGTGAAATTGTTGATGGTGTTATTCGTTCAATCACATCTGGTATGGTACTTAGAAGTTATCTCGAAACTTACAAAGATTTGACATTGGATCGGTTAAAGAAAATTCTCCGTAGCAACTATGGGGCGAAGAATACATGCGAACTCTATCAAACACTTGCATCATTATGTCAGAGCACAAAGGAATCACCCCAGACATTTTTGATGAATGCCCTAGATTTGAGGCAGCAGATTCTGTTTGCATGTAGTGAAGGAGATGATGACACATCCCTACAGTATGATTCTGGTCATATACAACGTCTGTTTCTTCAAACAGTAGAAACTGGTTTACAGGATGAAAGTATTCGTGCTAAGATCTGCTCATTCCTAAAGGACCCGAATGTGACAGATGAAGTGTTGATGCAGCAGATGAGTATGGCAAACTCAGCAGAAAAGGAGAGGGACAAGAAGCTAAGAAACAATAGCAAGTCCAAATCACCAGCATTATCAGTGTCTGCAGTATCTGATGGTTCATCCAAAGGCAAGGAAGAAAGCAAGAAAAGCACCCCTCAGAATGATCTTCTAACAGCGATCAGTGCAATCAAGTCAGAAGTTGAGGCATTGAAGAGCGAGGTCAGAAAGAAGAGCAGTGACCAAAGTGTACCCCCTGGGAAGTGGCCAGAGAGACAAAGACTGCCTTTGTGTTCAAGCTGCCTCGAGAACAAGCAGGAGTATTGCAATCATTGTTTTAAGTGTGGGAGCAACACTCATTTTGCAAGAGGATGCAGGAAGCCGTTAAACAGGAATCGACTGCTTCCGCGAGACGGGAAACAGTCGTAAATCCACCAAAGTCTCACCAATGTAACAACTGCTGTAAAATTGAAGTAGAGCATGGACAGCTTAAAAGATGCAGTGAGTGTCAAAGCGTATGGTATTGCTCCGCACAATGTCAGAAAGGACACTGGTCTGAACACAAGGTGTTGTGCCATGCAATAAGTCATCTCTCGGAAACAAGTACAAGTAAGTTCAAAGATTTTGTAGACCCAGCCTGTGTTAGCCATTTAACTCCAAATGAACATGCTAAAGTTATTGGCTTAGTTGGAAAGAAGTGTACGGTAAAGTGTTTGCTCGATGACTGTGAATGTGACGTGTTATGGGACACTGGTGCCCAGGTATCAATAATATCAGTTGAATTACTCCAGCAACACTTAGGACAAGGAGCCATTAGACAGTTGTCAGAGCTCCTGGATACAAATCTAAATTTAACAGCAGTAAATGGGAGTAAGGTACCCTACATTGGGTGGGCGAAAGTCAGAGTGAAGTTAACCGCTCCCAGCAGTGATAGTAATCAAGAAGAACTGTTAGTGCCTTTCCTAGTAGCATCCGAAAAATTAGACTGTCCTATTCTGGGATACAATGTAATTGAAGAACTATTAAGCCAGGATCAGAATCCAAAGCCAACAATTTACAAGAGTTTTCCTGGAAAAGATAAGACAAAATTAGATGCCTAGTAAGCTTCATTCAGAGTTCAAGTTCAGATGCCATTTGTAAAGTGAGAACTGGAAGGAAAGATGTGATCATCCCCAAGCATAGCACAATTGCTGTCAGTTGCTGTGCAAATACAGGACCTGTGCACAAGCAAACACCAGTGCTGTTTGAGCAAGATAAATTAGCACAGTTGCCAGAGGGCTTAGAAGTTAATGAGACTTTAAACATCAAACCAGGAAAATCATCTTGGGTGCAAGTTGTTGTGTACAATGGGACAGACCATGACATTGTGCTTAAGGTGACTCGATCGAAATAAATTACGGGCTATGCCTGTCAAAATATTAATATTAACTTCGAGCGAACTTCGAGGCTTGGAACGCTCCAGCGCTTCCAGATTTCACCTAAAAGCACAACAATCAAAGCAAAAGTAGGTTCAATGTATCAGTTTTGTTAGCTCCAAATCGCATTCGGCTATTTGCAACGATGAAAAAGTTTGAGCTAATATAATAAACTCACCTTTTGCGTCAAAATGTAGCGAAGTCCCCAAATTTACGTTTTTCTGAATTATATGAAAACTAACCGGACGAATCGAATAAAACTACCTACATAAAATAGTGCAAAGTGTATGTAAGATGTTCATTTTACTGTTCTGGTAGTTTTATTCGATTCATCTGGTTAGTTTTCATATAATTCGGAAAAACGTAAATTTGGCAATTTGCGCTATTTTATGTTTCTTTAAATTCTCATGAAATCCAAAAGATTTGCATAGCGTCAGCTGTAGAATCTAAATAACAACAAGGCCGTGTTCACAAGAGAGTTGAAGCAGTGCTTCACTTTAAAAATATATTTCATCCAAATCAAGGCAGCTCCAGAAACATAAAATAGTGCAAAGTGTATGTAAGATGTTCATTTTACTGTTCTGGTAGTTTTATTCGATTCGTCTGGTTAGTTTTCATATAATTCGGAAAAACGTAAATTTGGCAACTTCGCTACATTTTGACGCAAAAGGTGAGTTTATTATATTAGCTCAAACTTTTTCATCGTTGCAAATAGCCGAATGCGATTTGGAGCTAACAAAACTGATACATTGAACCTACTTTTGCTTTGATTGTTGTGCTTTTAGGTGAAATCTGGAAGCGCTGGAGCGTTCCAAGCCTCGAAGTTCGCTCGAAGTTAATATTTTGATGTCCAGATTGTACCGGGGTTTCTGTTCCGACGATTTTGCAGAAACTTGAACAGTCATGGCAAGATGTTATTATGAGCTAATTGCAGAAATTTTAATGAAATCTTAACGCTCAGTTATCTGTAAATGACAATTTTATCCAAAAAGTAGTGCTCAATAAAAGTAACATCACGCAAAACTATCGAATATTACATCCACATATTGACATGCATATTATTCCTCGATAAATGTTGTGTAAAATGCGAAAGTTTCAAGGAAATCGATTCAAAAATGGCGAAGTTATTAGAGTTTTTAGACAGGCATACAGCCCATAATTTATTTCGATCGAGTCACCTTAAGAGCCGCAGCTCGTTAGGATTTCTTCAGGCAGTTAAATCAGTGACTGCGGCAGACGTTAGAAACATGGAACTCAGGGATCAACAAGGTCGACCCCTTCTGAGCAGCAAGATGGAGAAAGCAAAAACCCTCTCCCAGCAGTTGACCTCAATGGCTTGAATCATGACCAGCGAGTTGTAGCTGAGACAATGCTGAGGGAAGAGTGTGAGTCATTCTCATCTAGCGAAGAAGATATTAGTTGCATCTCTGATCTGGAAATGGAGATTAACCTGAAGGATAACCAGACAGTGCAAAAGAAGTACACATCAATCCCTTGTACCCAGAGGTGAAACAGTACATTGAAGACCTGCTGAACCAGAATTTCATAACTGAATCCAAATCTCCATATTCCTCTCCAGTTGTCTGTGTCCGAAAGAAAGATGGGTCACTAAGGCTATGGATTGACTACCGAGAACTGAACCGCAAGACCATTGCCGACCGACATCCTATCCCTAGAGTCCAAGAAACCCTGGATAGTCTTGGTGGAAAAACTTGGTTCAGTGTTCTCCATCAGGGCAAGGCATATCATCAGGGATTTGTAAGCAAGGAAAGTAGAGCAGCCACTGCATTCATTACACCTTGGGGACTGTATGAATGGGTTAGGATCCCATTTCGATTGATGAATGCGCCTGCAAATTTCCAGCGGTTTATGGAACGGTGTTTGGGTGAACTGAGGGACAAAGTGGCCATACCATACCTTGATGACATCATAGTATTTAGTAGTACCTTTGAAGAACATGTTGAGCATCTGAGGACAGTACTGCGAAAGTTATGTGAACATTAGCCTGTGAACGCAGACGTATTTCCGGCTGTCGCTTGTCTCCGCCGAAAACTAACGTCTACAAACTCGAGCCAGAAAACGATTTCCGTGACGTAGAATCTTTTGTTTTCTCTTTGGCCAATCAGATTACGCGATAGAATAAGACACGAGTGAACACCACGTGGCTCCCTCGTGACATAGCTGTCGGCGGAAACAGGTAAGCTGCAATGCGAAGTTGAATAAAACACGAAAGGTTTTTGACGGCTGTGAAAGTTGATTCTTTGCAGAAGAACATTTTCAGTTGCAAAGGAGAAGGTTAATGTACTCGGTTAAAGTGTTTTAGTGCATACCTTCATTGATAAATCACACAACGTGGGCTGTGAAAAGCTGACCATCTGTTGACAAACTGAAGTGTTGCAAGCGACGTGTGCGATTAAACCCGGGAATTAAAGAACGCCCTTCAAAATTTCGACGAAATTGGGAAAGAAATCCGAAGAGAATTTGACGGTGATCATGTCTGATTTTGCGTCAATAGATTGGCAAAAAGATTCTAGCAACACGCAGGAGGCGGCAATCGACCAGATGTGTCTCATCTTCACCCGGGATCTTCACCTTCCGAGAAATTACATAATACGGTTGTGACAAGCCTCGTTTTGTTTGAGTCCGATGTTTTGGGGAGTTCTAAACCCTTAAGCGTTTCTAGTGCCTCTTTTGCTGCATCAAGACTCAAAGATTTGGTCCAAGGAATGAAAACCTTCGCAGGTTTCAGTGATAGCTCAAATTATGTTTACATGTTCACCGCAGTGTAAAGGCGAATCTCACGAGATTCGCTCAAAGGAATTGTCTGACAAATAGTATTATAATTTTTATTTGATATCTTCCTCTAGGTTTAACAGTGAAGTGTAAGTAAGTAAGTAATGCCATGTATTTTTATGGAAATACCTCAGTCGATAAATTGTTGTTGCTGTATTTTATCTCACCTTTCCAAGTCTCTGGTACGTGATCCATACACGAACGAATAGCAGCTGTTTTCAATATTCGCTATTTTCAATGCATCACAGCGCTATTGAGCGCAAGCGACGATAATGGGCTGACCTGGCCATTCATCTAACTAACGAGCGGCGAAACGACGATCGATCACAATGCTACACTAAATACTATTTCCTCTCAGGCAATGCTTGGAAAATAACTGATTTTCCAAATCCATTCGAACGATTCACGAATATGTCTTTCTTCTCTTTTAAATCATGTACTTTAATGCATTTACCTGATTTGACTTTTCAAATTAGACACTTAACAAACTTTCCCCAGCACAGTGTCATATTGTTATTTTCCATGCGATTGTGCGATGCTCTCGCAGGCTACACGCGTGGCGGTTCTAGGAGTTTCTGAGCCTTAGAATTTAGACGTCACGGAAATCGTTTTCTGGCTCGAGTTCGCAGAGGTTAGTTTTCGGCGGAGACCAGCAACAGCCGGAAATACGTCTGCCAACGTGGATGGTGACACCCTGTCTCGAATGCCAATCAGCTTCGAGGACTACATGAAAAGTTGTTCAGAGGTAGTCAATGAAGATGTTTTAGATGCCCTCACACCCTCAATCCATGAAACCAACACCATTCAGACTAACTGGTTGTCGTCTCTCACAGCAGTGCCTGATATGCTAAGTGCCTGACATCCCAACTATGTCAAATAATGAACTTATCGCAGCCCAATGAGAAGATCCAACAACTGCTCGCGTTTTGCATTTTATGCAAGTTGGACAATGTCCCACCTATCAGGAAAGACAGAAGGAGTCAGCTACTGTATGACAGCTTGTACCTGAATGGAACAAACTGTTGCTGAAGATGGAATACTTTATCACAAATCTGGACCTAGAGATTGAATGGTCTTACCCAAGAAATATCACAAACGGGTGTATGAAGAACTACATGAAAACATGGGGCACCTGGGCGCAGACAGAGTAGGGGAACTAGCTAGAGAGCGTTTCTATTGGCCATTTATGAGAGCAGACATAAGCCATTATGTCACAAAAGTGTGCTGTTGCCTGAAACAACGAAAACCTGCAACTCACGTTAATGCACCACTTCAGCCTATCATTTCTACAGCGCCTTTCCAACTTGTCTCCATGGATTTCGTTCATCTTGAACCAAGCTCGGGCGGATACCAATATATATTGGTGATCATGAATCACTACACCAGATTTGCTCAAGCGTATGCTACCTGTGATAAGTCTGCGAAGACTGCAGCCGATAAACTGTATAATGACTTTATCATGAGATTTGGATTCCCAGAAACCATCCATCATGACCAGGGTGGAAAATTCGAAAACAAGCTCTTCTACAACCTTGAAAGACTGAGTGGGATAAAACATTCCGGGACAACACCCTATCACCCGCAGGGGAATGGCCAGGAAGAAGGGTTCAACCGAACGCTCCTATCGATGCTGAGAGCCTTACCAGAGAAACAGAAATCCCGCTGGCGCGACCATCTCAAAAAGGTAGTCCATGCATATAATTGTACTCGTCACGACTCTACTGGATTTTCACCATTCTATCTGCTATTTGGTAGAGCCCGAGACTGCCTATAGACTTAATGTTTGGCTTAAGAGGCTCTGACTGAGAAACCCGGGCAAGTGGTCAAAGATTGGGGTTGGCCAATTTGCTTCATACTAACACCATAGATAGGTTAGGTGGACTTATGGATAAATATACTAAAGTTAGCTCCTCAATCGTTTTGGTATTGGAGATACGACATCCGCCCTGTATCACCCCCCCGGCCCCAATTTTTCTGCTAAATTTGACAAAAATTCAAAAGCTGGTAGAAACTTTGGCATTATACGAACGAAGTTCATATTTTCTGTTTAGCATAAACAGACATAGAACTACTTGTATAAATCCAGAAATGGGGGAAATAATCACAGGTCAGTCTACACCGTTCACGTTTTGAAAACCTATTTTTTGTATCTTCGAATGAGCAAGAAATTGCCCATTTTTGAGTTCGCGTAGAACCCACAACTATAACTTTAGAAAGTATTGAATGCCACAGACAAATACTCTTATCTTCCCTCTATCATAAACAGCAATCATCTTTTTGGGCCACTGAAACAGCAAAATGCTAGAACTCCTAGATGTTGTCCATGCACGCCATACTGTCCTCAAGGGCACACGAAGTATTTAGTGTTTTTTTTAAGCCGCTCTTCGAGTTCGCTTTGAGTTTCTCCATAGCTAATCATATGCAGTCGACCAAAGATATTCCCAAAAAGTTGTCAGTTTTTCTATTTTCCATTTCAAGTAAAGAAATTTAGAAAACACGAAATAAACTGAGTGACGCTACCTTGCATTTCATGACTGGAAAGGAACTGGGAACTAGTTGTTTGACCAGTGGGTGAGTGGGGCGAACATTTGGGCTATTCTCGGTATACGTTGTTTAAAAAAAATTGTGGCATGTTGAATTAGTTTTACAACGAAACAGCGATTTTAAAATAAAGTCACTAAAAAATGCCGTTTAGGAATTAGAAATATACGTGTTTTGAATAAAAATGAAATTTCAGTTTGAATAAAATTTCAGTAACAGTGCTTATTTGTTGTACTGCTTTCTGTTTTCTGTATTTATGAGTAACTAAAAAAAATGAGTAACTAAGAACAGCTTATTTCGATTTAAAATTCGTTTTTGAGGACAACATTTAATAATTCGATATTGGTAAAGTTCATAAGGGTTTATGTTCTAATTACATCGACGCGTGATGCTTGTACAGTACCAGGCTTTTGCGACATTGTTTACATAGCCAACTGATGAAGCGAACTGTTCGTCGCAAAATGAGTTGTTCATTCTCAACTGAAAACAGTGTATGCGGTCCAACTCCATATGCTCCAAATGAGCTTCATGTCATTCCCCTAGAAGCATGCAGGAAGGATTTAACCGAGTATCTAACCAAACTTGGTGTCAGTGGAAGTCGTGGCATAGGGACACGAATAACAGAGTGTGAAGTTATTCTCAATCGCGCTGGGCTACATTCGCTATCGAAGGAAGAAAGAGAAAGGATAACAGTGTGCCCAAAGCACAGATACGAATTAACAACACATTACCAGAAATTGCCATTCAGTTGCTCTTATCCATCTCACAAAGGGGAAACCAAAAAACTAAAAAATCCTCGTCGGGTAAACAAGCAGGTGTCGGAGGAAATCTATCACATGTTTCATATTTCAGTGCCAATTGGTTCCGGTAAGTACATTGCAGTACAATTATTCAGTAAATTTTCTTGCAATGTACTCATTGAATACTTTCGCAAACAAAGAAAAACATGTTATTTTTGTTTTGTTCTTGGTTATTATTTTATTCTCGTATTTTCTCGTTCCCTATCAGCTTGGAAATCTTTCCTTATTAGATTTATACGGTGTTTTGTTTACAATGTCGCATTCCAATTGAAATAAGCATGTTTTGCTTGGCGCCTTTTTATTCAGAGTATATTATTTATACATTATCACTTTTTTACAGCCGTATGTAACACTTGCCGGAAAGGCCACTCAAAAGCTGATGAAGAGGACAAGGTAAATAATTTGAATAACCCCCCGCCCCCCCTGCACGGTATATAAATTTCGGTTTCACCCCGTAATTTATTTTCTATCTCATGAAACATTTTTGTTGAGATGGCAGTACAGATAAAAGATCGATGAAATTAGAGTACTGTAATGCTCATGATGCAGACGAGGGCTGCTAATTTAATATTTAGTTCATAATCACCCAAGGGAGATCTTAGTTTGTTTGAAGAAGTTGTGGCTTCAGGGACGTAGCTAGGATTTTTAAAAGATTAGTGCGTTGTAGACCATAGGAAGATCGTACAGATTTAGAGGGGGGGGGGGGGGGGGGGAAATCCTGAAAAATTTATTTGCAAAAGCAAAAAAAGCCCAACTAAATTTTTTGCAGGCATGAAAACAATTAAAAAAAAATTGGCTTTGCAGGAAGATTACGCCGGAAAAAAAATTGTTTGTCTTCGAAAAATTTTCATCCCCCACCTTCCAAAAAAATAATGGTCCGCCCTATAGATAGACAAGATAGAGCCGCTTATTCAGTATTCTAAATATCCTAAATCCCATCAAAATAAGCCAAAATATTTTTTTTTCAATTCCTTTGCAATTTATGCAATACTGCTCAACAAATATTTCAATTTCCTTAAACCTTTCGACACAGGAGAGCAAATAAAACATTGCGTGCAGAATGTAATTTAATTAAGCGAAATATTTTCACGTCTATTAAACACTGCAAGCGGTTGAATGAAAGAGTTTTGTTTTCATGACTGAGAACAGCTTTCAAATAGTCAATACATGGAAATAACAATCAGATCAGAATTCAATAACTATTAAAGCGAGTTTTCATTCTGTCTTTACTACTTTTTGGCAAGTTTCAATATTTATGCAAATTTCGCGCGAAATGTAATTTGAGCACACTGTCTTGTTTTCAAGCTCTAGATTGAATCATGAATGGTGAAAACAAAACTCTTTTTAATGAAAAAATGCATTCTGTGAATGAAATCCTGCTTCAGTTGAACAATCAATTGCTGCCTACAATCTTATTTAATTTTCCATTTTTTATTTTGGTTATGGACACAAATGTCACTTCCGAACTTTTTCATCAAAAGATGTCGATTTCACATTGCATTTCCCAGGGATTATTAAAAAACATGCAGCTGGAAGGAGAACATTTTCAGTGGCTTCACACTTGAAAACGAGGATTCATATTATTTTGCACTGTAATACATTTATTCCAATTACATACATGACAATTTCTTTTACAAGTGCGTCGTGCTCGAGCCCCGTTCGACCGTTGCTTCGTTAACAACATCCTTGCTTCCTGATTGGATTACGATCACCGCACCAAGCCCGCAATGAGGTGGGCTATTGTTTAAACACAATTACACCGAACGATTATCGATCTCGAACCATTCCCTTGGGATTGCTAACAGCTTTTTTCCACTACATAGAGTCTAATGCGCAAATTATCTCACAAAGGGGAGGAGGGGGCGTCACGGGCACCCAGGACCCGCTTTGGCTCCGCCTCTGCGCCCTTGCATGGGAATAACGCGCGGATTCAGATCGGTTTCAACCGTTTTACGGAAATCAGTCAACATCTTGCCCATGTGTCTAAAACTGGGAAATGGCATTTTGTGAGTCAATGATTAAACATTTTCATTGGTGAACATTCCCGTGGACCCCTCTACAGGCTCGCGCCTTCGACACTCGTGTTATCGGAAAATGGTCAACATTTTTCAAGATCCGTGCCTGACTGGAGATACAGGAGAAGGCCATTTGTTTCGAAATGTGGAAATGATGTGGAAGGAGTAGGGGAACTTACATAGTAGGGTTGCGTATTGCTAACAAGGGCGCAACTAGGAATATTTTTGCTATTTTACAGTGCCAAAGGGGCGCTTTTCGGTAGGAGGGCGCCAATTCAAATTATTATTAAATACATGACAATGCTCTGTGATCTTTACACTCCAGTGGCTTCCTCTTCTACTCTCCTGTCAATGCATCCACGTTTGTCTTGGCATTTTGCCCTAAAGCTTGGTCAACAACAACTACATTATTGTCAATTTAAATGTATTTGTACCAGAGGTTAATAAAAAGATTGAAGAGGACCTGCGCGTGGAAATTCGTTATTTTTTATCACAAATGTATCTCTGGTTCCTCGTGCTAACATACAAACGTAGGAAAGCAAACGTTTAGCCGAAACTGTATATATTTTCTATTGACTATTCCATCCCTAATTATATCTATCTAGGGTAAAGTGGAGAATGCTGGAAGTGGAGAAATGCCTCTGACGGAAAAAGAGTCTCCAATCAAAGTATCTAGTGAGTTCAATTCAACTGATTTGGACTTTGACGACAATATTAACTTATCATTACTCAGCTCCTCCGACTTTGATTGTACACTGGATAGTACTATTGCCGACAACGGAGAAGAAGATGAAGATGTCAGTTTCTGGGTAGATGAAGAACAGCACCAGCATGAAAAACGCGCAGTCTTAAATGAAGCAGTAGAACATATATCAGATGGAAGAGTCAGTCCAATTGCTTCGACTCTCAAGTCGAATTGGGAAAGTGTATCAAGTACACAAAAGGCCTACTATCTAAGGAAACTGCGTCAAGTTGTTACTGCTGTGTTGACAACCATTGCACCAGATCAAGAAGAAAAATTATTTGATGCACTGATTGAGAAGCGTTCTTCAGACACGATCTTTGACAAAACAGGGGGCGAAGACAGCAAAAATGATGTCAAAAAAGAGATGAATGGAGACGAGCTGTCAATTCTGCTAGGAGTGTACAACGAAGCGGAAAGTCGTCAAACTCGATTGCAAATACTGTCAATGTTTGCTAAACATTTTTCAAAGAGGAAGCTCAGGGAGATGATTCCTGGACTTAGCAAATGGCAAATCGATCAAGCCCGTCGCCATGCTACAGAAAAAGGGCCAGGACAACCAGTGATATCAGTGCCCATCAAAAGAACACGTCTTGATCCTGCCAAAACAAGTCACTTTGTGAACTTTATTTCAAGAGCAAATTTTGTACAGGACGTAGCTTATGGAACTAAGGAACTAAAGCTTGACTCTGGCGAGAAGGTCATCATTCCAAACGTGATTAGGACGATGGTGCCTTCACGAATAATCAAGCAGTACGTTTCGTATTGTCAAGAGAGCGCGTTTGAGCCAGCCAGCGAAAGAACATTATATAGAATCATTGATGTCTGTGCCGCTTCCATACAGAAGTCGCTTCAAGGGCTAGACTACTTCTTAACGGAAGGAGCGCAAGCATTCGAGACTCTCGAAAGCGTAGTTAACACACTTGTAGAAGGTGGAGCCACTCCAATTTGGGGAAAAGAAGCGAAGACCACCTTGAAAGAGGCAAAATGTTATCTCAAAACCGATTTTAAGAGCCATATCGGACCCGATGAAAGATGTGTAGACCATTGCACTGGTTACAGTCTTAGCGACCCGCAGAACGGCGCCTTCGCTAAACAGTGCCATCATAGCCATGATACATCTTGCATCTCGTGTTGCCAGCTGGATGAGGTTTTACTCGATATTGTGAACATGATTAATTCTCCAAAGCTAACTCTAACCGACCAACAGCAAAGTCAAGTTAAGTTTGACGTTACCCATGCAGTGGATGCAATCGGTAGTTGGAAAGCCCATATGCTTCGCACTATAAATCAAGAGCAAGCAAAGGAAGAGATGCTCGATGCACTTAACGATGAAAGCGTTCTCGTCATTATGGACTGGGCTATGAAATATCTGCCCCAGCGATATAGAGAGCAAATGAGCGACTTTTACGGCAAACGAGGAAAGAGCTGGCATGTTTCTTGCGTTGTATGTAAATCCAGTGAGAACGCGTCATACAACGTCGAAACTGTTGTGCACGTATTTGATAGCTGCACACAGGATTGGTTTTCTGTGGCATCCATTGTTGAGCACCTTCTTATTACAATTAAGCAAGAGCACCCTGATGTGAAGGCGGCTTATCTGAAATCCGATAATGCTGGATGTTACCATAACGCCTCGCTGATTCTTTCCCTGAAGTCCATTGGAGAAAGAACAGGCATAAGCGTTCGAAGGTATGACTTCTCAGATCCACAATCAGGAAAGGATGTTTGTGATAGAAAAATCGCCCCAATGAAAGGTCACATAAAGAGATGGATAAACGAGAAGCATGATGTCGTCACTGCAGCAGATATGAAGGAGGCGTTGCAATCGTATGGTGGCGTACGTGGGTGCAGGATCGCAGTTGCAGAAGTAGATGTAGCACATGCGGCTGAAACCATGGAATGGAAAGGGATAAGTGCTCTATACAACTTTGAGTTTCTTGTCTCCGGTATCAGGGCTTGGAAAGCTTATGCTGTGGGTGAAGGTCAAATGCTTCCATATGATGAAGTTGGTCGATCTCTGCAAGGTCCGACAGATCTCCGCATCATCATGCCTCTAACAATTCCAACTCCGTTGTCAAGGCCTGGGTTGATGGTAAAGAAGCAACATACCAACAGTTTGCAAGATCTTTTCATTTCCGAAGAGGAAGGTTGTGTGGCCACATTTCGGACGCAGGCGGATCTCCAAGCACACATGGATACTGGGCGGCATTTAAGGGTAACAGAGCGGGAGACTGTTTACGACTTGGCACGAAAAAAGTGGGCAGAAAATGTCACCGGAATACAGTCATCTCACGTTGCAGAACAAACAAGGCAAACACGAGCAAGTAGCCAAGTCAAGTCCAACGAGAAAAGAACCACTTCAGGGTTGGGCTTTAAAACGGCAACGAAAAAGTAAAAGAGCAACGGAAAGCGTTAAGATGTTTCTGCTGGAAAAATTTAATAGAGGAGTCGAAACAGGTAATATGTTTACACTTACGTTTTCTCGATCCCCCTGTATAGTTGAAGCAATTTCCTCCATTCCTGGCTTCAATGGGTGTAGGAACTATGGCCAAATCGACAAGCAGGCTTCTGGACTTGGCAATTCCTTTCTTTTCAACTCCTTTACAAACTTTTGCTAAGTGCATGTAATCAATGTTTCTCTTTTTACATTCGCTTTTCTCGTCAATACTACCCTTTCTTTTATCGTACGAATGTGTTTTAAATTTAACCTGCTGATGAGAGTCATATGAGCGCTAAACGGGGCTTTGAGCAACGCAATCTAATCGCATATTAGCATATTGAATATATAAAAAAAATAGATTTTAACGCTTTTTCACCAAGAAATGTTAATTTCTTGAAGGAAACAAAGAAGATCCAGAAAAGGTGGCAAAAGAAATGAAAGTCGCCAGGGATGCGAGTGGTAAGCTCCGTTTTGCTCCAGAAGAATGGCGAACAGCCAAACAAATAAGCAGTTATTTCTCAAGACTTGCAGCAGCGCAACGTCAACAGAAAGCACCCAGCGAGCTACTAGTCGAAGAAGCTGAAAATATCAATGAGGATGACCTTGAAGCGTGGGAAGAAAAGCAGCTGCAGGAGTTGGAGAAAGCAGTGTACGAAGAGATCGACCTGCGACATCCAATCGAATTTGATGGTCATAACATCTGTGGTCTCGTTAAACGTGGCAAGTTGAAATCAAAATTTAGGATTTCACAGCTTAAAGAAATTTGTATTCTCTTTGGATTAGAAATTGAAGGATCCGCTGGCCGAAAGGACTCCTATGCGAGGCCAATCAAAGATCTTGTACAATCCTGCAGTTGTTGTTTAGGATGAGTTTCTCTAAAGTGACCAGACACGGTGGAAGTTTAAAATCAACAGCATGAAGTACTGAAATTGACGGGGAATGCCAAGAGCCCAAAAGATTTGTCTTTTATTATTTACACGAGAAATCAAGCGCTTTTACCAAAAGCAATCACCTATAGGGGGTTCCCTTATAGTCCCTTAGTTTCATGAAGTTTACTTGTTATCAACCAATATACGTAAAGAAATTAGAAAAAGGAGATGCATACCCTGAGGCTGTTTTCCTTTTTTAATGAAGGGATTCCCCTATAACAATGCATGTCCTTGATCAAGCGTATTTCACTAGCTTATATTCAATCTGACGGCATTCTAACGTGTGAATTAGTTGAGATAATGATCGATGATTAAACGAAGGGATCGTTTACGGTTATAATAAAATAACTACAGTATTTACTGCGGTAATAATTAACTAAAGCTGTTACATAAAAACAATCAGCCACAGCCTACCCTCGTTGGGAAAAAAACTGGTTCCCAGTCCCTTGCGAATCATGGAATTCAAGATGGCGTCGCTCTGTTTATTTTCGTGTTTTCTTAATTTTTCTTACCGTAAAATTGACAATCGGAGTACTTACAACTTTTGGAGAAGCCCTTTGGTAAAATACATATATTTAACTACTGAAAAACTCAAAGCAGACTCGAAGAGCGGCTTAAAACACACTGACTGCTTCGTGTGTTGTCGAGGACGATCTGGCATACACAGACAACATTAAGGAGTTCTAGCATTTTGCCGTTTCAGTGGCCCAAAAAGATGATTGCTGTTTATGATAGAGGGAAGATAAGAGTATTTGTCTGTGGCATCCAATACTTCCTAAAGTTATAGTTGTGTGTTCTACGGGAAATCAAAAATGGGTAATTTCTTGCTCTTTCGAAGATACGAAAAATAGGTGTTCAAAACCTGAACGGTGTAGACTGACCTGTGCTTATTTCGCACATCTCTGGATATATGCAAGTAGTTCTATGTCTGTTTATGTTACACAGAAAATATGAATTTCTTTTATTAAATTCTGAAGTTTCTACTGGGTCTTGAATTTTGGTCAAATTTAGCAGAAAAATTGGAGCCCGAGGGGGTGATACAGGGCCCATGTAATATCTCCAATAAAAAAACGATCGAGGAGCTAACTTTAGTATATTTATCCATAAGTCCACCTAACCTATCTATGGTGTTAGTATGAAGCAAATTGGCCGACCCCCATCTTTGGGCTTTTTTCAATTTTGCCCGGATTTCTCAGACAGAGACTCTTAAAACCTCCAGAGGGATATTCTACATACCGTATTTATTCACTTATAAGGCGCACTCAGTTATAAGACGCACCCTAAACTTACGAAGACGATTTTGACAAGTAAGCAAAATGAAAATTTCACCTAAATACCCTGTTATAAGACGCACCCAGAATTACGGAAAATTTGTTGACCACGTTCGCTGTACTTACAACAATTTACTTCCAAAAGCTACTAATTACGGTGCTTTCATTCTCAAAACAAAAGCGAAAAAGTCACACATTACAAAGAATAGCAAAAAAGTCACACATAGACAATAACATACAAGTCACACTTTTTAATTCACTCAAGTCGTCCTTCTTAGGAAACAGTGTCTTAAGTTATGAATACTAATTGATCCGTTTTAACGTTTATAAACAACACTCATCTGACAGATCTTTTATTCATCAGTTGCAAAACTCATCTTAATCCTCAATCATTCGTTCAGCATACCGTAAATTTTCAGTAATTATGCCAAGCACTCGTCGTCATTCCTATGATCTAAACTTCAAGTTGAAGATCGTAGCAGAAGCGGAAGCCGTGAACAACAATCGTGAAATTGCTCGCGAATACGGCATATCGGATTCGATGGTCCGTAAATGGGGAAATCAACAGCATGTCTTGTTCTCCGGCGAGTTGAAGATGACTGCCAAACGTGCCTCGATGGGTCGCTACCGGCCAAAAGATCCAGAAGTTGATCAGCAGTTAGTTGACTGGTTCAGCGATCAAAGAAGCCAAGGTAAAAAT
This sequence comes from Meandrina meandrites, assembly GCA_963693305.1. Lineage (NCBI taxonomy): Eukaryota > Metazoa > Cnidaria > Anthozoa > Scleractinia > Meandrinidae > Meandrina > Meandrina meandrites. Next base: position 16,135,423 of record OY855905.1, on the reverse strand, counting down.
TGTTCACTTAAAATAACATTGATAACTGCACTGTTTACATTACCACTTCAAGTTGTTTATATGTTCCGATCACTGATCGCATTGTTTTTATATTTGCAGGTCTCGCAGTAAACAGCCTCATGATTCGGCTAAAGGCGAAGGAACTCAGCTCAGATCCAGAGTTCAAGGCGTCCCCTGGCTGGTACACTAAGTGGAAACGTCGCCATGCTATTTCCATGAGAAGTAAAACGACTTTGGCACAGCGCCTACCAGCCGACATGGAGGACAAGGTGGTGGAATTTCATCGCTTCGTGCTGAGAGCCAGACAGCGTTGCGGCTACGAGTCCAGCCAAATCCTGAACATGGACGAAACCCCGATGAGATTCGAGTTGCCAGCCACAAGAACACTGGAGTTCACTGGAAACCGAACAGTGCCGATCTTATCCTGCGGAGGCGATAAGAAGAGTTTCACGGTCGTCCCAGCAGTGAAGGCAGATGGTGAGAAACTTCCACCGAAGGTGATCTTCAAAGGTGTACGTCAGCTACGGATCGAGGTGCCGAGGAGAATGCAGGTTTCCGTACACAAGAAGGCCTGGATGGACGAAGAAGGTTAGTTCTTTTTCCCTAATCATTTTCGCAGTATCTAATAGCGGCCGTGACAATTTCTTAGAATGATTTGTAGTCAGGATTGCCTGACTTCGTGGGAGCGAGGTTAGGAATTTGTTCGATTGTTTCTTACGTCAATCATTTCAAGCACGTGCTTTTCAGCACATTCGCTCTTTGCTGAAATCACCTCGGCTTTGTTTACGAACTTGTTCGCTGTAGCAGCACAGTACCAGTGCTAAGAAAGTCTATTTTTCGCTGTAGTCTTATCGGATTTGTTTTTCTTAGCATTTGTAGTTTGTTAAATTTGTTGTAAAGTCAATAATTTCAAGCGCGTGCTGTAGCTTCGCTTCACCTCGATCGGCTTTGTTTACGTTTAACACTCACTTTGTAACACTCGTAAGAAAGTCATGTCTTTAACTGTAGTCTAATCAGAGTTTTCTCTTCTTCTAACTTATAGGAACCAAGGAGTGGATTCGGAAGAGTCTTTGATTTATGCCCGATCATCGGGGACTTCTCGTTTGGGATTCCTTCTGTGCCCATTTAACGGATGGAGTTAAAGCTCTCCTTGAAAGACGAAACGTCGATGTTGCCGTAATTCCCGGTGGCCTAACTCCCGTTCTCCAGCCCCTGGATAAATGCATAAACAAGCCATTCAAAGCAAAGGTCCGAGCGCAGTACGAAGCCCTGATGGTTAACGGCCCGTTTACCTACACGCCTTCCGGAAAGAAGCGAGCGCCCAGTAAAGAGATGGTGTTGCGTTGGATCGATCGAGCATGGAGCGAGATCCCAGTTGATTTGATAGTAAGATCATTCAAGTCCTGTGGCATCAACAATGCTCTCGATGGAACTGAAGATGATGCGGTTTGGGAAGGCGAGGGAGAAGATGCAGAAGACGCAGAAGAGTTAGTCGACAACGAGTTCGAGACAGACAGCGAAGCCGAGGACGACGAGTAGCTGAGCTCAGCCGAGCTTTCAAATAAACGGTTCTTTTCAGAACCACCCCGGTTCTTTTTAGAACCAACAAATCAGATAAAGTCAATGACCAACGTTGTTTGTCTTTGTTTATTCATTTACCGGTGTATTTATTTACATACACATTTCAGTTTAGCATTAATTATTCGGGAAATTTGGAAAAGTTATATTTTGTTGAACAAAAATACTCGGTTATAAGACGCACCCCGAGTTTTGGGCAGATTTCGATCGAACAAGTATATTTTCTCGTAAAAAATGGTGCGCCTTATAAGTGAATAAATACGGTATCCTGAATATGTCAGAAACTGGCGACGAGCAATGAAGGAAGCTTATGATTTGGCCTCTGCTCATGCAAAGGAAAGTGCAGACATGGGGAAGCAACAGTATGACAAGAACGTCAGACACACTACGCTGTGTGAAGGAGATCATGTTCTTGTACGGAACTTGACTGAGTGTGGTGGCCCGGGGAAGTTACGACCTTACTGGGAGCAAGAAATCTATGTTGTAACTCAGAAGAGGAAGGATATGCCAGTTTATGAAGTAAAACCAGAGACTGGAAATGGAAGGTCAAGAGTACTGCATCGTAACCTGCTATTACCATGTTCATACTTACCTGTTGAGACCCAACTTAAGTCATCCAGGAGTCGCCGTACAGTGTCTGCACAGACCAACAGGCAGCAGGCTTCACAAAAGGAGACAACCGGAACCAATGACGAGGACAGTCCTAGCCTAACACCTAACAAACTCCAAGAATTTTACGAGTCTACAAGAAATCGATGTGAAGATAATTGCGGAATTGTTCCAGAGTTGCAGGTAGTTGAACAGGACACTGATCCTTGCCAAGTTGATAGCTGGAGTTCAGAGGGAGAAGCAGAAGATCCAGACGAACCATTTGGTACGGTAGATGACGAGGCTGCAGATAGCTTACCTCTAAGACAGTCGCAACGTATAAGCAGACCACCTCTTAGGATGACTTATGATGTAACGGGACAACCCTCTTTTCAACGCAACCCCACAGCAGGAATTCAAGCCATCACAGTATCATATCCACAGCAGTTGTCTGTCACAGTATCATGGATATTACAAACTGTTCTGCAACCTTACAGCTATGTGGAACCTCTTCCAGTATCAGCTCAGCCGATACATCCTATGCCTGTGTGGTGATACTAGCAGGTCAGGAGTAATTAACTGCAGAAGAAAGGAACTGATTTGAAGCTATGTTTATTCAAGATAAGACTGATAAATGTTTCCTTTTGGTGTTGTATAATTTCGTATAATATTTTGCTTGTGCGTAAGGGTGCAATCTTGTTTTATTAAGTGATTTTTTTTCTCTATCTCGGAATGTTCTTTGTACAAGGAAGTCAAATGTTGTTATGGATAAAGGCATTATATATTAGACTCTGATACTGCAGAAAAGATAGAACAGTGACATTTGAGTGCAACATAAGCTGTTATTCTGGCCTGATCCACCAGAATACATTTGTTTGCCCGAGGATGAGATACAAGTGTACAAGGAACTGTTATATGAGATAACCTACAAGAGACTATTGTCTATTCGTTCATGTTGAGGACAACATCTTTTTCCAGAGAGGGAGAAATGTAGAGAACTGGAACTTGTTATAATAGAACCAAAAGGGACTGGCACTAGGCCGAGAAGGATGTAATCCAAGATGGCGAGAAACGCTACCGATGCGTATTAAAAAGTTCATAGTTTTGTTGTAATTTGTCATTTGCTGGGCGTGTGGACTAACATAAGCGTCGCATAAAATTTATTTTGAAATCGGCTAGGTTGACCTTTGTTGCGTGACACTGATAATCTTCTGTCAGCTGGCGATTACACAAACTTTGCTTTCAATTTCGCTTTCACCATCACATGCAAACTTAAGAAAATTCTGTTGATTTTTCTATAGGGCAGAAACAACATACATCTGATTTAAGGTAAAATAAAAATAAAATATGTTCACAATCGATTTTGAAATTATCATCACATACTCATCAAAACAAAACCATCAGCGCCTAAAGTACAATGGTCTATCATCAGTCTTAATAAACCGCACCGTCAAACTGAGAGTAGCGTTACATGTAGGTCTGCCAACCATCTGTGAACGGCATAGTACACCACAAGGTCAAAGAGTTGAGAATACAGTAAAATTGAGGAAATAGAACGTTGACAGGTTTATAATTCAATACTTTTTTATTCAGCGACCATGGCTAACACTCACATTATTCATACTGGCATCAGGCTGAACAAAATAGTGATTTTTGTATGACCTAGAAAAAACTGTGTTTACTTAATTTATTTCTTATCAGCGACTGTCAAAGGTCTATTTGAGAGTACGATATTTTTGCATGAAGTATGAGCAGCAGTTTGAAGCAGTATAACAGAATAAGCAGAATCAATGAAACACTTGGACAAGCAAGAATGCATGGCAAGTTAAGCGAAAATGTTTGCCAGTACAAGGGTAGACAAAATAACATTTTCATCACATGTTTCATCATTTTGGATCTGGTTCACCAAAAAAGCTTTCAGAATTTATAAAGTGCTTGAGATAATCAGAATCACTCTGTATTATTATCCAACACTGCTTCATAGAGTACAAATAATGTGCAAAACGAGTACAAATATTAAAAATGAAAGATTAAAAACCTTGACACGTTGGATGACAAATCTCCTATTAGACATTTTAGTGTGTAGTATCGCTGTAAATTTTTACTCATCATTTGTATTTTGACTCGCCTGTGGTTTATTTACGATCTTCCTTGGCATTAAACTATTGAAGCCAACATGCTGCAAAGAACTATACCAATGCAGTATGACAGAGGAAGAAGGGGCTTTGCTCTGCTTTGCTCCTATGGCCACATTAAAACAGCATTCTCTCTATGGCTGTTCTTTGATCGATTGTTAGGTATTGCCACTTTTCAAACACTCGCATTTGTTTGGGTTTTAACATCATTCTCTCGGCAGCTGCTCTTTGATCAATTGTTACAGACTGTCGCTTTTCAAAAGACTTTCAATGTCCATTTCTCTTCAGTCAAGTATTACTAACAATATTTCCTTTTTATTGTATTGATGATGTGTTCCTGATATCTGGCTAGTCACGTAATGGCTGAGAAAAAATTATTTTAGTTTCAGAAATCAATATGCGAGAGATGAAAGACTTACCTTTGCTCTGCTTTGCTCCCGTGGCTGGACAGACGTTAATGGGTGTAACGCGTTTGTTTGGCTGCTCTTTCATTGATTGTTAGATATTGTCGCTTTTCAAAAGACTTTTAATGTCCATTTTTCAGCAGTCGAGTCTCCTTTACAACATATCCCTTTTTATTTTTGAGACAACAAAGGTGTATTTTGATCACGGATGGAAAGAATTTTTCACATCTAGTTGTTTCATTGGACACCATAATTTAAAATATGGATTACCGAGCAAATCTACAGCAAATACGTATGCGTCAGCCGTCTGTTCTACCCATCCCCCGAATAGATAAACAGAACACAATAGCGCAGCGTTGGAGCAAAAGGATACATAGCAGGGGAGGCACAGGAAGAAGCATTTAATTCAAATTAAATTCATAAATTTATTGTTTAACAGGAAAGAAAAAAGCCCCTACAGCTAACAAATCCTACACTCCCATTTTGCATAATGCAAAATAGTTATAAAAATGATTGAAACATGATTTGTACACGATTGTGTAAAAATGGCTCTATCACTCATTGGTTCTGACACAATTACACAATAGCTGATGCAGATTCTTTTACTTCATTATGGCTCCATAGGTCATTGCAAGAAAGGTGGAAAATGTCAATCTTACCTTCTATTACACAAGAATCTGGGAAATTGCCTTTAAAGTGAGAAGTGTCAATTTCAATCTAGAATAATATAATAGACACAGTCAGTGACTTGCTGGTTTGTTAATTCAATGCAAAAGAAACAAAACAGAAAAAAGCAATCCACTATTAAGTCCGTTTGTTGCAATACCTATAGTGTATAGATGCTGACTGCATGTATTATAAATTTCACTCAAGGGCCCATACAGTATCTTGTTGCCAAATTATGCAGTTGCCATGCAAGTGCAATTTTACTTCTGGTTTTCTTGCTATATTAGCATCTTCTTAAACAGCAGTGGCGATGTATTAGAAAGCATGCGAAGATGCAGAGCTACTGGGTTGTATTTTGAGCAGTTTCCCCTTCAGCTCGCTGCACGAGTTTATGAAAGCCATGGGCAAAAATTAAAGCATACTAGAACTGAATAAAGTCCATAAAAATGCAGTAATCTTACTTGTTCTTCAGTGACATGAAGGCAAGATAATTTTATGCAGTTAATAGTGACTTACAGAGAAAGATTATTAGAAATGAACAAGATTTATCTGCCATAAATTGCTTACAGAAACTGCTGAAATTATTCACTCAGCAGGTGGATACTATAAACTACGGATAAGACTGTTAGTTTCCTGCATATAACTGTGTTTTTTGTTCTTGGTCATGTGACATTAGGCGTGTCCTAATGGCATCATCAACTGGCTTGCACCCAGACTCTAAAACTACTGTCTAAATTTGGTTTTGTGAAGTTACAGCCAATTGAATTTTCCCTAGCAATTAACCAAAACGATACTGTAATGGGCTCTTAAGGTATTTTGTTTTTATTTTAACCAATTGACCACATTTTTCCTCAGTCTATACACTTTCTTATAGACCACAGAAATAACATCAAATATGTTCAAAACTCAAGTGGAACTACAGGCTGTTAGTCGAGTGTTTTCACTGCAAAGATTAATTCTTTGTGAGTAAAGGACAAAACGTGGGGAAGGCAATGGCCTACACCATGGGATATAGGCAAAATCAAATCATTATAGTATTTAGAGATTTCAGATCTTAGTTCTCCTCAAATATTATAATTATATTAAACTGTTGTATTGATAAAACATTGCAACATTCTCGTCCTGCTTGACCCAATGAAATGGCGTTAGCCAAATTAAGAAAGAAACTGAAAGAATGAAAAAATTATTGCCTAAGGTTTCACTGAATTATTTTATAATCATGCAAAATGAAGAAAGAAACAACACATTATTTCCAGCTGGTTACCCATCCCAATCAGATGCTGACCATGGTGCTTTCCTTGTGGTATCAGTCACAGATGGACATAAGAGTCTTAAAAGACTTAAGAGTCGTGCAAGTAAATAACGCAGGAAATAAAAGTTAGTCCTCTTTTAGCAAAACAAGTGCCAAAGATAGCAAGATCCATTTACACCATTAATTTCATTGCTCTAGTTTTGTGACTCTCAACCCTTTGCATCCTCTGGGACTGATAGCACAAGGAAAGCACTTGCCCTCATCCAATTGTCTTAAGCTGTGTTCACATTTAAGCCGAAACATGTTAACAATAAACATGTTTCAACGAAACGTGTTTGACCTAAACATGCTTGTTATTGTATTGTTCACATTAGGTGTCAGTTTAAAACACGCTTCATGCCTGGTTTGTAATTTATGCGGTTTTACGGTTCATGCATAAATCTTGTACACTTAACCGAAAAAAATAGCTCAATATTGCAATAAAGTTTCAATGAAATCTTTGTCTTTCTATGTATTTTGTAGCCCTTCAATGGAGCAGGGCTTTCAAGCATTTAACAAGGAGACAGTATTGTCAGTATTTACGCTATCTTCGGTAAAAGAAGAATTTTTTGTGAAGTTTGTTTTTGAATTGCAATGCTGTGCGCTTGTATCTGCCATCGTAAGCATTCGTGGCTATGTTCTGCCAAATATTCTGCTTTCTACCCATCGCCGATAATTGCTGTTGCATTGATTCATTAACACATATTTTAAATAAACATTTGGTCCCATAGAAGCTCAAAGAAGGCCCAATTTTGAAGCTTTTGGGCACTCACCTCCTCACCATACATCCGCCATTTTTAACCATGAGGTAGTTTCAATCATGATCAGAATAATCATGTTTCAATCATGATTCGTGGGTGTCATGGCAGACGGCAGCAAATTTCAGTAGTCTGCCACCTTGTTCCCCGCAGTTACATGTAATGGAGGATAAGGATAAAGGAAAAGAGGGGCAAATTACATACTATTTCCCAGGTAAACGTGGCGAAAGAAGTAGTGACAGCAGCTCGCCTGGCTCTGAGAAACCGCCCGCGAAGTCCGTGAAGTTTACGGAATCCAACATGGTCGAACAGGCAGATATTTGGAAAGTTCTCAACACCATTCAAGACAACACGAACAAACTTCTCGAAGAAAACAAGGCTTTACGCGACCAGTACTCTGAGCTTCAGAAGTCACTGGAATTCCATATAGCTAAAATAGAAACTTTGGCGACAGAGAGCGAATTATTAAAGAAAGAAGTGAAATCGCTGAAGAGGTCTTTAAATGAAGCCAATGAGGAACGCGAAATAATGTACGAAGATTTGGGGACTGCAGTCAACCAACTCGATGATTTAGAGCAGTACACCCGTAAGCACAACTTAGAAATTCACGGAATTCCACAAACGCCTGATGAAACATCGTAGAGCGAGTCATCGCACTTGGAAACGCTCAACGTTATGATCCACAGCGACGATATAGACATATGTCATAGACTTCAAACAAGCAAGAACCCCAGTAAGCACAAGCCAATTATTGTCAGGTTCAAATCTTATAGAGCAAAGAAAGAACTATATGGAGCTCATAAGCAGTTAAAAGGTCAGAACCTGAATCAAGTTTTTAACGGTGGCGACTTTGTCTATATAAACGAAAATCTAACAAGAATGCGACGCCAATTATTCGCCGAAGTGTGGAAAAGAAAGAAGCTAGAGCATTGGCATAGTGCCTGGACTATAGACGGTAAAATCTTTGTTAAATTAGAAGCAGCTGATTATCCTATAAGAATTTACAATAATGAAGACTTAGATAGGATTTACTGATTGATGTTAATATTTCTCACTTAGCATTTACCCCGGGTCTGACCGCTGATGCTCGGTTCAATTGTTACACTTTCCTTATTCCATACAATTAATTTTCAATTCGTCATCCAGTAGTATTATTATGCGGGGAATCGTAGAGGGGACTCCTTCCAATCAATGAAATTTTTCCATTTACTAAAGCTATCCCCTCTATACATGAAGTCGCTTAACGGCTTAATAAGTTTGTGTAATGTCCTGTGTTTTGTAATATTTCTGTTTGGTGGCATCACATCTGGGGACAACTTTTTTTGGCTGGGGCTCTGGTGCAGGTGTTGAGCCTTAATTACATTTGCAATGGGTTAAAATGTGTTTCCCTAAATATCAGAGGCATAAATAAGTCGATCAAACGTAGAAATTTATTTAGGTGGCTTCATAATGGCAAATATGACCTAATTTTTTTGCAGGAAACCTACAGTGACAAAACAATCGAAAATGTTTGGCGTGCAGAATGGGGCGGTGACATTTGCTATTCCCATGGCTCAAAACATAGCAGAGGCGTGATGATTCTTTTTCGCCCAACTTTAAAAGCAGAGAATATTAGCATTACTAATAATAAGAACGGAAGAATGCTTATTGTTCGCCTCACACTTCAAGATGAAGAATTTTGTTTAGTCAATGTTTACGCTCCCAACGACCAAAATCAACAAATAAATTTCTATAACGAATTAACAAGCAAGTTACGTCCCTATGCAAATGAAAATGTCATAATGGGAGGTGATTATAATTGCCCACTCGAAAATATTGATAAAATAGGTGGAAAAGACGTCAGAAACAAGAAAAATGTAATCCACAGCATAAAGGAAATGAGCGACAATTTAAGTCTCAACGATATATGGAGACTTCACCACCCGAGTGATAAGCGCTTTACCTGGCAGAACAGCTCAGGAAAAATAAGATGTCGATTAGATTATTGGCTTATTTCAAAACATTTAGTTCCGCGCACTAGTAAAACGGATGTGTTGTCATACTACGATTCAGACCATTCCCCAATTTACGCCGAAATCGCATATCAAAATAACCAAAAAACAGCTGGTCCAGGGTTTTGGAAATTTAATAATTCTCTTCTTAATAATGAAGAATTTGTAACAAACCTAAAATTCTTTTTACTACAAGCCAAGGAAAAACATAGTGGAACAAGCGATAAAAGACTTTATTGGGAAATGATTAAAATGGAGATCAGAGACTTTTGTATCCGTTTCTCTAAACGTCGTACTAAAAGTAAAAAGTCGAGAGAAATAAATTTACTCTACAAGTTAAAACATTTAAATATGCGTCTTGATCAAAATCCGCAAGAAGCCAATTTAGTAACAGAAATTGAGCATGTCAAGCTTGATCTTCAAAGGATCGCTGAACACAAAACAAAAGGCGCGATTATAAGAAGCAGAGCACGGTGGTATGAACATGGCGAAAGAAATACGAAATATTTCATGAATTTAGGGAAGCGCTCACATGAAAGGAAGCATATTGTTAAATTAAAAACCGATCAAAACGAGTATGTCGAGGAACCAAAAAGGATCTTGTGCGAGATGGAAACATTTTGTAAAGCTTCATATGCCTTGCAAATAACAGATAACACATTTGATGCTTCAGCCTCATCCTTCTTAAACCCTGACAATGTACAGAGACTTGATAACGAGCAGCAAAAATCCTGCGAGGGCCTCATTACCGAAGAAGAAAGCTTATCCTCTCTCAAAACGTTCGAGAAAAATAAAACCCCAGGTACAGATGGACTGACTGCAGAATTTTATTTGTGCTTTTGGGAATTCGTAGTAACTCCTTTAATAGACTGTTTAAATGACGCCTATTGCAGAGGTGAAATGTCGATCTCGCAAAGGAGAGGTGTGATTTCATTGTTGCCTAAAAAGAATAAAGACACCCTCCTCCTCAAGAATTTGCAGCCAATTTCTTTGTTGAACATTGACTACAAAATAGCTACGAAATGTATAGCAAAACGATTAGAGAAAGTCTTACCTAGGTTGATAAATAGTGACCAAACAGGGTATGTTAAATACCGCTTTATAGGAGAAAACATTCGGCTAATATCTGATATAATTGAATTGTATGAGAAAAAACAACTACCTGGCATGTTACTCTTTATAGATTTTGAAAAAGCATTTGATTCCTTAGAGTGGAAGTATCTGTTCAAAGTCCTAGAAGTAATGAACTTTGGGCCAATGTTCCAAAAATGGATCCACACCTTCTATTCCAATATCACCAGCTGTGTGATAAATAACGGTTTTGCGTCCAATTTCTTTCTGCTTCAAAGAGGAGTCCGACAAGGGTGCCCTTTATCGGGGCTCTTATTTGTCCTGGCAATTGAGGTTCTAGGCCAAGCGATTAGGAAAAATGAAAATATCCGTGGTTTGAAAATTAATGACACCGAATTAAAATTAAGTATGTACGTGGATGATATCACCGCATTTATAAAAGATGATTGCTCTGCTAATCACTTGTTCAATCTTTTAAATGATTTTGGAGCCTGTTCAGGTCTAAAAATAAATATTTCTAAAACGGAAGGAATGTGGCTTGGCAGTCTCAAATGCAATTTAGGTAAACATTCTCCATTCAATATTTTGTGGCCTGAAAAATGTGTAATCGTGCTAGGTGTGGCCTTCGCATACGATCCTTCTGTTAGCTACAAAATAAATTTCGAGGAAAAACTTGCTGCGCTAAAGAAAATTTTAAACCAATGGACGACCAGAGGCTTAACGCTAATGGGAAGAATTTGTATCATTAAAACCCTCGCCATCTCCAAGCTTGTTTATAATACTTCCATTCTTACAGCTCCACCGAAATTCACTAGTGAAGTTAATGATATTTGCTTCAAGTTCATATGGAACTTCAAGCCTGATAAGGTCAAACGGAACACGCTTATAGGTCCAAAAGAGAAAGGTGGCCTTAACATGGTAGATTTCACCATGATGGACAAGTCTTTAAAAGCAGCATGGGTTAAACGTTTACATGAAGCTGGCGATGCCAAATGGTGCTCCCTCTTCTCATTGGCTACATCCCAATATGGTGGCTCTTTTCTTTTGGAATGCAATTTAAATGCACCCGATCTAAATTTTGCCTCGTATGTGTCGTCTTTTTATAAGGAAATATTGACTGTCTGGCAGGAGCTACACTCCAAAGACCCTTCTTCTGCTAAAGAATATGAAAATGAAATTATTTGAAACAACCGCTTTATTAAAATAGATGGGAAATCAGTCTTCTACCCATCCTGGCATACAAAAGAAATAATCAAAATTGGTCATCTGTTAAACGAGAATAGAAAGTTTTTATCAAGACCCGAGTTTCAACACAAATATGGTATGACAGTAAATTTCCTAACATATAATGGCCTTCTTGCCGCGATCCCTGAGGTATGGAAAAGATCAATTGTAAATTCTGAATGAATGCTTACCGATGTTGACAGCAAAGACCTTCCTCCTGCAAATGTCACTGCCAAATCTGCTCGAGAACTGCTTGTTTTAAAAGTGTTCAAAGCTCCAAACGTAGAAACTAAACTAATTGAAAAATGTCTTCCTATTAAAGCCATTTATGAATTGCCTTTCAAGGTTACATTAGAAAACAAACTCAGATGTTTCCAATATAAGATCATACATAACATTCTACCCACCAACAGCAGACTTCATAAAATGAAATTGAAAATTTCTCCAAGTTGCGATCGTTGTAGCTCTCCATATGAAACTTTATCTCATCTGCTTTATGAGTGTTCGACGGTACAAACATTCTGGCAAAAAGCTATTGCATGGTGGAATGAAAAACAATCAGAAAAAGTCACCTTAATTGATACAGATATTTTTTACGGTTACAAACCAGATTCAAGCAGTTTTTATGCCCTGAATCATTTCCTTATTATCGGCAAGTACCGTAAAAACTCGTGTATAAGCCGCACTTTTTTGCCAAAATTTGTGGCTCAAAATCGTGGGTGCGGCTTATCTACAAGACCATTGCATGCAAACAGGGCATCTGACAGGATGCGGCTGTGCGGGTCCACGTAAATCGCTCACATCTGCATCCTCCGCATCCTGTGGGCGTTTTTGCACATAAAACTGAAAAATTGCTCCATGTAACCGACAAAGCAGCTCTTTACTATCCTCACAAACAAAAATAACAAAGAGACTGATCATTTTGAAAAAGTTTTTTCCCTCAAAACAGCGACGAAACTCCCGCTTTTCGTCCGTGAACAATTTTCAACCTCCAGGCGTTCCACGTGTCTTTTGGCGATGGGCCTGGATTCTAGTTGAGCCTGGTTACTAAGCTACGAATGTTTTCACGAACACAACGACTACATGTCCGTTCTTCACGCAAAATTTGATGTAAAAACTGTGATGAATGAAGAAATACCTGTCAATGAATGGCAGAAAAAGATAAAAAATGTCAAAGTTGGCAGAAATGATGTTTATTCTATTAAATTCTGGGTAAGACTGAAGTGTTTTCCGTTTATGTGTTTCCTCGTTTGTGGTATATCCTGCACATCGGAAAGGAATCAACTTTAGCTTTATTGATTGTTGAAATTTCCACATAATCCAGCAGTTTTCACAATCAATTGAGCATTTTTCCGCCAGTTTTATTTTTTTTCTCAAAATCGTGCTTGAAATTTTGGGGTGCGGCTTATCTACGAGTGCGGCTTATACACGAGTTTTTACGGTATCACATTTTTCTGTCCTGGCTGAATATGGTATCTCCAAGTCTTGATATCTTCCTTCTTTTACTCAACGAAAAGATCCTATGTGAACGTACAATTGCTGTTAAAAATAATACTATGATGAAATTCAGATCAAAATGGACAACACTTTGCGCATGAGCTCCCCTCAAATATTCGCCCCAGATGTTGTGCCACTATTTGCTCGTCTTTTTTTTTTATCTTTGTTTGACTTTTCTTTTTCCTTATAAACTCATTTTACTTGTTATTTTACTTTCTCTTTCGCCTCTTCTTTGCCTTCTCCTGGTAGTGGAATAAACTAATACAGTGAACGATATCCGGTTTAGTATACAGAATTATTCATTTATATTTGTAAGTACATTGTAAGTTCAAAACGAAATTTAAATAAAAAAATTTTTAGTATTGTAGGTAATGCTATTCGTTATTGTAGGGGGAAAGGAGAGGGAAGAAGGGGGGGAAGGGAAAGGAAAAAAGAAAAAAATGTAATACAGCGTGATTAATCAGCAATCTTTTATCTATATATTTAGGTTTGTTTATTTACTTATTTCTATTTTTGTTTGTTTTTCTCTTTTTCTTTAAGTGTATTGTGATTTTGTTTGAATAAAGATATTGAAAAAAAAAATCATGATTCGTGCAATGCACTGCCTGATGTGAACACTTTTCATAGTGAAACATGTTTCATTCGTGATCAGAGTAATCATGTTGCGGGATAGTGTGAGCACAGCTTAAGTTAAGCCCTGTTGGAGAAGTTAGTACTTGGATGGGTGACCAACTGTGAATATCCCACGTTGTGGGATTTTCTTTTTTCTCCTTCATTTTCCATTATTATAAAATCATTCAGTGAAATTTCAGGCCCTTAAAATTCTGTTTTTGTGTCTCATTTTTTTTCATTATCAAGGCAATGTTGGCAATTACATGTAGCTGACACTAAGAATCTAAAACTGTGTTCACACTTGGCCGAAACATGATTAGTGTGATCACGAATGAAACATGTTTCGCTCTGAAAAGTGTTCACATCAGACTGTGGGTTGCGCAAATCATGATTGTAACATGTTTATTCTTTGAGTAGGATTGAAACAGCCCCATGACATAGTTTCGATCATGATCAGATGAGACATGGTAAAAATGGGGGACATGTGGAGTGCCCAAAACATCTAAAATTGGGCCTGCTGTAGGACAAAATGTTTAGTGGAAATATGGGTCGATGTAGTGATAAAATGGCAGTTGCTGGTGATGGGTTGAAAGCACAATATTTGGGAGAACATCACCACAAAACTTAATGACAATGGCTACAAATAAGTGCAATGGAAAACCAAAATTTACAAGTCAAACAATTCTTCTTGTACCAAAGATAGTGCAGATGCTGGACATCTTCTAACCTAAATATTGGAAAGCCTCTGTAAAGAGCTTAAAAATTTAGATGAAACCAAATAATTCATGGAAATGTTATAGTAATTTTGAGCTCCATTTTTTGGTGTGTACAAGATTTATGTGAGTATCATAGCACGGCATAAATTACACAACAAATTAATGAATACAGTAGTCATTCATGTAAACTATGTACACATATAGTAACATATTATAAAATTTAACTTAATGTTAAGAGTTGTATGTAACATAGGCATAATGGTAAAAAGAATTTGTAAAAAGTACCTTGGTTATAGTTCCTGGATGTCCTAACTTAACAACTGACCACTCACAACCTGTCAACCAACACAAAATGTGAAAAAGTTTCAAGATCAGTAGATAAGTTTGGCGACTTATCTTTTTTTAAATAGCAAAATTTAATAACCAAAAATTATGCAAATGTCAACGTATATGAACATTCTGTGAGTGTTGTCTTGAGAAAGACTGAGTATTCCCTTCTTCTACACAACTTAACCCACATTGTACTAACCCACGTTGTACTAATAATCCCCCCATTGACACCTGTGGCAGGCAAGACTGGCTGTGACAAGTGTTGGCCTAGCTTTTTCCCCCTACTGATGTCATCACCTTTGGCCCCAAAATAGCAGCAGTCATTATTATAAACAAAATTACATGGGTGAAAAATTGTTTTCAAAGCTGACAGTCTTTATTTCAATGAATTAACTTTGTGTTTCTCAAATAGCTTTACCCATAATACCTTGCAGTAGTGCTCTGCCATGTGCTTTTGCCAAACAAAAATGGCAATGGTCCGTTCAAATTCAATTCTCAAACACGTGAAAAAAATTGCACAAGCTGCAATCAACAGCATTAATCAGCTGGCTGGCTTTGTTAATTGAACAGAGACCATCAATTCCACCTGGAACTCCAACAATTCCTGGCAATGCACATGCAGCTGAAGCTGGACACAGAGCTGAATGTCAACAATCAACATCAGAGACACTTTTCATTCGCCAGACCCAGCAAAGTGTGTAGCCGCCTTTAAGCCAGTAAGCCTGGGCTTACAAATGTTCAGTTTTGAAAAATGTTTAAAAATCTAGATATACTCAAATGCCATTTGGTGCATTTTGGAACACTTTTCGAGAAGAATTAATGCAGCCCATCTCATGCATGAATTTTTTTCTTTGCGATTTTCCTTGCACAAAATGATTTTTTCCCATCCCCCATCAATCTTCTAATGGTCCGTCCCTAAGTGTATTCAAATTTAATAAAAAACCATATGAAGCATTAAGCATGTAGATATATTTTATCTGCTGACAGTGATTTGAAACTCTTGAAGGACTCTTCAATGGAGCAAAGTTGTCCAAAAAGCTTGTTTGGTTTTCAGAAACCTTTCTTAGCAAAAAACTTGTAGTTAAGAAGCCCCTTCCCCCTCCCCCATGTATCGGCCTTTCTTGGTACTGAGATACACAAAAGGTAAGACACAAAAATCTTCACAAGAGATCTTGAAACTTTCACTTGGTATTTCGTGGCCAGACATTTTTTACTGTTAACAACTTTTAGGCCTAACAGTTTACAGTGCGACTACTCAAACTGGGGCACCCTGAACAAAATTAACCAATCCCAGTGTTAATTGAAAACAAAGGATAGGGACAATTTTTTAACAACGGACCAATGACGTTCTAGGACGCAAACAACCCTAACCCTAAAAAATGTCCCTATCCTTTGTTTTCAATTAACACTGTGATTGGTTAATTTTTTTCAGGGTGCCCCGATTTGAGTAGCCACACTGTAAATTTTCCAATTTTTACGCCTCGTGGCTTAGTTTTTGCCCCGTTTTACGGCTAACAGTAAGACCCATTGAGACCCTCCTCTATGAAAGTGCAGTGCAATGCAGCCTCCAAGATGATGTCTTGTTATTGCCAAGAGCTGTGCATCTTATGTAACGAAGATGATTTTCATCGAATAAGGCACCGTATCCGTGAGTTAACTTCTCGACTTTTTACACACCTTGTGTCGATTAAGGGCAGAAAGTTACAAGCGCTACAAAACACACCACAAGATGATTCTTTGCCTATGACTCAGGAGAATCCAATGTGCAAACCTGTGGTCACTATTCCTGCTGAAATGGAGCTCACCTATAAGATCAGTTCTCAGCAAAGGCCTCTCCTTTGTACCTGCTAATAAAAACACTGATGAATTCCATGTTAAGGCAGAATGCGAGAATTTCTATCGCCTCATCCAACTAAAGGCGCATTTGTTTGGGACCCGTTTGCTAAATACAGTAGCAAGTTTCAAAAGTTTCAAGCTGGACTCCCCCTAAAGGGAAAATTTTCTGCGTTGATCTCTGCCATCGGCAGGTTGGCAAAAGTAATTTTAAGAAGAGAACAGCTCATTCAAACCTTTCCCTCATTAAAAAACAAGCACTAAACCAAGTTAGCAACTGAGATGACATCGTCATCAAGCGTGCGGACAAAGGCGGCGTTGTAGTTGTATGGGCAAGAATGTTGTACCTCGAGGAGGCTCAGTGACATTTATCTGGTGCCAGAATCTACCAATGCCTCAATCAAAAATGCACCAAGAATAGCCAGGAAACAGTAAAAACTGTAGTGCGTGATTTTATCAGCACCTGTGAATTACCACCTTCTGCAAGTAACTTGATTGTGTCTACTCCACAGACATCCCAGTTCTACCTTCTACCCAAGGTCCACAAACCTAACGTTTTTTGAACAAATGACCCAGGCCACTCAAACAATTAGTATTTTTTCTGAACAGATGATAAACGGCTTGTGAATGGAATTCCGTTTGAAAGCTGTCATTGTACATTTTTGCATGAGGTCACATAATTTTATTGTCCCAACAAATTAAAGTTAAATGCAGTAATCCATTGACTCCTTGCATGTCTTCAACATTTTCACATTGTCTGCTCAGCTATGAACTAAATTAGCTCAGTGCACTCAAAACAGAATTTGAAAAAAACAAGGTATTCCTTTCTTTTCACTAACATCACATTTTATGACATTTTTGCTTGGGCATGAGCAAAAGTCAAAGTTTGGGATTTTTGTATTTTTATTTTTTGCTTTTCAGTTTTCTTCCTTCTTATCTTTTTGCTGCAGCTGTCTACTGGGTGTGCTTTCAGTGCAAGAATTGTTGAGAAAGTATAATCCAAATGCAAAATCTTTACCATGGAGTATCCAGGTGTGATTGAAGTGAATTTTCCTTGGAGTATTTCACTCCAATTTTGAGGCATTTTGGTGTGCATTTTGGTACATTGGGTATCATTAGGAAGATCTTTTTCTCCTTTAGATCTTGAAAAACAGTGAGGCCCCTTGTGGTCAAAGCCGATGACATCCGAACTGGAACAAAGGCCAACGCTCATCCAGGCTGGTCATGGCCAGTACAAGAGTTAATGGGTTAAGCAGCGATGTCTGAAAAAACATATATGCAGCCTTCAAAAACGATCTACCTGGAGTGAGAAGAGAGTGTATGACAACAAGATTATAAGGCAACAAACAAATTGGTTGCATTCAGTTGAAGAAAGCCCTGAGACTCTGGCAAAAACCCTTGAGTGCACTAATGCAAGTCTCTCTCCAAATGTGAATGCAAGTAATCCCTACAATTTCCCTCACAATGCTAATAGTTTCAACTGCAACCCCCACACGCTCTTTCTGCATGATAGACAGAGTCAAGACAATGAAACAAGACATGTACACTGCATGCGACAATGAAAACAGAATGACTGTTGGCTCTTGCTTTGCTGCATGCATACAGCCATATGACCATTGTCAGGGACTGGTCTTGCAAAGTCTACAAAGTAAAGTGATTTATGTATGTAAGCCATCAGGAGTTCCAATAAAGCATGAAAAATGTACTTATCAATTCATAAGCCTATTCTTGAACATCCTCCCAACGCTGCAGTCATGAAGTCTGGAACAGGCTTACAAGAGAAAATTACTAGCTATGCTCCAGCTGCGGCCAGCTAATATATAGCACATAAGCAGAATTAGACTGAGGAGGCTGGGTTGGTACATTTCACTGACCCCCAGTCCATGGACTACCACGATGGGCTACCAAAATGGACTACCTTAATGGCCTGTCAAATGGGCTACCCTAGATGGACTACCTAATATAATACCTTGAAAAAAAAACTAGAAAAAAATATCACCCCTTGGTTGTTTGTTTTGATCGATTCACCACGATCCACCATCTTGTTTTCATTTTGTGTTTATTGTCAGTTGAAACTGGTGGGTGAGGCTTTTGGAAGCTTACTAGCAGCTGGTCACTACCTATCCTAAGCTCACTTGTCGTTGAGACATAGTTATTTCTAGGCAGACAATGGGACACAAGCAGTTGTTTGGTGAGAAGGCTGTGAATGCTAATTCCGACACATGCTTTCCTGCATGATCGTGAAGTATTCAAACCTTTGTGAGTGGTGAACACACAGCTATCATGCTACAACACCATACTGCTGACAGATAGCAAATGCAGTGTCTGACATTTCTGCCAAATAACAAAGCAAAACAGCATTGTACATGTACTTTTGTAGGTGAGATCCCTCAAAGTTAAATCCTGATGTGGGTGAAGGCTTGAGAAGTACGGCAGGGCAGTATTGAAATCCAGTACATTCTTGTATACTGGTAAAGAGGGTTCCAATTCAAGTACACCTTTGAACAAACAACACACCATGGGGTGGGTGCCAAATATGAAGGAATCATATGGTTCAGCAATAAAATTGATCCCATCCTCTACAGAGGGACAAATGGAGTCGAACAGCACCTCATTGAACATCTCACATGATTGGCCATAAGAACAATAGGACAAAGGGCACAAACAATGTCCCTATCCCTGAAGACAATGAGCAATATTGTTTTAGGGACGTTCATTATTTATGGGGATGACCGGGTCGGATAATTTGAAACAACTTTTGGTTTTTTTTTCAACGCCCGTTACAGTATCACGTCAGAATTTCTAAAGCCCGTCCTGATTCATTTTAAATTTTTCAAAGCCTGGTCAGTGTAACTGACATTTATGTTGACGTAGAATTATGACATGGTATTCAGTATTAAAGTCGTTTTATGTATTACAACGTGACTCGTTTAATAATAAAACTGTTTCCGACAATTTGCGTACAGCGCAGCAGTACATTTATATTTTGTAATGGGAAACAGTCATTGAAAAGTACATAATGCGACGAAAGAGATTATTTTCTAATACTCGAGATAAAACTATTATGCAAGTCCGCGAAGCTAAAGAATTTAGCTCATCATTAAAATACTTTTCAATGGCGACAGCCGGTAAATACTTCTGCGTTCGCAGGCTATATTATAAACAAACAATGTCCATTGTAAATTTCAATGGTTGATGCAAAATGCGACCTATTTGCACCATGTTTTATATTAAACAGTACCAGAACCAGAGCTTTTAACTACCAAAAATATGCCCTTGCCTAGATGCCGGTGTAAATGATTGTTGATGATTGTATCTTTTATCTCTTCACAGAAGCGTCACAACGAAGTACCTTCACGTTGCCTCATTTTCTGCATCGTTGCGCTCAACCCGCATTAATTTACATACTAACTTTATTTTCACCAAATATGGGCATAGTTTTTCCACAGCCAAAAATGTAAACAAAACGTTCATTTTGGAAGTCGCGATAGTGTTTAATAATTGGTACCGTTAAATAGTTTTACACTATATTTAAAACTCAAAGCAACGTAAAGAAAAGGCTGGAAAAAATTAGCGAAACCACGAAAATAAAAAAGCCGATTTCCTTGCAAGTTTGTTTCAGGTGGTTTGCTTTTTATTTTTAGAGGAGTTATTTTTATAGTTTAATATTTCTATTGTACACACGCCTCTGTTTGATTTTTAACCGAAACCATAAAATTCCTCCTCCTCAGAATCACTTTGAAAGACGGACCACAATTTGTCGTTTTCATCAATAGTGATTCCTACAGCTGTTTCTTGCTCTGACTCATTACCACTTTGCTCAATTAACTCTGCAAGAACAATATCATCTTCACTGTCGCTTTCATCGTCACTTGAATCTGCAGCTTCGTTGAGCGATATGTCATCAGCGTGTTCCCCATCATTGTGCTTTCCCTCATTTGCATCAAGTACATGCAAAGAGATTTTTCTTATCTTGTCGGCTTTTGTTCCACTGTTTGACAGTTTATAATGCTTAAGATATTTATCCAACTCAGAAACCAGTAGTTTTTTTATATTTCCAGACTGTACTAATTCCAGTCAGGCATAATCATCCACTGTTTTTTGAGCACGTTTGTTTCTTTGCTCAACGCGCCCCCTTGCTCTAATGTTGCTTTGGATTTTCAAGTCTTCTAAATGGGCTATGTAGGATTGGACCAAGGTTTGCTCCACAGCAAATTTCCTCGAGAACTACTCGACCTCTTCTTTGGAAGACAGGGCACCTTCACTTAACAGTTTCTTAATGTTAGCTCGTGGCTGGAAGTCATCTGGGGCCCGTTGTCTACCATTCTCAGCCGTAGTGGGTGTCTCGTTGAATGGTTTGAAATGGAAGGGGTTTTCTGGATCTGGGATGGGCTGTGGAACACCTTTTATTGGCAAAGGACTTGTCCAACCACGATCAGAACAAAAAGAACAAGGCTCCGATGTTTCGGTAGAACAGCCGCGGTACAAGTACTCAAAAAAAAGTTCTCCAATTTTGTAATGCGTCCCGATGAACTTTAGAATCTTCTCGATATAGGCGCTGCCAGGTACATCAGATTTCTTCTGTTGGGCTGCATTTTGATGTTCCTTGAGATAAGATTTATTGAAAAAGAAGTTTCCGCTGTCATTTTTTTCAGCAAGAAGAGCACTTATAAAATCCCCCAACACTGGTGCATCATCCACTCTTGCTCTCACTATATCTGCCACTCGCCATGCATTTTTCGACATCCTATTTTTTTCGTATAGTTCGAAGTCATTCGGCGTCATTTCTACGACCTCTCTGTCGGTAAGATCATCGAATCGTTTGTAAAAGTTCCAGTCTATTGTGCGTCCGTCAACTACACTGTCACCGATGGCCGAGTTGGTCCTTTCAGCTTCATTTTGCCCGCTATCTCCACGTGATCGATGTACACGTACACGGTAGTCGCTTCCATGCACACGCGCAAGTTCTGCGTCTCTAAATCTTACTTCATAGTCAGACACCCCTACACCCGGTCCGGCATCCGTTAAATCGGCCCAATTAGGCTTCACAGGGTGCAGATTTAGTTCCGCAAAATAATGAAGGGTTTGGTTAGATTTCCGAAGAATGTCCGCACTGAAATCTTTCCAAAGACTGTTACCAGTGACCGGCTTTGCCAAAGTTTCCTCTATACTTACAACAAGATCTTTTTGTCTACTGAGCAGTTTATTTCCTTGTAATTTCTCAAATTCAGAGCAAAGTGCAACGTTAATGTTCCACTGTAATTCAGCTTTTTCTACTCGCCTCGCAAGATGTGCAAGTCGCTGCTGCTCATATAGGCGGTGCTTACACCTGCTATCCGTGGTTACTTTGAGAATGTCACCTTCTTCTGTCATATCGACGTACAAGAAAACATCGTCATGTACAGCCGCACAAAGGGAACGAAAATGCTTAGAATATGACTTTCCGAGATTTTTAGCCTCAAATTCATCAGGATATAGCAAACGTAGTCTTTCTGTTTCATTCGCCCATGTGTTGCCTGATGAGTCAACATAAGCTTTTGGCTGAATAACAACAATGTGCCTATCGTTCTTCATCAACAATTTCTCTTTTCCATCAATGACAACTGGTTCTTGGCTAAAAATTCAATGCGTTGAGGGTGTGATGTACATTTGACTTTTTGGCCAGTCGTATTTTGGGAGTTTTCGAGCTTTCGCTTCAGTTGACATTGTTAGAATTCGAGAATTTCTAGTTTTGCTGAAGCCCTCGGAAGTGCCAGGCCTCAAATATGCTTTGTCATCAATTGATCGCATAAAGCACATTTCCCTAATGTGTTCTGGTGTTGTTGAGCCGTAAAAAGCAGTTTCAATATTGCAAACATGTGCACGCTGGTAATGCGTGTTTTCATTCATCTGATCTTCTGTCTTCGGTGGTTTTTTGGTGCAAAATAAAGCATTGCCTCTATGCCTCCCACTTTGAATACTTCTGCTGTTGTGTGCCCGTGAACGATTCCAAGCAGTGATGGCCGATTTGATGGGGGCTTTACCCCGATTTTCAAGGTCATAGTTTGCTATGTTTAACAGATCACGGACCTTCACCCTTCTATTAGTAAACATAACAGTTTCTTTGCGTCTGCCATGGTACGTTGCCTTAGATTCAATGGCCTTAGCATGAACTCTTCGCATTCCACATCAATTTTGTCATGAGGGCCTGCTCCTAAGCGCCTTCTTTTAATTCTGTTTTCCTTGAGTAGTCGATTAGCTGTGCGCTTTTGCATCTGCTGCAGTCGTTGCTGTGTATAGCTAGTTTTGTTTTGTTGGAGCGCTAAGAATTGTTCCTGTGATTTTTTAGCGGTTTCAATTTTTTCCTGCAATTCTTGCAACCGTTCGCATGTCCAAGTATTTCTCTTTTTCGCTTGCAGGTCTTTCAAAGTGTCAATTTCCTGCGTCAGCTGTTGCACTTTGGAAGCAATCCTTAAATTGACCATGTCGTTGGCTGCTAGTTTTGCGTTTTCACATTCCTGTACACCTGTCACGATCACTTTTGTGGCAGCGCGTATTTTGTTTGCATCTAAACCAATGTGTTGTAATTCAGAATCTGATCTAGTTGAGCCAAGAAGTACGCGAGCGCATTTACGATCCCATTCAGACTCCATCGACTCTAAAATCACAGCTGTGTTGCTCGCATTAAGTGTAAGACCTCTTTCTTCAATTAAATTATCATCCTTTGTTTGGTCACGTTCTAAGAATAACCACTGCAGCAACGACGCAGTGTGATGACTACCGTCAGGACGAATAGCAATGATGTGGTGAACACTGGGCTTGAACATTATGTATACCGGAAGTCCACTCACCAGATGAAGCAAAATGTTGCGAAATTCCAGTTTACCCTTGGGCGTGTTGTTGGAGTACGACTGATATCCATCGTAGGTTTCAAACGCTTCTTGGAAACTTATGGGACACTCCACAACTACTAAGAGTTTAAGAAGCTCCAATAGACCCTTGTATTTCTCGATTTTTTGTTGATTTGTTTTTTTCTGATTCCTAAGTCTCTGAAGTTCGTTTATGAGATAGTTCATGTTGGCTTGTACACCGAGCTCTTGCAGTGACTTTCTCAAATAACCACCATCGGAGGTTTCTACCAATTTTGACTTCTCCCTAATGTCTGAGCGATTTGGTTTGGTAACTACAGAAGATGTAGAAGGCTCTTTTTCTTCATTGGTTTCATTTGCACAAAATGCTCGCTTTTCTACGGTCAATGAAATGGTGGTAAATGTCGCCAAAGCTCCCAAAAATAATCGTGCAGTTCCGCCGGCTTTAAAATGTCCAAAACTTTCATCTCCATATTCTGACTTTTGCTCAAAGCACCATAAGGAACGACTATATGTTCTAGGAAAATTCATATACACAGTTTTCACACCTCTGAAACAGCATCTCAAACCGCGAAAGCGCAACGTTAACGCCATATTGGTTCCAAAATATTTCTCTCGAGTGTGGAAAACGTGGTTCCGTTGAGTCGTTGGTTTATACAAGGCTCAATTATTTTGTCACGTACGGTTGTAACCTAAAACCTTGTAACACAACTGTTACGATATGACACGAGAGGGAACAGGGTGAGAGGGCAGGGGGATAAACTGGGGTTTCGTTTTCACTGAACTGTGGTGGAAATGTTGACTTTGATAATCCAAGGTCAGGTTATGGGAATAGATGGCTGCACGCAGGCGAAGGTCAGGATGGCAGGGTTTTTACGAAACGATACGAACGCCGGCGTTTTGCAGGTCGCAATAAGCGGAAATGCTGTGATAAAAAGATTATTTTAGCGTGTCGTGTTGGCAATTAATTTCAGCCAATGAGGAGCAACTTGCGGTTTGTCAAAGATAATCTGGAAACCAGATGACAGCTACATAATACACAATGCGGTTCTTGTGATGATCAGACTAATTCAATGCGAACGAGAGATCCGGTGAACTACAAATAAGTCACTGCAATGGATGAAAGTCTTGAGGTATTCTTGGCCAGACTCAATTTGTCTCAGTACCTGGAAAATTTTCTTGAGGCTGGGTTCGATGATCTGGAGACAGTAGTCACGCTATCGGAGGAGGAACTCGAGCAAAGTGTTGGCATCTTGTTACCAGGACATAAGCGAAAGTTATCTTTAAACTTTGAGAAGCTGCGCCAACCAGCTAGTACTTCTCAATCAAGTAAAGCTTCGTTGGAAAAGCAAAAGAAATCGCTGCAGTCAAAACTTTCATTTCAAAGCGGTAAATTAACCGTAGAGTTGCCGGAAGAACCATCATCATCAGACTCGGACGAACCATGGAAGAGGTTTTTGATTCCCCATCCACGATTTCCGAGGCAACATTTTTTCAACAGTATTCTTCTGCAAGTCTACGAGTCAGCCCAGCCACATCTTCTAGGCCAATTTGAAAGCTACTGGATCAAAGAGAAGCGTGACCGATGGGAGAGAAAACAGCTACTGGAGAGTTTGACAACTTCGGTTACGAGAATTACCGAGCTCTCAGACAATAATTACATAGCTCGAGTAAGATCATTGCCAGTTCCTTCCAGGCCACAGGATGTCTCAACATGTGCGTCTGCCAAGAAAGGTGGAAAACAAAATTAAACAAGCAGACAAAATCGAGGGGAAATTACAGCAGCAGAAAGACGAGCTGTTTGAGCCAGCTTCTACAAAGCTCAAATCATGGGCCAAGGAGAAGTTTTCTTATATACAGGAAACCTTGTCGGTCGTTACCTGTCTCAAGAGCCAGTTGGAAGCTGTAAGAGATGAAATCCAACAAACTCACGAAGAACTTGCCAAACGACACAAATTTAGTCTTGCCAGTGCCGAAAGAAGATGGAAACGAAAACGGGCCTGCGATAATGCTGAGAAGACCAAGAAAAGAAAAATTAAAGCACAGAGAGAAAGAAGTAAAGATGTTCTCAGCAAGCTCTGTAACACCAAAGAAGTGCTTCTTGAAGTTGCCGAGACAAACGACAGAGGCGAAATCAAGTTGAAGAGGCCATTGAACGTCGAGGAAGCAAATTTACCAATCCTTTCCACACTTTATCCTCGCTCCCACTTCAATGCCCTCTTGTTCCTGCAAAAGAATGGTTTCTTTGCAACAAGCCTTAAAGAGCATGTAGAGAAACAACTAAAAACAATGGAAGAGAAAATTAAGAATTTCAAGGGATATTGTTCAGATTCTTCATCAGAGGAATCTGACAGTGATGATTCAGTGGACAGTTAATTTTATCGACAGTGCTATTTTACGAAAACTACACTCTTTCATATATTGTTTTTCTGGTCCAGGCTGAATGTTTCTCCCTAGGTCGAAAATATTCTTGTAATTATTTTTTAGATATCTTTCAAAAATTTCAGCCTCGGGTGGCTCGGGTTTATTCTTATTCTTCTTATTTTATATCAAAAT
This sequence comes from Meandrina meandrites, assembly GCA_963693305.1. Lineage (NCBI taxonomy): Eukaryota > Metazoa > Cnidaria > Anthozoa > Scleractinia > Meandrinidae > Meandrina > Meandrina meandrites. The sequence goes on along the minus strand of OY855905.1, from coordinate 16,109,325 downwards.
ATATTCTTCGACCTCCTATTGACGTAAAACTGAAAACCGCCAGGCATCGAAAAGATGCGAGAAGCCTGGTGTCTAGTTAGTCGCTCAGAACGTTTTCGATACGTCGCGTCAGTTCGATGCATTTGTATTTTACAATTTGTTCACGATATGCGTGTTAACATGTCAGCCTTTTTAATAACGCTGAATCTTGGAAGTTGACGTTTAAGTTAAGGTAAATAATTTTTCAGTTTACTGCTGAGAAGTTGACACTCAGAAAAGTACACAAACGTTTCAGTTCCGAAAATTCACCATTCGAAGATTTGTGTTTATATTAACGCATCGGAAAATGCAGATTCTACGAGGAAAGTACAGAAAGTATGGTTGGTTTTTATAACTGAGCTTATCGTGTCAGATAGTATAAATGTTCAATTGAAATAGGTACATGCAATACAAGTATACAGCAGCAGTTATTATTTGAAGTGACAAATGTTATCATGATAGTTATTATTAAATTACTTTTTTCAGAACCCGGTCATTTTGCCCATCTTTAAGTTTCATAGCCCGTCGTTTCAGGAACAAAATTTTTCATGACCCGGTCATTTTTTATCCGACCCAGTCATCCCCATAAATAATGAACCGTCCCTAATTTTTTTATAGTTGGAACGCATTTGACGGAGAAACTATAAATAATTATGTTATGGAATGAATTCACCTATACAGCACCAAACATTTTACCAAATAGTTTGTCGTAAAAAGCTGTTATTCCTAACTAATTCCGTTCCAGTGCAAAAATACAACAAATTGTGAATGAACACGTTGTTTCTTGGTCAAACTTTGCTGTTTTTGTCGGTAGGAGCCAAAATAAAGTTGCCCACGTAGGCGAGTTATCCCTAGCAGAGCGTTTACAAGGTGCTAGGGTTACCCTGGTGCTTGGGTAACCCTAGCGCTAGGGGAACCCTAGTTGCCTTGAAAACACTTCGATGAAAAAAAGAAGAAATGTGGGAGCGCTAGGGTAACTCTCCTGCTAGGGTGACCCTACCTGCTCGTAAACAGGCCCTGAAACTTTTGCTTTCAGCGTGAACAGGTGAATAATTTATTCAGAATTAAATGACTTTGAAATTTGCGATACTTTGACACTCTTGAATACATTTCTTGGCTTCATCTTAAATGGGATTTTATTCAAAACAAAGTTTCTTTCAAGTTCCTTTCATTTATTAACCGTTAGTTCAGAATTTTAGGCTTTTAAAGCGAACAGATTTGACACACACGTGTTGTTATATGATACGCATCCTTTACAGGGATTTGCTTTAGTTGAGCCACTTTGTGTTGAGTTCTGTTTATAGCTTAAGAAAATTACTACAGTGCTTCAGAAAAGGAGTATATTTATTAACATTCAAAGTAAAGGAAAGTGCCAGAAAGCATTGTTAGTGTTCATTTAGTGGTACAAATCTCTGTAGTTTTGAAAGAGATTTTATGCTGTTTCATGCTGCTGTGATAAGTAAATATTTGTGTCATCTCGAATTACCGCTATTCTCATATTTTCTGCACCAACATTAAATAAAAAAAATCACTTTATTTAAGTGTCAGGAAAAGTACTGCACAAATCACATCAAGAAATATCTCCTTCATCGAGAGCTCTGTCTGGTTCCCAGACTAAAATAGCACAAAACCATTGCTAATGAAACTTTCCTCCGAAATCCACCGCCCAGAGAAACGCATAAACAAACGTTGCTTCGATGATTCACATGTTATCTGCGAAGAAATATCGACTGCCAATTCACAACCTCGTTCTCAGGCCCATGATAAAACGCTTGTCACGAAAATACTTCGGACATGTCAATAAACCATCGACTGCGGCGTCCGCGTCTCATCGGCATTACGTCGGCTTTCCGAATTACGTACTTACTTACTTACTCACTTACTTACTTACAACACGACGACAAAGTGGGTTTCACTTCTACGAGGCTGAAACCACAAAAACCGGGCATGCATACTCTAAGACGGCATGAATGCATGTTGTATAGAACAGTAACATATCCTTCGGATTGACCTTTGCGGGTTTTAGCTGCTTTAGGAAATACAGGCGTGTTGTGGTCTTTTTGCAAATATAATTAACATGCACATTGCAGTTGAGGTCGTCTGAAACTAAAACTCCTAATAGCTCTGCGGACGAAACAACTTCAGTTTGCTTATCATTAATAGTGATAGCGTCTACAGTACTAGGTAAACTAGAAAAGGATATTCTCAGCTCTTTACACTTAGTCTCGTTTAGCTGAAAACCATCAGCTTCAGACTGCCAAACAAGTTCATCAACGCATGCCTGCATCGAACTGGTTTCATTCTTGGATACTGACTTGGCGAGAGTGGTATCATCTACATATTTCTAGAGAGTTGTGTCAGCTACGGGGAGATTGTTTATCATGATAAGAAATAGCCATGGGCCCAGTTTGGTCCCTTGTGGGACCCCCACAGGAACAGCCTCCCACCCTTTGCTTACGACCCATAAGAAAGTCTATAATCCAACATATAAGCAGTCTTGGGATGTCATACGAGGAAAGCTCTCGCACCAGAACATGATGGTCTATCAGAAAGTCAAAGAGCACAACCTTTGAAAGTGATCCATTTCGATCTGTTGATTTCGCTCCAGTAATGTATCATAATATGTGTACATTCAGTGTACATGCTGGATTTGGGTATTGTTCCAAACTGTTGTGGATCGATCTTTTGGAGGACAGCAGGCTTGATGTAAGATTCGACGACGTACTCCTCCGCAATCTTTGACAGAATTGGTGTTAGGGAGATGGGTCGAAAATGTTTATTTGTGTCCTGCACAGGTTTTTGCTTGGGCACTGGCACAACATCTGTCTCTTTCCATGATGGAGGGAGGTGACCTTCACGATAAGAATGTCTGCATTTTGTTTCAACACCCACCCTGGGATTCTGCCAGGACCATGCGCTTTAGTTCAGTTTAGTTTTATAAATTTCTAATAAAACTGATTCCTTTGATACAACAAGACCCGGTCGCTGGGTTGCGCTGTTAGCGGGATCTATGACACAGTCAGCCAGGATAGGTGTGAAACTATGCATGAGCGAGAGAAAGGCCTTGTTGATGATGTTGGCAAGATTGACTTTATCTGTAGGCCCATATAAGTGTTGAAGGGATGTAGTGACATAGGATCTTTCCGTAAATGCTGGAGAACAGCCGCTAAGCTTTTTAACTTCAGTCCACCAGGCAGACGGCTTACACTCCTTTAAGTGCTCAACCTTCACTTGGAAGAATTAGCCCGAGACGCTTTCCTCTCACGATTCAAACGATTCCAGAGTTCACAAAAATGCTGGTTGTCCCAATGGGAAAGGGCGCGTTGGCGCGTTTGATTCAGTTCTTTGAGAGTGGAGGTAATCCAAGGAGGGTCAGTAGAGTGCACCCTCCGGGATTGAATGGGGAGGATGCCAACGAGACCTGTTGTCACAATCTCTTCTAGGAGCGAGACTTGTTGATCGCGAATTGTCGTTGAAGAAACAGAAATTTGTCAAAATATCAGGCTTTGTTCTAGTGAATTGTCGCTCCAAGCGACACAAATTTCTGCTCGAATTTTCGCACAAACTTTCGACAAAAAGTCAGATGAACAAAGAATGAAATTCGCACATTTCATTTGCATTACTTTTGCACAGTACTGTACATGTACTAAGCATATTTATGTATCCAAGGGTAACACAGGACTGCAGTCAAAATCAAGCTCAGTGGGGCAAATCTGTTTTTATTAGCAAAGATTAATTGAAAGGCCGTGAAAGAAAACGTTCCTATCAAATTTTGGCAAAATTGAACATTGTCAAAACAACTCCAACTTTTGCATGCAGCTTTGTTTATGTGTGCTAAACATTACCCAGTATTTCTTCTGCCATTTTTTGGTCTCTTTCTCGATAAATTATGCATGCAAAAAAACACGGCTTTTGCTTGTGACGTCTTAATTGGATAAGGAATAAACAAAAGAAGCCTTTCATTTGTTGAAAAAATGAAATCAGCAAAGGTTAACCGGTTAACCAGTTACTAAGCTCTAAGCCCTAGCCTAAACTTTAACCCCATTTCCAAGGTTTAGGGTTAGCATTTCAGTTTAGGGTTAGAATTTGGGATGAGGGTTAGCATTTGAGTTTAGGGTTACAGTTTGGTTCTAGGGTTAGAGCTAGCGATAACCCCAAACTATAAACCAAACGCTAACCCTAGGCCCGCGGTTAGCCTTGAGTGCAGTTTGCCTGCAGTTAGCTTTCACTCTGGTTTGCTTGCGGTTAGCTTTCCATCTGGTGTGTTTGCAGTTAGCTGTTTTTTTTCCTTGTTTGGCTCCACAACACTCTACTTTTGTGACATGACACACGCTCTTTCACTCTGATTTAACGAACGTGAAGTAAACATGCATGTCGCTCGCTGTCAACGTTAAATTACGCTGGTTTTCATACTATATCTTAGTTTTGCTTTCAGTAAAGTGCTGTTTGCTCTCACTTCTCCAATCCTTACATCATCGCATCACACACACAACAAAAAATCCCGCGAAATCAAGACAGGACTTCACACACTTTTTGGTTTTCGGCTGCATCGATCGATCGATGAATATTTAATGAGGTACCGGGAATTTTTTCAACAGGAGAGGTCCTGCCCACAACACTCCAACAATTTTTATAAGTCTAAAACCAGGTCTCTTATCGGCAACTTTGATGTTGCAGCATCCCAGCAAACACTGCAAAACTCGTGCTGACAAAGTTCCCGACAAGAAACCTGCCTAAGATTTTCCGCCTGGATCAACCTGCCCTTTTTAGACAACTTTCACCACCAGCGCCTAAAGTAGCACAACCAAAGTGCAGAATAACCCTCAGTTCTTCGAGAGATGCCATTGACTTGAGAGTATCCAGACTTTATGATGTCCTTCAACCACCAGACGGCTGCACCCAAAGCATTTTATTTTCACAAGCAAATCGGCATCTTTTTTCCTTTTCTCACACGTCAACTCAACCTCACAATGTGGTATCCAGTCCCTTTCTAACCCCCCCCCCCCCCCCCCCCCCCCAATGCAAATCAAAATGAACATGGCTGCGGTATCGCAAGTTTGTGTAATGGCGCGTTTGAAGTTCTTTTTGCCTTCCCATCACACTTATAAAACCCTACGAAGAAAGATTACCCACGTTAGGTTGAAAAACTCATACTACTGACTGACTGTGGAAAATGAAAGCTGCAAAGCACTTTATTTTCATTTCTGCATACGATAATTATCGTATCGTATAAGTATTGTATCGAAATGAGATACAGGTTGGTGTAAAGCACACGTAAACAAACCTGCATGTGAAATTTGGAGTGTTTTTGACAATGTTCAATTTTGCCAAAATTCGATGGGGATGTTTTCTTTCGCGGCCCTTCAATTTTTGTTCACCACACATGGAATTGTTTGTATACTTTCTAGTCCAAATGGATCAAAGTTCAAGTTTATACTCAAATGACACTTTTCCACCACTCAGCAAAATGACAACAAAATAAAAACAATAGCTCTGTGAAAAATTGGCAACCTTTTGCCAAAAGGTCACTAATATTTTGGCAAAGTCATTGAAATTACTGAAAATTGATGAATTTCCTTTTTAATTTGCATTACTTTAATTTGGATAGTATGATACTGTTTAGTGCGGTAGGCTATACAGGAAAAAAGGCATTGTCTACTTTTGCTATTCTCCGGCAGCCAAGCACTTCACTGATCTTGTGTTATTAAAAGGGTCAATGTCCTTTGTGGAATTTAGTACTGGCCGAGCAATATTGACAATGCCTTGTGTGTTGAACTAACCTGGGACTTTCAGACATCCATCTTCCCCTAGCTCAAAGACACTGGGTCGATCCAACTACACACCCACACAGAAAGAAAGAGAAAAATAATTGTGTGTGTGACTTAACACACAAATCAAGATAATGCACAGTCACACTAATGCATATGTTGTGGTTCAATTTTATCCTTGGTTCAAAATTAACATTTCTTTGTTTTAAACTCGTAACATTATGGGTTATTGACCAAGTGTGAGGTCAAGATGGCTGCCCATTTAATTGAAAAAGTGGTTAACCGTTACATCGCTGGGACCCATAGCAATCATTGTCCCCGGGGCTCCCTCCCTACCACTTCACCCACATTTTACTTTAAGCTGCTGTACATAGGCCATTTTTCTGTCGTCACTCAAAAAAAGATTTGACACTTAATCAAGCGCTATTGTAATGACTTAGATCAAATAAGTTTTTTCTTCCTTTAAGATCGGCAACTTTTTTGGTGTGAAAGAACCTATCCCCGGCGGGCTTCCTTCGCGTGTGGTTTACAAGTTTACATGTGCGGGCTGTAATGCCTGTTATGTCGGCGAAAACCACCCGACATTTTTCCACATGCATACGTGAGAACTTAGCCGTAGATAAGGCCTCTCACATCTTCAAACATCTTCAGAATTCGGAACGTTGTTGCTCCTTGTGTACAATAGACTGCTTTCATATTTTAGATGTGGTTGTGGCTGTGCACAGCTCCCCACATGAGGCTGTATTTGTCTGACCTAGGCTTACCTACTCAAAAACCGCCTATTGATAACCGGCAAAAGACAACGCATTGATTGATAAGCAGCCCCCAAGCCTTTTAGAGATAAATTCTCTTACTCTTATGCCTGAGATATTAACATTGCAACATGAAGGGATACAACCTTTGCACTTCGCTGAAACATGGAGAACTTGCTACCTGTGGAAAGAGCTTCTGTGGTATTTATTGTAAAGTCCATCTAAGCAATTCATTTGTGGGAGGAACGGTGGCCTAATGGTTAGGGCCCTGGACTTCCAGATGGAACAGTCCATGTTCAAGCCCTGCTATGGAAACTGTGATAAGCTCCAGCCTGATGGGCTACTAGGCTCGTATGCAGACTTTACTTTTTACCACCTAGCCAGGATTCGAAGAGGCAGCAGAATACCTTGGCCCCTTGGATTAATTGCCTATCTGAGGCAGAGGCTTGGTTGAGTGAACAGCAGAGCCCATGTGTGACACAAAGTGGGTATTTGTTAGTTTGTTCAATGTGCATGTCAAGCTGGTTCTACCTCCATTAGGCACTGGTGCATTTCCAGATTGGCTGAGCAACCTTGTGCATGGGTGAGGCAAAGTGGGTGTTTGTTAGTTTGTTCAATGTCAATGTGAAGCTGGTTCTACCTCCATCAGGCACTGGTACATTGCCAGATTGGCTACGCAACCTTGTGCATGGGCAAGGGGTGGTGGCGCTGGATACCTTCAACTACAACTTGTGTCTCTGGCGTTGCATTGGTGTGCACTGAGGAGCCTGACCACATTGAAGCACTCAAGAAGCAAGACAGCTTGTAAAGAGTTTCTTTAACCCTATCCAGACAAGGGGGGGAGGGGCGGAAAGTGCCTGCGCTGACTTTGAACGTTTATAACGTTTTCAAGATTCAACCAAACGCTGCCAAACTTTACGAGTTTTTCTAAAATTTATCTGGGAATAAATTGGTAGGATAGGTTGTTGTGTCTGGAACTTGATGTTACTATGGCAACGTCATTTTGACAGACATGTTTTTCCAAATTTGTAATTTTTGTGTTTCCATTAATAAAAATTAACTTTAATTCAACTATTTTCACCTCTTTTAGGTTTTGTTGCACTGTTTTATAGATTTTGAGTATTTTTCAGTAATTTTGGGCGGTTTTCTGATGTTTTGGAAAAATTTTGAAATCGAAGATGGCGGCTGTTTTGACATCATGATGTAATTGTCACGTGATGTGACGTCATCACAGCACGAGACATATTATATAAAAAGATAGATTTTTGGACATACTATATATCCTGTAAGTTTTATTACGATTGCTTAAATATTCTGGAAGTTACGGATGGGAGGGGGGGGGGGATACTGTCCCCCCGGTCTGAAAAGATCCAAAAAAGCGCAGTATTAATAGGGTTAAGCTCACAACAGCTCCAAAATCATCACTCCATGAATTGGATAGGGTTGAAAGAAATCTCAACCAGGGAACTCCTGCCTCAGATCAGCTCAGTATCCAAGTCTATGAGCCTGAGTGTGGACTTGATGGAGAACTGATATGGCATCTTAGATGGAATCCACCAGAACCAATCAAAAATGTGACGACAATCGGAGTTAACGGCACGCACGCGTTTCTTACTGAGAACATCAAAAGCCTTTCAATGACATACAGATGTGTTCAATGCCGTTCATAATTCACAAAAATCTGCAACCTTCAATGGCACACCAAAACATGAGTGCAAGGAAAAAGAAGAATTGAATGCCCACACAAAAGAGCTCCTCAGACAGCTTATGAGAAGGCCTTCTATCCAAAGAATACTGCTTCATGGCAATCACTTAAATGGTTCGAACGAGAAAGTGAAAAGCTGGGAATTCATATCCACCACACCATGTGGGGGCACGGCAACGAGAGATGGATTGAGGGCGCCCCAGTGGAGGATTAAGACTCCAAAATGAGCACTGTATTTCAATACCAATGGCTGCTACTGGCATGGATGCACAAGGTGTTGCCCAAGAGATCGCAATAGAATCATCACCTGCAGCAAAAAAAAAACAAAAAGCTCCATCAAAAAACTGTTCAATGAACAAGAGAGCTCTGAGCTGCTGGATATCTTGTAATGGAGGTATGGGAGTGTGGCATTGCTTGCCAAGAAGACCCAGAGCTGCCCCACAGGAGCAAGCAACAAACAAGAACCTATCCTTGCACTTTCTGGTACAATTTCAAACAATCTGTGACAAGAATCAGCGTGAGTGGTGTTGGTGACAACTGCGAAAGAGATCCTGCAGAGCTAATCCGCAACGTTGCAGAAGAGTTGTGAGGAGACCAGCTTTGAACAATGTCGCAAGCAGCGTACATTGCTGGCGATGAAGAGCTGCTTCCCAAAGGGCAGTGGAGCAAAATTGAGGAATGGTGACACTACGTGCTAGTTCTCGGTTTCAACTCTGGATACTTTGATCTGAACGTCATCAAAGAACACTTCTCAGAGTGTCTAGCTGACATGACCACCAAGGTCAAAGGGGTGAAAAACACGGCCATGTTCATTATAACTCCAGGCTTCTGCTTTCTTGATATTATTAACTACCTTCCCGTACGAAAATTCCGAGTGAGACACGAGCGAGATTCAAGCCATTAAAAGTTTCGCTAATGAGCGATACAAAGCGTGAGGATAATCAGCCTGACGTGAACGATAAAAATTGAACGAGAAATGGACGAGAAAAGAATGAGACATTTTTATGGCTGTGACATTAACTTTTTGGGCGAAATTCTTGGCAATAAACCGGCAAAATTCAGGCCATAAAAATCAAGACAGATAACTGTGACATTAATAGAGAACGATATATGAATTGAAATGAAGATAAACTGTTCACAGCCTATATTTCTCAGCGCAAGAAAGTCAGCGAGCAAGGCGAGCATGACGCTCTCATTTTGCACTGGGTCCGGTTCACTTGCCGCTCTTTCCCCGCTTTCAACGATCGAAGAACAGTAAAAAATAGAGGACTGTGGAAAGTCTATTATGAAGTGACGCATTTGTACTGAAAAATATAAATCTTAACCGATCGATAGAGCTAAGAATGGAAATACACTCATCCTGATCAGGGCATCTTTTGCTAATCGGTCGTAACTTATACATGTGCATACACAAAAATTCAGTGTGGTGAACTCTTCCTCACAAGATCTATAAAGATTTACAATGCATGCTCACCTCGCTCAATGTTTGGCTTGCTGCATTTCTTGTGGTAATAGTGTCCGTTATAGCTTAACGGCATCGACGACGCTTCATTTTAAAATAAACTGCTTGAAGTCCTTGAAGAATGAAACCAGGACAAACATGCCGCTGTTTCACATTCCATAGACTAACAGTAAAGCTTCTAGCTACATTTGTTTACAGATACTGAAGAAAATCATTTTCAGCAAGGTCGAAGAATTGCAAAGGAGTTGATTTTTTCTAACACAATCCTGCATGTGAAGAGACACTGAGATTTTCCCGCTTTCAAAGAAACGGTCAAGCTTCTTATGTCAACAGGCAGATTGTCAAAGTAGACCAATTACATTCATCTGGTATGTCACATGGACTTTAAGATCAATTTACAAGCAGCATGTGTTGTCACAAAATAGTGCTCTTCGTCCACCTCGAAAGTAATTGAAAACAAATATTCATTGTAATGAGAGTGAAACCGTTTACATGTAATTTTCGAAGTGGAAACGAAAAGCCCAGGAACATGTTCGAATGTAGGTTGTGTCGCCCCATCGGCTTGTCGCCCCAAGTTGTGTCGCCCCATCGAAGTTATGTCGCCCCAACATCGAAGTTGTGTCGCCCCAGGGAAGTGTACGTAACTTAGAATGAATCGCTTACCGATTTTATATTTTATCGATCGTCCAAACACGCAAAATTTGGCTTACTTTAGAATTATTTTTTGCAATCGTTTGAAGTAAAGTATCCTAAAATAGAAACTGTATTGCATTGAACTAACCTTTCTATCATGTTTTACATTAAAAGGAACTTTAGTACAGGAAAGGAAAATCAAAGAACTTTACAAAACGGTTTGCCATCTTGGAGAACTTGGTATCCAAAATATGAATTCGTGTTTGCTAGGTTACTAAGTCGAAGCTTCTTTTCCGAAACCATTCGGACGTTCAGTGTGGAGCACGTCTATCAGAAGGTACATGGGCAGCTGGCTCTTGCCCTGGGCTCGGGTGTTAAGACCGTTATGCCAGCCATCTACGTCGTTGTTGGTTCTAACAGACTGCAGGAAGACGGACCAACAGGATGGCAGCCAGGTGTTGCTCTCAATCCGTAGAAAACTGACCTTCCTCCACAGGGCTTGGGTCCAATGGAACAGGCACCCCAGAGAACAGAGAACGTGAGCTGGTGTGGCTGGACTTCAACCTGGGCAGGGTCTGGGTCTTCAAGTGATATGTCAACAACAACACCTGCACTTTATTTGCATGACCATAAAACATTACAGTATTGCAAAAGCATAACAATAATAATAACAATAACAATAATTACAATAAAAAGTCATTAAACAAAACAAAACAAATAATCAGTGATCAAAAATTTGCTAACAATTCGTCTCTCATTTCAAAACAGGACGATATAAACTGCACTAATTGCATATTAACATAATAGTCAGTGGAGTTCATTAATTGCACAATCAATGCTGAAATTGATAACTGCTTGGGATTCGAAATTACATGATCTATTTTACTGAAAAAATTGTCTCTAAGTGATGAATATATCGGGCAATGAAATAGTAAATGGGTTTCATCTTCAACATTATGCCCACAAATAGTGCATAGTCTTTCACTTCTGGGGATTTTGTTATATCTTCCTGTTTCAATCAGGAGTTTGTGGTTACTTATTCTAAGTTTTACAAGTGTCGGATATGGGGGATGCTGCTGTTGGTGTAGGTGACGCTGGTAGAGGCGGCGACGTTAGAGGTGAGTCTGGGACCATTGACGCTGGAGGATGCCATGATGGAGGTGAAGGTGCTGTAGGTGGCAACACTGGAGCTGGTGGCGGCGGCGACGCTGGAGGTGAGTCTGGGACCATTAGGTCGTCCTCTTGCTCAGATGACTCAAACTCGGCGCATGCAGCACAATGCCAGTCGATTTCAATGTCGTCTCTGACTGCCGCACGGTAAGTTTCTTGCGAAATACCTGTGGAATAAAAGCACGATTGTTAAATTTGATTTCTTACACGTGCCATAAACTAAGAAACAGAGAAAATGGAGGATAACTTACCAGTGTTACAAACACGGTGATTCCAGCGAAAACAGCCATTGCATTGAACTCCCCGTTGTCTAGGCCGAACAGGTTCATCGCAAACGATGCAGTTGATTAGTTGCGCAGTTGCCATGGTATAAACTATATAAACTCATATTGAAACTCGTAGAACAACTTGTAAACTTAATAGTCGCAGCGTAGTGGTCGTATGATCAATTGAGTCCATCTTTTTTTTTCCTTTTATACAGGGCAGTAGGATCCAAATACTATTTCTATTAGTTCTAAGTGCTTTGATTGGTTTGTTTATTTTTACTTAAAAAATAGAGATAAATCAATAAAAAATCAGATTTCGCATGACTGTATTGATATGTGACCCTCCATGGGATTAGGGTTACTTTGGTGTTGACACGCACACGACACGCTCGCACGGTTATAACACGACACGCTTAGCGTGTCAAGAACGTGAATATGCGCATATCTAATAGGTAAAACAAAAGATAACGTGTTCCGTGTTGGTCGGTATTGTTCTTACCTGCTTGACATGGAAAAGCTTTGTATTCTTGACACGGTACGATAGGCTTTGTTACTTGACACGGTACGAGAAGGCCTTGCAGTTGCTTGACACGGTAAAAAATGTTGACACGGTACGAAAAGGCTCTGTTCTTGACACGGTACACTTCTTTGGCTTGTAGCGTGCAACATAGCTCAATATCGTATCTAACATTAAATTGACGAAAACGCAGCCGAGATGACACATAAGTAGACTCATTAAATTTCCAGTTCGATCAGATATACTCTTGGTACGAAAAGCGAAGAACCCAATCCAAGTCGCTCCGAGGTTGTAGTTCTTTCAAATAAGAGTAATGTGTGTGTTCATTTCACAAGCTCAATGGAATCGTAACTTTATTCTAGTGTTTCGGTTGTTGAACTATTGGATTTCTAATCGCAATGTGCAAAGTATCTCAAAACAACAACAGTCGTTTCCGACACGAATAATGCAATGTTGACTTGTACTTGCTCGGTCCAGGCCCTCTCGGTTAAGCAACGAATGTTGCTATAACGACGCAAATCCTTGTATTTTTCGTTTGAATTTCGACTTTGAACGCTAAATTAACATGGAGGGCGAGGACGACTATTCAATGTTATCGGAAAAGAAAACAAGAGAGCTTCAGACGTTTTTATTAGAATATAATGTCAGAAGAGAAATCGAAGAGAATGTATTAGAAGATGAGCCTGATTCATCGGAAGAGGACAGCGATGGCGAGGACGAGGATGAAGACGATGAACTGCCGTTTGAATTCTCCGAAGTGGAGATCACTGAACGATCTGAAGTTGAAGCGTTTGTCAGAGAAACCTGCGGATGTAAGTTAACAGAGCAAGAAAAACCCTGTAGCTCCGCTATACCAAAAGAAGAATTCATCGACTGCCGAAACAATTGTATGGAACTATCATCCACTGAGCTTGACATGGTATCACTTGGGGCTATCCACAGTTCTATCAATTGCAGTGATATCAGCACATCTGGCGGAATCGAGACAACGCGAAAGAGAACTAGAACTCCGTTTTTCTACCACGGAAAACGAATATGCCGAAAAACATTCTTGTTTTTACATTGCATTCATCAGAAAAGATTTTACAGCCTTCTAAAACATTACAAGAAGAATGGTCTCTCAGTGCGTCTGCATGGAAACAACAAACGGTTGCCCAGCTCCACGTGCTCGGCAGAGACAATTGAGAACGTTGTTAAGTTTATAGGCAATGTAGCTGAAGATCAAGCACTTCTGCTACCCGGCCGTGTTTTAAGCGTATTGACGTAGAACTATTGCCATCTATACTCACAAAGCACAGTCTTTGGAAAACCTACCATAATATCTGTAATGCTGACGGCAGGACGTCAGATGGATATCCTAAATTTTGCGATTTATGGAATCAACTTTGTCCCTTCGTTGTAATTATGCGGCCGGCAACAGACCTTTGCTGGACTTGCCAGAAGAACAACAACCGCATTCACAAGTCAGCAAACCTGCCAGAAGCTCAAAAAGCCGAAGCGGTTAAAGCTCAGGAACATCATTTGCGCCTGGCTTCAGGAGAAAGGGATTTCTACAAAACTTGTTGCAAAGAAAGCAAGGACAGTCTTACAGAAGAACTAAGTTCCACTGACTTTGAAAATGAACGCGAACCGTGTAGCTACACTGGAACAGTTCATTACTCGTATGACTGCGCTCAACAACTGCATTATCCGGCGAATCCTTATCAGCCTGGACCAATTTATTTTAAAACTCCAAGAAAATGTGCTCTCTTCGGAGTGTGCTGTGAAGGAATCCCTCGACAAATTAATTACTTAATTGATGAAAACGTTCTCACTGGAAAAGGAGCTAACGCTACGATCTCCTACGTTCACCATTTCTTTACTCGACATGGTTTAGGTGAGGCGTAGATTCACGCAGATAACTGTAGCTCACAAAACAAGAACAATCCATCCATTTGGTACTATATTTGGTGCGTCATGACTGGGTTTCACCATGCCATAGAGTACAGCTTCCTTGTAGCTGGGCACCCCAAATTTTCTCCAGATTGGTGCTTTGGCTTGCTGAAACAGAAAACACGTCGAACGTTTACGTCATCATTATTCGACATCGCGCGAGCTGTGGAAGAATCGGCATCCGTCAATACTTCGGAGTTAGTAGGACTTCACAACGGCACTGTTCTGGTCCCAACGTATGACTGGATGAATTATCTGGAGCAATATTTCAAAAAGCTACCACATCTCAAATGCTACCAGCACTTTCGATTTCATAGAGACCACCCGGGAAATGTTTTCTGTAAGCAACACTCGAATTCAGAAGAAATGGCATTTAATCTTCTTCGAAATGCAGCAGATCTACCAGAGCCTGGAAAGCTTCCTCCAGTTATCAGTCCCAAAGCCATGAGCCGCGAACGTTCGGATTATCTTTTTAAGGAAATCAGAGAATTTTGTCGCCCAGGAACTGAGGACCTTGTAGCTCCGAAACTTTAATTGTCACATTTTTTTCAACTCTTCCTAGACTACCTTCAATTATACTGTATTAAAATTGTTATTGATCAGCAAACCATTTGCACTTTTATTGTCTGTAAAAAGTAAATAAACCCATTATTGAAACGGCACGATAGAACCTCGCGCTCACGGTTTAGAAAGACACGATTACGCATTTGCGACTGTTGCGTCATTGAAAACTCTGCACGATGCGCACGCAACCTCTCTACAAGAAAAAAAAATAGAAAATTAGTTATTTGCTTCTTTTACCGCGCAACAAATGGCAAGAAAAAGAAATTACTAAAGGGATCAGATATGAATGGTAAGAGAAAAAAGTTGATATCGTAAAATGTTATAGAATCTATTACCGTACGTTCTAGTAACATTCAGATATTTTTTGAGGATAGTTGCACTGAATACGTAAAAGGGAAACGGCTTATAAGAATAAGACGGGGTTCAGTTATTTCAAAAAGATTTCAAGGGAGGAGGAGTTCAAGAAGCTGTAGAGCCGGAGACAAAACGGCAAGGTGTGAGTTAGATGTACTTCCGTTTTGTCTTTTGTTTGTTATTTTTTTTGGTGCATGTATGAAACTCTTGTTAAATGCATCAGATAAACATAATGATGAAAAAAAAGTTTTATCTTGGCTTATAGTGGTCGTCAGAAGTATTTCAACATCTCATTTTAAAGCTCTCTTAAAGCTCCAGTCAGATAAGTGAAAATCTGCATTTACATTATAAGGCGAAACGTTAAAGTTCTTTAAATCTTCAGCCTACTTGCACAAGTTGTAAACGCGCCTAAGCGAACAAAAGAGTATTGTTTTCCATGGCAGCACGCACCCTAATTAAAGTTAATTGTTCTTACTATTCAATATTATCAGAGGTGGAGTTACAAGCCATTGTTCTTTAAAAAACGCCTCTATCTCATTTGCTTCAAATTAGCATACCGTTGTGTATATAACTAAATAAATAAAAAAAAAATTAAAAAAATAAATGGGAATTTGCAGTGGCACTTCCACAGAGTGGCTCTTCGTCCACTGTTCCCGATCGAATTGGAATTTAGCAGTGTTGATTTTTGCGGAGGGAGGAAAACCGGAGACCCCGGAGAAAAACCCTTGGAGCGAGGACGAGAACCAACAACAAACTCAACCCACATATGACGCCGGGTCAGGGAATCGAACCTGGGCCACATTGGTGGGAGGCGAGTGACCTCCCCACTGCGCCATCCCCGCTCCCCCGTAACTGACCAAAAAAAGAGTTTTGATCACTAACAACAATCAAAGCAATCATAAATCATGCTCTGCGCAGTTTCACTAAGCATACCAACGTTCTTCCCAAGTTTTGCTTAGTTTATTTCAAATCAGACCAAACAACTTCTATCGTAGAGGTTAAAAAATTGAGGAACAAAGAAACAGGCGAAGCATTCTTAGGCAGTGGACCAGAGATAGGAGCTGAGGCAACAGTGCGATGCGGCTGCAAGTTCTATGCAGCGACGATCATAGCTTTGAATGGTAAGTAAATGTTGTTTACAGATCACAAATTGAATTTAGTTGACACGCTCGTCTCAATTGTCGGTTCTTTCCTGTGGAATTTATTTTTGTATGTGTTGTAATGTGAGGCAAAATTTAAAAACGAGACTAATACAAATTATTAGAAGACTGCTCTGTTTCATGACTAATTATCAGCGTCACAAATTTCAGATAGCAAAGAATGTCTCAAACATGAGGAGAATTTATTCATCGATGACCCAGCCAATGCCCATCTGTTTGAGGAAGAGAATCGCCCTGCCCCATCGAAGCGTAGTGGAGAGGAGACGCTCGAGAGTACATCCAAGAGAAGTAAACAAAGCAAACCTGATGAGGTAAGGACTAAACATTTTTGTTCGGCGGTTTTTAGCACAGAATCACGATAACTGGAACCCTGGTTAACTGAAACTTTTCGTTTGCTTTAACCAAGCCAATCCGTTAAGTTTATCTCTAATAACTTAAACTTTAGTTCACTCGAACTGTTTCGCATTACCTTGCTTCGAGTTATCAAGATTCTTTTTTACAATAATTACATTTGTAGCCTGTATTAAAATAGAGACACGGTACACTCAAAGTGCCTGGGTCTACCTTTCCTGGTTTGAACATTCACTAACTGATTTATTAAAGCGGAACCTTGAAAAGAAAACTGAGTATATCGTTTACCGATTTGAGCAATAATTGAGATTGTTTTACAAAGGCTAAACTGATTGGAACTTGAAATGAATGACTCTCAAGTTCTTGAATTGAATAAAACTTGGAAAAGGATAACGAAAAGCAAACGACTAAAACTGCGAAATAAAGTCTAAACACCGCACGTAAGAAGATGGAATTAATAAAACTTTGGGTGAACCAACAGGAAGCTTGTCGAAACTTGCAGTCAAACCTTCAAAGAGCAACACGCGTGAGATTGTGTTCTATCTGCGATAAGTAGAAACTCAGCCGTGTTCTGTTCGAAAACCGCAAATCGAATTTGCTCTCTGACTGTTTCCTTTTCACTAATAGTACACAATCGTACGAGTGCGTGTTGCTCTTTGAAGGGATAATTATTATTGATTTTAAGACTAAGAGTACGTTAAATTATAGGTTTTTGAGCCGCAATCCCTTAGAGTTTCTACCAAGACAGTTAAACTACTCGCCCTCGTTTTCTATGAGTGATAGTCAACTCGGCTTTAACACCTCGTTGATTATTCGCTCTTATAGAATGCAACGGCGAGTAGTTTAAGCACAGGGAGCCTGGACAAACTGTTTGTTTGCACATTAGCATTTTTGTGTATATTAGCATTTTTATAGCAAATGTATAGGATTTACTGAACGGCTCGCAGAATTGCGTGTAATAACATAAAATATGAACAAATTACATGCTAAGTAAACGTAAGTTTATCTTACCAGTTTTGTGGTGTGGTTCTTTTGGCTCGAAATTGCGAATTTGAGCGGTTTGAAGGATTTTGCGTTTGCTGCTTTCTACATATATAATTATAACGAAAGGGTGGAAACTCCAACAGCTCCAAATTCAAACAGCTCCAGTGCCGAGGCGATTTTCGACCACAAAATCCCATCGCACAGCTTTCAAACTGAGCAACATGTAAGAGGAAGGTTTGAGGAATCTTCTCGTATTGTTCGATCGAAAATTCATCCAAACGGCCCAGAGCTAGCCTTCGAACAAAAACGGGTAACCAAAAATTTTAAGCCGTCCGAATGCGTAGCTACAAAAAGTTGTGCCGAAGGGAATTTGCTATTCCCTAGCCTCTTTCCGATTGGACACAATTAAACAATGGTCGTTCAAGATTTCGTCCCATGGATAGGTGGGCAAAGGCAAATCAATACTCACTAGCATGGGTAGTGATGTCAATGGTCCGACATAACCCAAGGACCCTTACACTACCCATGCTAGTGAGTATTGATTTTGCCCACCTATCCACAGGACAAAATCTTGAACGACCATTTTCAGTATCGAATTTTGCTACTTTTCGGCAACCATGCTAATCGAACAAAAATATCTTAGCTTCAGATGCTCGACGACTTGAGAGCTGAACAAAATAAGAAGCGAAAGGCGCTACAACTCGTGAAAGAGCCGAAACGTCGAACTAAAGAAGTTGGTGTCCAGTCGGATGGAGGAATGTTCGTGAAGACCATTGACGCTTCGACACAAACAGACAGCACTGATATCCTCAACGAGCTGAAAGAGCAAGTCCAGAGCCTCATGAAAGTAGTGAAGGAATTGATGGCATTCAAAAAAGCTCTTAACGATGGAGGAAAAACAGCATCCTCTGCACTGATCGAAGATGTATTTGATGATGACGAAACATTCTGTAGCATTGTCGGAGATGCTATCAGAACCATGTGTCAAGAGGGAGAGAACTCCGATGACGTTGTCTGCGAGAGTCCGACCCTAGAGTCTCCACATCAGGCCTTGCCAAACCTTCAAGAACTGCCAGCTCGACTCACCCCTCAGCAACGACTTCCATCCTTTCCAGCTGCTGTTCAGCCGCCAGCAGCCTATGCCCACCGGTGTCCATGCCACGAGCTCCGCTGAGATCCATTGAGCCTAACATCCAGCTATCTTCTTTCAGTGGCCCCACGGAAGAGCAACGCATTAAAATTGAGGGGATCGTTCGACTTGGCAAACAGATGACCACATGCGCCCTTGCTTGTATCGACGTTCTTTTCAGTGAGGAAGAACTCGCCAATGGCAATACAGGTGGAGTAAGGGGATTCCAGCAATTAAACTGTAACAAAATGCATTTGCTAATGACCGTTCTCCGCCGAAAATTTGAAACACCGAACTTTACGGAACAGTGGGAACAAGTGAAAGCCAAAATTAACACGAAATGCAGAGGAAAAAGAAGAACACTAGTGCAGAGATTAAAAAAAGATTTAGCGTTTTAATTACACAAGAAGGATTTAGTTTCGTTTTAATGTATAATAGGTAGCTCGATGGCGCATTTTAGACTCGTGTTACAAACCCTGATTTTTAGTCGTTATCTTGTCATCTAGTTACTGTTAAAAAATGTTTTTTTATTATTAGCTCTGACTTCTTTATATGTATTAAATAAACATCGTTGTCCTTTCAATATCCTTTTTTAATAGCGGTATTGTTAAAATAACAAGTCAACTCTGAAGTTTCAAAGTTTCCACATACACAAATATTTTCCTTTCGCGTTGGGATAGGTGCATTTATACCAAGGGAAAAAGGCTACCTTTGGTTGTTGTTGTTGTTCTTTTCTTTTTAACTTCAGAGTTCGCATGTTATGAATTAAAATTTATGTGTGAATAAGAACGTGCAAGTGTTTATTCCGGCGGTTTAGTGAGACAAAATCCTTAAGCTACAAAAGACTTTGTTGACTTTGTTGTTAAAACAGTTTAAGGACTTTTGGCCGCGTAATATTTTTTTATCCCCAGTTTACTTTCGTGACCGTTCGCCCGAAACGTTGTCGGAAACCCTTCAAACTTTGATTAATGGAAATCTTTGAAATGTTTCCGCGAGTGTTTTGATTTCTGACTTCACGTATCAATGCAAGCCTGGGCATGACAGCAAATAAGGCCTGGTTTAAACATCGCATTTTATATGTGCCGAATACAATACTTATTCCAGTCGACTTGAATTAGAAAAAATTGGGCATTTGGTTTTAAACGTCGCATTTAATTGCTGATCATAGTTAGTCCAAAACCCAAAATTATCCATCGTGGTCCAGTTTGTCCACAATACCCCAAATCTGGTCATTTCACATTGTTATTTTTATTAGCCGCTGGATTTCGGAGGTCGTTTCAGCGATGAAAAACTGATATTGTTCAAAATATAATGTTTTATATCTCAGAAGATGATATTCTTCAACATGAAAACGACTTAGCCTATGTTCTTGCAAAATGCTTTAACTGCTTCCAATTCGTGAACGATCAAGTCGTAAACGTCGGTCTGTACATATAAGTTAGTGGAGGGGACTAACTATGGTCTGTATTAGGCATCTAGTGTCAATAAGGGGGGCAGTGTGATAAGAATTTTCCTTTCTTCTGTCTGAAACCGAAAACAACCCTTTGCACGTTAAGCGTGTTCTCACGGAAGTGTGTGTTGACACGGTAAGCAAATATTATTGACACGGTACGCGTGTTTTTCACACGATAAGCGTGTGTTTTCGCACGAAAAGCGTGTATGTTTTCGCACGAAAACCGTGCTTTATTCGCACGGTCTCGCACAGTAGCTTTGGTTTGCAAGTACTGACATGCACAATTGTCCATTCCTTTGTTTGTAACGTGCTGTATGAAACAAAAGAAAATTTTAATGAGGAAATATCCTGACACGGTTGTTCCGTGTTAAACCGTGTCTCTTTTGTCCTACCGTGCGAATGTGTCGTGCGCGTGTCAACACCAAAGTAACCTAAATCCCGTGGAGGGTCACATATGTAAATTTAACTAGCCCGCCCACCCACACGCCAGAAAATTGTATTGTTTTCTCATAGGTCCGTTAAATTGAAAGACCCCATTAGCAGGGTTTAGTTTGTGTTTCTTTTTGAAGAATTTTATTAAGTCCTGTTCAATAAACGTAGACTCGTTTGCGTGGTCCAACTGCCGAGTTGGCCTGGGTAGTGTTTGATTGAGCTCACGCTGGCCTTCAAGCCAACTGATATTGTTTTTTTTTTAAAAGCATGTTTGTACTTCGTAAAGGGCAAAGTTACATATAAGTCGTTTCGAAAGTCATTGAAGTTAACCTTATCCTCATACACAAAGTTAATGCAGGTAATTAAGTCGAGTCAATCAAGTTAATCGATTGATGAATACTTCATAAGCAAAGTTACATGTTTTAAGTCGTTTGAGTTAATCAATCGATCAATGACTCTTACAGACCTTATCCTCATAAGTTACATGCATGTTCTAAGTCGTTGAGTTAATCGATCGATGACCCTTACTAACGTTTACTTCATATACGAAGTTTAAAACTTGTTTTAAGTTATGTCGGGGCGACATAACTTCGATGTTGGGGCGACACAACTTCGATGTTGGGGCGACATAACTTCGATGGGGTGACACAACTTGGGGTGACAAGCCGATCGGCCGACACTACCTGACACCACATGTTCAGTACAGGGGGCCACTGCAAGAAAATTCAAAGCACAGAGTAGCAGAGAGACGCCACATGTCAACGCAATCACGCTACGAATTACATGTTAGCGAAAGCTGGACAAACACTCGGCCGTGAATTTCGGGCAAAAGAAGGGTTGAGACATTGTTCATAAACACTATTCTTTTGATCTCATCATGCGGAATATTTTGCCTGCCATCTTCAATTAATGTCAGGAAGCGAAAGCTTGTGTACATATACACAAGATGAGTGTACTAGATGCTTGTAAAGTGTAGGTAAGATATTTATTTTCCTGTTTGCTAATTTTTGAATAATGTGGTAAATTTTGTGCCTGTTAAGTGTAGTCACCTCTGAACTTTATGTAAGCTTACATGTACGTATAACTTGAAATAAAATAGCATTGATAGTTTTAAGGCTAACCTTAATTTACTCAGAATTTCACCGATAAAACAGCCTGACAAATGTCTTGTTACTGCAGCATAAGCTAATAAACTCGGGTTGCACTTTATCACCTTCACTCACGCTATATTTTTGGCGGTAAACAAGCCAGACAAATGTCTCGCATAGTCGTACAAGCGAGAAAATCGTTGGCTTGCTTTGTCTTGCTCTGTCAACAGGATATGCCGACGGCCAATGAGATGATGGCACCCCTTACTGTTCACAGCGAGCGAAACAATGTTCGCGCGAATTCAAAGGCATTAATAGTGTGACAGTCACGTATGTTCTCTTTGTTCAACTTGAGCCTGCGAGAGAAATGGAAAAACTAAGAAAAATATGTGGGGGAAGAGTACAGAAAATGAAGTAGCAATGGGTAGTTCAATTTGTTCAAAGGATTCCTTGATGCTGTCGGCCCAGTTTTTCTTCTTGCCAAGTTTTTCTTCCTGCTGTCTCTCTGAAACCTGGTTAGATGGACGTTACAACAAATACCACGGCAGCTCTTTTCACAGGTAGCAGGCTCTCGACGTTTAAGCCAAGCACAAATGTTGCATCCCTCCATGTAATTGCATACGAATATCCTATTTTCCCAGTTTAGACAGTGTAGCTCCTAGATTAGTTTATAAAATTTCCTTGTCAAACTCATTAATAATTCATCTAGTTAACATGAGGAAATCAGAACCGTGACAGTGCTTTGGAAATCTGACCTTGACTTGCATTGATTTTAAAGATTCTATTTCTCTATTTTATCTGTAGTTTTAGTTTGGATTGATAAGATAAATCAAACACACGTAATATTTTCAACTATCTTCCCAGTGTTTGGAAATGTGATGAAACACTCTCCCTCATGTTTGATATATTACATACGAACTCAAACTTTTGCTTGTGTTAAAATTGCGCTCAGACACTGAGCGTGGGGTAGCTGTGACAGAAATTGCTACAGAAATCTTTGCTATGATTAAAATGAAAAATACAAAGTGGTCGAGAGACATATATATATAAGCACAACACAAAATTTGCAGCAGTAAATCAAACAGTCAGGGATGCCTAAATACAAGAATGAGTAAACTTGGTATGTTGTTGTCTGAGTGTCCTGAAAGTGAAACCCTATGACAAAGACCCTAAAAAGCTGTGCTCCTTGGATTCCAGATCAAGTTAAAATTAATGCAAAGATAAAACCCTCAGAGCTGGGGCAAGAACCAACAACAAACTCAACCCAAATACAATGCCAGGTTTGGGATTGAAATCACAGTCTGGGTTTTGTCTTTTTTCAGTGTTAAAAATCAAATCCTGTGCTGGCCTTTTTGCATCAGTAGAAGGAAAAAGAAAGAAAATCTCTGGGGCCAGGTTGGGGGGTAGGAGGCAAGTGGTTTTGTTCCTTCTTTGCCCTGTTCAATATGTTATACTGCACACAGTTTTTTTTTCATGCATCTATCATCATCTTGGACTGAGTGACCTCACTCTGGCCTGCAAGCTATTTTACTTTACTTTTGGCTGGCCTGATCCACAATTTGATACAGGAAAAGTGGCTGTTTTGGGACTATTTTGTTGACCATTTCTGTTTTGTTATTTAGTTAGTACTGTACCAACCAGAATGACACTGGCTGTTTGTTTGTTGGATGTTATATTGTCAGTAAACTATTTAAATGTGAAGGTAAATAATGAAATTGTTGCAAGATCACATTCAGCAAGTCAAAATCTTACCCTGCGTGCAGTCTCCCAGCCATCACCCATATTAGCCGCTGGCCCAGGAGCAATAAGATTACGAGGATGACCATAATGCATGTTGCTCCAACCCACAGCAGTTCCACCATTCTCCATGGCTGCCAAGTCTACTGGCATCTGCAATTTAACAACAGATTGTGAGGTAATTAATTGCGTTTAATGAAGGAGAATGGATACATGTACTTATCATGTCGTTTCCAGGTTACACCATTGCAATACCACAAAATTTCAGGGTTTGGAGGCCATTTTGGACTGGCACATATGACCTTCATCTCATGCAGAGCAAAATGGCATCACATATTGCGATCACAGAAACAATTTTTTGCTTAAACAACTGGCTGAAAGACCTGAAACGTGTGCTGAGGAGGTAACAAGATAACTAGTCATAGAAAGCATCACAGGGTTATCATTCAGGGAAGAAGAGTATCATCGACTAATCCCAGGCAGGTAGGTAGGGTCAATGAGAAGTCTTGCAGCTTAACCTGATGCTGTATCAACCAGTATTGTACGTTTTGCTAAAACTTTTGAACAAACTCACATTCCCAGAAGAGGTGGATCAGAGTTTCTGTGTCTCCTTCACAGAAGGTACAGGAGTCCGTTAGAGAAACACCTATTTTATAAAGGAAGTTGTTTGTAGCAATTCTTCTGTGTAGGAGTTTGAATTGGAAGGTTTGAAGTTTAGTTTCATTGGTGCAAAAGAGGGCAGAATATACGATTTATCCCATTCTATCGAGTTTTGGTAGTTTTCACAGTCCATTATCCATTTTCTTTGGCTTTTAGCAGGTGTTGAAGTGATTCTTTTAACTATTAATTGGTAAGCTTCTTTACAAATGTTTGAAGACGATGTTAGCTTTTGACCACAAGTTGGCTGATTTGTGGAATTCATCGTAACTTGATCCTGGAGAGGCTTTTTCAATTTTGTCAGGGCGGACACAACACCGTAGTACGTTAGAAAGGTGGTCTTAACTTTATAGTGAGATTTAAAATTGTTAAACTTAAAAAACACAGAATGTCTCTGACTTGATTAACTCCTGCATGGGACCAATTTCGGTAGAAGATGGGTTGGTTTTCAATCCTTATAAGGAAATTTCCTCTTTGTGTTGGGTTTTCTTCATAATTTAGGTTTGACAAAATTTCGATTACCTCTGTAGTAAACGTATCTTGAATATTTAAACCAGCTACATCAGCTTGGTTTAAGTTACCAGTCAGACGTAATTTGCTGTCATGTTTCTTAATAAAATAGTCAAAAAAATGATTTCCATTTTGCATGGTTGCTGTCATCGAGGTACTTCTGTACCCATTTGGTTTTCAAAGCGCAGTTGAAGGATTGGATATGTAACATTTTTAGTCCACCATCTTTGTATTCGTTTAACATCAAACTCCTTTTAATTTTGTCCCCTTTTCCATCCAATAGCGGAAATAAAACAAAATTTGATGTATTTCTTTTAGATACGGTTGTGAGGACGGTAAAGGCGACAAAACATAGACAAACTGAGACGCAGCTAAACTTTTTATGACAGTTATTTTTCCTACCAATGTTAATCTTCTTAACTGCCAACAACTTAGGATTTTAGAGATTTTTTCCTTTTTTTCCTGGTTATTTAGCATGGCAGCTTCTTCTTCAATGGTTGAAAACCATGCTCCAAGAGATTTAACATTCTGATAAGTCCATTTGATATTTTGTTTTATTGCTAGCTTATCTGTTCGGTTTTTAAAAGACCCGATCCAGAGAGCCTCTGTTGTCTCAAGATTAACTTGCCGGCCCCAGAATTTTAGCACATAATATAAAAAGATATGGGGACAGGGGACAGCCTTGACGTACGCCTCTACTTAGACTAAAGAACCACCTTGACAGAAATGCCGTTTTCATGGAAACTGAATTAAAATGAGCTTCATGTGAAAAGCGATTTCCTGCATGAGATTTGGATATGCCGGCATATGGGCAGGGCCAGGAGCGGCCATTCAGAAATGTAGAAGTTTATCGCCATGGTAACCACAACTTAGTTTATGCATGGATTTTAATTTATGCCAATTATGCAGTATTGGCGCACTCAGATCAGAAAGTGATCATCACACAATCACACTTTGACACATTTCTTTAGAGGCACAATGCTACAACTTTCCACGTGCTCTAATGGCAACTGATTTCAGTTATCGACTTGGGAAACTGATTTGCCTGTTAGTTTGTTTCATTAAAGATAACTGCTGAACTTGCATAGCTAACAACTGCTACCAGCTCTACTGACATACACATGTTGTATTCCACTAGGCATGACAACCAGCTTATCCTCCCCTGCGCTGCCCTTTTCAAATCACTGAATTGTTTTTTTGATATAGCAAAGAGTGGTCGGTTGCAAGGATAACCAGTTTGTCCTGGGTTTAGGTACTCTACAGCTTTCCTACTAGTTACTGAGTAACAGTTATAGCATGGCTTACCAATGCTACGGAATGAGTACAATCCGAAAAGGATGTAATAGAGATTTTGTACACACAACGAAATACCTTCAGCTGCTTTATTTCAGACTGTGCTTTTTAATTGCCTTCTCTAGAACTGTATCTTTAGACGCATTCACACCTCTAGTCTCTGTCTCTCCAACTTTTCAGCTGATTAGATGTTGCTAATGTTCTCAGGCCATTTAACTTCTTTGCTGTCTGACACACAGAGACGATGAGGGTTCTGGCGCAGCGAGTAGTACAAAAGCTTCATGATCTCGAACAAAGCTGTTTTCTCACGAACCTCGTCTCCCAAACTCGCCTCCTTTCATGAGAAAACAGCTTTGTTCGAGATCATGAAGCTTTTGTACTACTCGCTGCGCCAGAACCCTCACCGTCTCTGTGTGTGGTTTGGAAGTAAACAAAGCGCGTGACCCCAAGCCTGGAGCTTTCTTGGTGTTGCGGATCACCAAATGACGTCATCTTTATCATCCCACTGTCTCTTATAGTTATCACTACCTTATTATAGGAAATTAACACTCTTGTTAATTAAGGTATTGAAAATTAACGCAACTTAAATTGACACGAAGTGAAGGAAAAATTACTTTCCAATAAAGGAAATTAATGCGAAAAAGGTGCTAAAATTTCAAAATGAAGAAAATTAACGCGACCATACAAAAAAAAAACGGAACTTGTAAATTAACGCTCCACTAAATTAAGGGCGCGGAAATTAACGCTCACAAAAATTAAAGCGACTTAAATTAACGCAAATTTTCCAAATTCGCGTTAATTTCCTATAATAAGGTAATCGTTACAAAATCACCACTTTTAAGTGGTGACAGTTTTTGACTTAAGTATTTGAGTCTTCATAAAGGCGAACCGTCAGACCGACAAAATTTGTTGATCAATTACCGACAGTTTTTGACTTAATTGAGTCTTCATAAAGGCAAACAGACAGACCGACAAAATCTGTCGGTCAATTTGTCGGTACCGACAAACCGACAGTTTTTGACTTAATTATTTAAGTCTTCATAAAGGCGAACCGACAGACCAAAAAACCAACAAAATCTGTCGGTCAATTTGTCGGTACCGACAAACCGACAGTTTTTGACTAAATTATTTGAGTCTTCATATAGGCGAACCGACAGACCGACAAACCGACAACATCTGTCGGTCAATTTGTCAGTACCGACAAACCGACATTTTTGACCTAATTGTGACTCTTCACATTAGCGAACCGACAGATCGACAAACCGACAAAATCTGTCGGTTAATTGGTACCGACAAACCAACCGTTTTTGAATTCATTATTTTAGTCATCGTATACAGGGATGGTCATTGTACACACAAACCGACGGACTACTACTTTTCGCAGACGTACTGTTACTAAAGAGAAATTGTTTGTGTGTGAGCAAACATTTTCGGCTTCAATTCATTAACGAAAAGGCACACAACATTTCTTAGGATTATTGCAAAGATTATAATATAATTTACAGTCAAAACAGCTCAAGCGTTCCTATCAAGGGTGAATTAATGAATTCATTAACAGAAAATTGATTTCATTCTTTGCTTCAGTATACCATTCTTGAAGTGAATATTTCAATGTTCAAACGGCGACTCGATTGAAATCTCGAGTTTTGATTTGATTGTTGGCTAGCTGTCAGTTCGCCTATATGAAGACTCAAATAATTTCGTCAAAAACTGTCGGTTTGTCGGTACCGACAAATTGACTGACAGATTTTGTTGGTTTTTCTGTCTGTCGGTTCGCCTATATGAAGACTTAAATAATTAAGTCAAAAACTGTCGGTTTGTCGGTACTGACAAATTGACCGACAAATTTTGTCGGTCTGTCGGTTCGCCTTTATGAAGACTCAAATAATTAAGTCAAAAACTGTCGGTTTGTCGGTACCAACAAATTGACTGACAAATTTTGTCGGTTTGTTGGTCTGTCGGTTTGTCTATATGACGACTCAAATACTTAAGTCAAAAACTGTCACCACATAAAAGTAGTGATTTTGTAATGATTAGTGATAACTATAAGAGACAGTGGGATGATAAGATGACGTCATTTGGTGATCCGCAACACCAAGAAAGCATCCCAAGCCTATCGAGTGAGCGGTTGTGACAAGAAAATATTTTTATTGAAGAAATGTCTGCACTGGCTATATACAGAAGTGCGCCAGAATTATTTTCCAATTGAAGAATTATCTGCACAAGTATATACGCCGAGATGGCAGCCGCTTCGTCCGATGTTCTTCAAACAAACGCACCAACAGTTACCGAGGCCATTCAAAACATCCCTCCAGAGCTTCGAAAGATAATTTTTAAACACTACCTTGCCATAAAACTTAGGCAGAGAGCGGCTTTGGGATGGGACAAGGTGCACGAGCAAATACCAAAACTGCATCTTACATTAAAACTGAGGCAGCGAGTGGCTCTGGGCTGGGACGAGGTGCATGAGGCTATTGAACAAATCATAAAGGTCTTGTTTTGCTATAAATGTGACGATTGCTGGAAGAGTGGGCTCTGTAATATGTGTAACAACAGTGGAGTCAAACACTATCTCGGCTATCCTGTGTTTGATGAAAACGACTACGACGAAATCTTTAAGAAATTCTACTAGTCGAGGTTTCTGTAAAGCGCAACCGTTGCATGGACATTCTTCTCAGAAAGAGACAGGAAACGAATATTTCTATCTCCAAGGCCTCTTGGATAAGCAGTACAAAACAAACAAGGCGGGTTGGCTCGCGATTTTAGTGTTTGGGCCAAAAAAAACCGAACAGAACAGATATTACAAAACAAATACACAAAGTTAACGCATGGTAAGTTTTTATGCCCCCACAGAACCTGGCGAAGTGAAGCGAAGAGAACAAATCAAGAAATAACAGGATTTGATCACAGAAGTTCTATCGATTGATTGATCAAACTTTCCTGAACAACGGACTCAATCAAGTCTGCTTAATTTCCTCTGCTTCTCGCATGGCTTCAACGACTTGATATGTTATCCGTCTGACCTCATTCTGCCAAACGGGTGTAGACAGTTCGGTTAAAATAAAGCAAATCGCATGGAAAGCACAAACATTTTGGACTTCAGAACCTCTTGGCTATATTCCATTTACCAATCTTTACCAAGTCTCTAATTATGCTGACATCATCCGGCTGCCCAAAAGCGCATGCGTAGGTGCTCAATTATTGCAAAATTTAGGTGAAGGACAGAGAAAAGGACACCACAAGAAAAAGAGGGGCAAATTGATCAATATAAATAGTGATCGTGCCTATTAAGTTGTTAGTTCACTGACTGGTGAAGCCTTAGGGAGGTAATGGTTGGCCACCATTTGAATCCTGTTTGAGGGCTTGTGCCACGGTGTATTATGGGGTATAGGGGAACTCCTTCCAGTGGGAGAGTACCCTCGGGATGAGCCCACCTCGGCCCTACTGGTAAGAGGGGGGTGCTCAGAAATCCTCCGGGATTTCAAACCTCGTTACCAGAGGTAAAATGGGAAATGACAGCCGCCTTGTCAGTGGTGCAAAAAGTCCTAGCCGACCCTAGGCAAGAACAGCCAACGAGCACTGCCCGACTTGGGTTTTGCCCTTTCCTGTGACCTGTCACGCAATGTCACGTGTGACTGTAACGTAACACAGTCACACAACGTCACGCGTGAAGGTAACGCGCTGTAACACATTCATCTGTTTTCTCTGTTAGAGAGGATTTTGTGGGTTTTTCTTTGCTCAAAATTTAGTTCAAATTTGTGCTGGATGCCTTAAGTTTTTTTCTAAACTCTTCACACACCTCGTTGCGAATTTCTTTTCTGATTTTTTCGAGGTCTGGCTGGGGATCGGTTTGTCTTTTGCTGGACTTTCTTGTTACCTTTGAATGAACAGCATGTTTGAGTGCCTTATATCTGGCTAATTCGTTGAGGATAATATTGAACTCAGTGTCCGAGACCTTCTGGTCTTTGAGCTCATGCGACATCATCCTCGGAGACCCAGGGGCAGTTAGTGGGGGCGAGGGAAAGTCGTAACGGGCGAAAAAAAATTTCGGCGAAGAAAAGTAAAGTACGAAACGAGGAGCCCCTGGGGACACAGTCTTACCGGACCAGTTCCAAACGGTCGGAGTCGTTCTGGCTTCTGATTGGTGCCACAAAACCTTTGTTTTTTTGTGCCCAATCAGAGAGCAGCAAGACCAGGAGTCGTTTCGTGTGTTCTTACACGGACTGATACAAGAAGGCCAGTTGCTCGCCATGTTTGTTTTTGCTCGAGGAGAAAAATTCTAATCACAGGACAAGATGCAAGGCAAATCGTGCGGCATACCCACAGAAAGCTTCACCGGAAATACGCTGGATCTTCGCAGGTATTGTAAGAGTCGCGTAGATTGCGAGTTTTAAAACACTCACCGATTCACTGATATCGAGAGACTATAAATTTGCCAGTCCTGAGTATTAAAGTTTTCATCGCACAGGCCAGGCAGGTGTGTCAAGCAACTGGAAGCTTCGCGTACACATGCAGCACGATCTTCTCTGCACACCAAAAACACTCTCCAGCTAACGCTATCCAGCACGAGTCTTCGGTCAACATGGCTAAGAAATTTTAGTATTTCGTCGAGTGAATTTCATGATGCAATTCACCCAAGTTTTAATACATTTTTTCCCTTGGCATACTGAGTACATATGGAAGTGTACATAATTTCGTTTTTAATTTTATACTTTTGTATGATATCACCAGTACTGTGATTGTAAGTTTATTTTGTAACGTGCAAGTAATTCTTATATGAAATTTGCACTGCAAGAAAAGAATAATATTATAATTATTCCATCACACAGCTCAGTCTACTTAAATGTTCCAATGTCTGAGGTTTCAAGGGCCTCCTCATCGATGTAACTGACTGTTTTTTTAGAATGTAGTTGTATAACTGTATAACTAAAAACAAGTATTAGCCACTGTAAAAGTATACAATGAAGTAAATTGATTGATTGACAATAAGTATTCAGAATTGATCTTAAAATTGCTATCTTTATTTTGATAATACCAATCAGAGGTGCAGGCTGTGATACTATATATTAAAATGAAGTGGTCATTCGTGTTTACATGTATGCTTATAAGTCTGCACATGAGCCTAGTGGCCCATCAGGCTGGAGCTTATCATGGTTTCCGTATCATGAAGCGACAAGGAGTATTTCTACTCCCCCCTAGGTGGGATGCTTGTCCAGCACAGGGTTACCCCCAGCAGTAAATTTGCTGTTACCCATTTGTACACCTGGGTGGAGAGAGGCACTATGAGAGTAAAGTATCTTGCCCAAGAACACAACATAATGATCCCAGTCAGGGCACAAACCCAGACCACCCGATCTGGAGTCCAGCAAACTAACCATTAGGCCACCACGCCTCCCAGTTTTTTTATACCAAACATATCAATAATAGCCTGCAATGGAGGTGTACTTCAGCGAACGATCGCTTTTTCTTTTTGATTGGGCGAGTGCCATGTCAAATTCAAATTTAGGAGATCAGGCTTGGGGAGAGAGAAAAAAGCATCCCAGGGAGTAGGAGTGAGTCTAAATGAAGAGTACAGTAGTAAGGAGGTGGAGGATGGTCTCAACAGTTGATTGATCTATAAGAGACATGAGGAAGCTCAACCACTAACCTTCACTGTAGGTCCCTGTGACAAATATCTTGTATACTGCTAGAATTGATGCTATGATTTTTTTTTCAACTGCATTCATGAAGCAAGTAAACTACAAACCTTTTTTTGTGCTCCGCCAAGAAAAAGAGGAGGTCCAATGAGGTGTTGCGTATTTCTTGCCTTTAACAGTGTGGCACCAGCTGATAGCATTACAATTACCCTTAGAACCTTTTATAGGGTAGGTGCCTCCCTTTCCAACTCTTTCATCAGCTTAGAGTATTTAATTTCTTGACATCTAGGGAAGTGCATTTTACAGTGTAATAAAAACTTCTTTGTCTTACAATTTTTCTGTATCCTTTGTCCAACTCCAAGCAAGAGTGATTGATCAGTGCCCGATTTAAACCTTTGAATGTTTATGCTGTCAGAATAACAGCTGAAGTAGTCTTAAACCCTACCCCCAGGCTGTGCAAATTTACAGGCAATATATTCCTCATGATGGTTTTACTGGGGTAATTAATTGACAGTAATCAGGTATATGTGTTACAGGAGCATGCAGCAAAGCATATAAACTTACTATTTTATGAGGACTTAATAGCAAGCAGGGCTGTCATTACACATTGACAGCAGCATTTGAGGTAAGAATGTGCCCATGTATATTTGTTATTTGCCTTTTTCTACAGGAACACAAAGCTGATTTATTGTATCAAAAAATCTGCAGTTAAGATATCTTTTATTTCACATAAAATGAGCTTGGAGGTTGTGGGCAGCACATAGCATCCAAGTTGGAGTAACCAGTAAGCTGCAGAGTGACCAAAAAAACACAATCCAATGATTTGGTGTACACTAAAGTCTACAGTATTTGATGCATAAGGCAAAACAAGCAAAAGAGTGGTACAGGACATTAATTTTTAATACAAATGTATTCAACATTACTGATTGGTTTTGGTGTAAAGGGTACTACATTTCAGACAGGTTCATGAAATACTACAGGATTTAAACAAAAAGAAACAGCAGTAAATATCACCTTTGAGTTGTGTTCCACGAGTCAAATTCCAAGCCTTAAAATATTAAATTATACGCTACTCAACATGAAGTTTCTTTTTCTCTTTATGTTAACAAAAGCACACGATCCGACTCGACGGTCAGGAACATTTTCTTTTAGATTAATATTACTCATTGTAAACAACTCCAAAAGAAAAGTTTCAGTCAGAAATTTCGATTTATTTAATTCGTCCAAACAAAAGCCACTCGAAATCAGTGGATCAGCGAGTGCATTAACTGCATTAAAACGAATGATGCAGGTAACTCGCAACCTACACGACTCTTACAATACCTGCGAAGATCCAGCGTATTTCCGGTGAAGCTTTTTGTGGATATGCCGCACGATTTGCCTTGCATCTTGTCCTGTGATTAGAATTTTTCTCCTCGAGCAAAAACAAACATGGCGAGCAACTGGCCTTCTTGCATCAGTCCGTGTAAGAACACACGAAACGACTCCTGGTCTTGCTGCTCTCTGATTGGGCACAAAAAAACAAAGGTTTTGTGGCACCAATCAGAAGCAAGAACGACTCCGACCGTTTGGAACTGGTCCGGTAAGACTGTGTCCCCAGGGGCTCCTCGTTTCGTACTTTACTTTTCTTCGCCGAAATTTTTTTTCGCCCGTTACGACTTTCCCTCGCCCCCACTAACTGCCCCTGGGTCTCCGAGGATGATGCGACATCAGCCGTTCAACTGTGTCGCGTTTTGCAATGGCAAGAGTCACAGTTTCTTGATGTTTAGAAATCTTGCTTTCGATTTTTTTGCTTGCACCAACCATTGCGGCTGAAGACAGGGCAAACACCCAAGCAATACCCCCCAAAGGAACTGACGTTGTAAGGCCGATTCCCGTCAGCACTGATCCAAGGCCCGCAGATGAGAAGAGTGTTGACAAAAACCCTGCTCCAGATGCAGTCCAATTAATGGCAGTTTGTACTTTTTTGCAATGAGCCTGTAATGCTCAACTTTGAGGTTCAGTGTTGTCGCAATTTCATTTATTTTTTGAGAGCGAAAGTTGTCGGGTTGGGCTGGCAAACTTGGATAGAATTGTCTTGATTGTTGAACTGTTGTGGAGTGCCACTTTTCAATACCCGGAGGGGCGCTCGGTAATACGTTGGCCAAAGACATGGGTATATTTCCAAAAAAAAATTTTGTTTAATTTATCTTGATTTGAAACTGGAGAGGTTCCTGATTGAAGTCAAAGAGATTATTATTTTTATCTCTCACTGAAAGTGTCATATTTGTGATATGCTTATCAGCAGAAATGTCGCGTAAGACATGTTCTGAGCCACTTTGAAAAAAACTTTTTCATATGGCTTTCCTTTTATGTCAAAAGTTTGTGAAACAGTATACGGTTTTCCATTTAACAGATTCTGTTCTTTGTCAACTAAATCACAATGTATGAAATAAGTCGTGGGTGACTTCATATGTTTGACAAAATTTTTAAATCTTATCCATGGTAAATCTTGACCAATGTCAAGCAGTTCGGACAAGTTTTTATCGAACTTTATTTTTTCATTTGGATTCACTTTTTCAACATACATCAGACCAACAGGAGTGTTGATTTGTGTTCTTAATATGTCACCATATTTTTTTAAAGCATTTTCAATTGTTTTTGCCATTTCTTCAATCATGTTATTACCTGGCAAAAGGGATTCAGATTTTTTAATGTTTTTTTCGTCAGTGTAGAAGATTTTACCACCTTCCTTTAAGTTAAACCATGAATTGTAGAGGGAGCATGAAAGCAGCCTGATATAGCTTGGGTTTGGAATTGGCTGGTCAAAATATACCGTGTGTGGATTTCTTGAGGTAGTTACCGTGACAACAACCATTTTATAATTAGAAAAATATTTTGTTTAAAATATAGAAGATGGCTGCTCTTCTTAAATGGATACAAACACCAGAAGCTGACAAAATTGCCAAAGTAGCAGAACAGAAGGCTTGGAAACCTTTTCTTGCAAAATATCCAAACGCTAACCGAACAAAATTTGAAGCACAGACCGAGTTGGCAAACAAACATTCAGCAACTGCATATATTTATTTCAAAGCAGGGCCAGGCCATTTGATAAACGTTTTTGATTCAGACAGCAAATATTGGAGCCCGGAAATGAAAAGTGTGCTGGTTGTTGACCAATCATCAGAAGGGTTTCCACAACAGCTTACACCAAGTGGTTTAATAGGAGACTCTTTGCCCATTCCTGCTGTTGGCTTTCACGATGCCGCACTGAGTTTGAAAAAAATATTTAACGACCAACTGAATATTTACGTAACACCGGACCAGTATTTCACAACAAAGTTCAGAGAGATATTTCAAAAAACCATACTCACCCACCATTCAGGGAAAGAGTCCAAAACATGGCTAGCCGGCCCAAATATGAAATACTGGCCACAACAGCTGAACTTCGCTGTCTGGTGTGCAACAACTGGATGTGGAATCAGTCGCAAAATTTTCGATGACAACTCTGCTCTCCCTTTGCCACTTAATGTGCGAGCTCTGTACAAGTTTCATACATATTTTACTGTCAGGCGAATATTGTTTCTGATGGGAGGAATACAAAGCATAAGCGCTTTGCCTGGCGACCCTACTTTCAGCCAGTTTAACAACAAGTACGACATCGCTTCACACAAGAGAATAATTTATGTGCTGAATTCGGAGTCGACCCATTAAGCGATTTTCGTTTCACAAGAGGCGCAAACCACGGCCTGGGAAGCATTTACATCTATGTCACAAACGTTGGACCAGATAAAACGTCAGCCAGTTACCCTGGTTTCAGAACATTTTCTGACGAAGGCGGTTCAGGGTCAAAAGGTAACTTGATTAATTATGTTGAGCCGGATGACGCTGCCTACGCACAGGCAGACTGGTTTTGTCCTAATGTAGCAGAAGGTCTGACCCAGCCGGGTTTGGTGTGAATAAACCAGTCAATAGAGGTGTTCGTTTACTGTGTTTTGGGTTCACAGGTAATTGTTAGAAGCAGCATTCTGGGCTCAGGAGGACGCGTAAAGGAAGCGCAAAGTGAGTTCCTTGTGCTAGTGGAAGACTCAATAAGGCAACCGGATCTGGCAAAGTCTGTTCAAAGATACCAACTTGCTGTCAACGAGGCAAAGGTGAGGCTTAACCTTGCCATGTGCCCGGGGGCCTGGCTGATGCCTGCCTGGATGGTGATAAATACGGAAAGTACAACTGGTTACAACAACCAGCTCAAACAAGCGACACCAGGTATGAAGCTCAAGGTTAACGACGAAGTGAATACGAGCACAAAAAAAGTGGGCGTTGCCCACATGGAAGGAGGACCACCGAAAATTAACCGGCCAACAAACCACCCTTCTAACTAAGCACCGGGTGTTCCTGCATAGCCAGACAAAAGCGCACCTGTGCAGGCAAGAAACGTTCCTTTGCAGCCCACAGCGCATGAAACAAACAAAATCTGGCTCATAGCTGGTCTGGGGTTGGGAGCTTTGCATTTAGTTGTGCCGTTTTCTAACCCGCTCGAAGAGAAGGACAGCCACACCGGCAATCAACAGAAAGCTGACAATTGCACCAAGGAGGCCTGGCAGAATGCCTGCTATTTTTTTGCGAAGCGTTTGAAGGCCATTGCTGACATCATTCGCAACAGCCTTAAGCCCGTTTGAGAGAGAGCTCAGAATGACGCCAATAGTCGTGCCAACGGCAAGCAAAACTGCTGTGACGGTGAAGCCATATTTTTTGAAAATCTCTTTAACCTTTTCTCTTAATTTGTCTGTTAAGGACAACCTTTCGATCTCTTCTTCTCTTTCATTCTCTATTTCATTTATTTCTTGATTGAAAACATCAACTCTTTCACGAGCTTGTTGTCTTTCAGCTTGTGGCCTGTTTTTGTCGTTTGCAATATCGTCTTGTTCTTGTCTTTCTTGTCGTATTTCTTCTTCCCTTTCTTGCCTTTCTGCTTCATGTTGTTGGAATTCTTGTAAAGTGGGTGCCTCTGGAATTCTTGTTTCTTGTCCAAGTATCTGATTTTCAACAACATTTATTCGATTATCAATTTTCCCTATTTCTTCTTTTGCCTTTTTTATGTTTCACTCCGCCAAAGCTCTTTCTGAACTGTCTTCAGAGGTATCTTTTGAAATTTTTTGTTGATCGGCAATATATTTTCCCAATTTTCCCTTTTCATTTTTCTGTTTGTCCAAGAAGTCGTCTCTTTGCAAGCCAAGTGTTTTTTTTAAATCTATTTATGAAAGAAGCAAGAAGTGATTTTTTGTCTCCACCTTTGGGTCCTTTCGCAATGATTTTGCCACGATTGTTCACTTGGTCTTTGAAAGTTTACAGCATTGAACAATATTTTACCAAACCAAATCAGCCCGTTCTCTACTATTTGCATGACGGGCCCAAGCGCGGCTTTGTGCATGAAGAACTGCTGGTTGTGCCTCCAAACACACAATTACCCCCCACGCAACTATAACATTTCTTTCATTTCAGCATCTCTGTTAATAAAGCTTCTATTTCTTTGCTTTCAGTATTTGTAAATAAAGGCCTGGTGTATTAAGCATTTGAATTGATCCCATCATCTGCTATCGAGCGCTTTGAATCAAATGGGGAAAGCAACATTTTGTTGACATACATGCCGTAGATCTCATGTCCCTCACTTCAAAGAATGTTCATTCCATGCGATAACTGCTCGGTACCAAAAAGCGTTTCCTTGTACTGTTCATGCATTATTAGTTTCTTGACAACGCTCTTTTTTACACCCTTTGCTTTTTTGATATTTTTTTCATCTGCCTTCAAGATAGAGTACATTTTGGGCCTCAGACAAACACACTCTGCAATGGGAGTTCCGGCACATTCACCTTTCATTTTGCCCACGTCCTTTTTGTTTGCATTTGAGTGGAGTGGATGCCAGTTCGGGTAGTCACTTGTATCATATTGATTTTCGTTTGATTTGATGTCTTTGTAGATGTCATCCGTTTTGATTTCAAGCAGAAGGCTGTCCATGTCTGTGTACAAGAGCTCACAACGTGGGCTGTAATCCTTTTTCAGATGGTTGTAGAAAAAGTCGTACAATAGGATCCTGCTGTTGTCAAGGATAGTCATCCCCATGTGGACCGGCTTGTTGAGCAGCAGCCGGCTTTTGTGCATGTTGATTCCAACCAGGTCGTTTGAAAACATAACATGCCTTGAGTATAAAAGGGCTGGCAACCAATTTCCTTATTTTGTCTGTCTCATTGCTGCGCACTATTTTATGTCAACATGGTTACGCAGGTTTTCCATGGTTTTGCCGAGAACTGAGTTATTCATTAGCTTGTAAAAGTTCTTTTCAAAGTCATTCTTTGCATTTTTCCTGAATTCTGTATTAATCTGGATGTACGGCTCCATCCAGCATTCTTGTTCGAACTCCAACACCCTGTGCACGCGATTCAGTTTCATGCCCTGCTTCAGATAAAACTGCAAGTTTCTGTAATGCACGACATGGTTGTGTTTGTCCTCAAGTGTCAGCAGCAGCTTCTCGCTGTCCGGGGGTTCCAGCTCCAGGTCTTTAATCAACCTCTCTTGGTAGTCCGACATACATTCCTTTTTCACGACCTTTTTCTCAGGCACCATGGGATAGCTATTGTGTTCTTCATGCCGTTCTGCTGAATATTCAAGATCCACCTCAAGAATCCATCCATTCTTTGCGTTTTCTTTTTTCTTAAGGATGTCTTCCTCCGTTGGCATAACACGTTTCCATTTAAAATTCCTTTTTCGGAGTGGCTTGCTCATTGCCCAGCCATAGAGGTTGTTCGCGTTGAGATACATGATGTAAATGTTCGGTTTGCTGGGGTCATAGTCTGGTAGCAGCGGGTTGTTTGCCTTCACGTATCTCTTGCTCACCATTGAGATTCCACCCCGAATTCCCCGTTCCACGAAGAGATGCATTTCAAGGTCTGTGAATAACTCAAGCTTGACCCCCGTCTTTTTCAAGAGCGCATCCCAGGAGAGGCCTGGTGACATGTAATAATGCACCTGATCTAACCCATAATGCTCTTGGCACAGGTTTCGGAAGTTCTCAAAAACATCTGCCAGCAGGGCGACATCCGTTTTCATGTAAAGATCGTGATAATCGCCCAGCGTTTTGCATTCGAAAGCCTCCCAGACAGTCTGCGCGTGCGCATACTCATCATCTGTTATGTGCTCATCGTTCAGCTTGCTGTAAAACTTCTCTTTGTCCGTAAGCCTTGTTTCGTTAAATCTCCCCCATGAGTCCATGTACTCGTAAGGGTAGATCCCCTTTTTGTAAAGCAGGTCGCTGCCTTTTGAAATGGTTGATGTTATTTTAAATGACTCCTTTGGTGTAGCACTTACAAGTGAATCAAGGCTTCCTTGCAAAAAGTTCAAGCCAAGGCTGCTGCCTAACGGTTGCCCGGTCGCCTGGGGCGCCTAAGTTATGAGTGCGGGCGACTAAATTTTTGTTCGAGGAGCCCGGATGGGCGCCTAAGCATAGATTTTCCATTCTCATCTAATGACTTCAATTTCCTTGTAACTTTGTTCCACTGGCGTAAGATATATCCCGTTTAAAACCATAAGCGCTTCATTTCAAAACGGAAATACTAAAATTGTCCACAATAGAGATAATTTTAGCGTATAAATACGTGCAACTTCGAAAACCAATTATTTTCGACTGTTTAGGACTGGGACTGACTCCCAAATATGGAATGAAGAATGAATAGTATTATGGGCTGCTTCACGTTTCGTTCGCTGCGTTGATGTTTTGGAGGAGTTTATAGTGAATGTGAAGTAAACATTTTACGGATACAAAAGTGAAATCAATCTCCTGGCCATTCATGCATCAGGTCTGATCATGACAATTTTAATCTGCAAAAGCTTGATACAAAAACCTTTTCAACACGCCTAAAATAATGTGCAGAATGTTTTGATGTTACACTTACGAATTACTGTAATTAACCTTATTATTTAACTCAAACTTTTATTTTTTCACTTTAGAGAATGCTTAATTTCATAACAACAGAAAATGTGTGCCTTTTCTGTGACATTCTTATCAGCTAGCGCTTTTTGTGGATCAAGTTTGTTTGTTTGTTCATTCGAACTGTTTCGTGTTTTATCTCGGTTATTGAACCGTGCAAGGAGAACATTACACTTGAAAATAATAATGTGCTAGAAACTTTGCTGAAAACAGTTTGAATAACATGAATTGTTTTTAAAACTACTAAAATCTATTGTATAAGCAACTCATTTGATAAGCCTAGAAACTGTTTTTATTTTCACAACTTAGTTTTTCTGGTCTATTTTTGACAACTGATTATGAAATGTAGATAAGATCAGAATTTAATTAAAGTGTTTACACAGGTGTTTTGACTTTTTATTACCTTTGCCTCAACCTTCAAATAGACCTGCTAAATTGTAATCTTGGTTCTGTTAAACCTTAATTACTAACAATAATTCAAGTTCTTTAGTGAGCTTGCTGTGCAAAAGTGAAATAATAATTTTGCTGCTTCATGCTTCACTGATTTTGCTTCAAAACTTTGGATGTTCAAAACTCCTATTAAACATTGTTTTATTTGTTCTACACATTTTTAACTTACTTTATCCAACATTCATCACAGCACGATATACTGGTTGGATTTTCAAACTCATTTTAAGCCTACAGAAACTTTCTAATATACACACTCCTGTTCATGTCACCCAATCAGTGTAAAAAGGGTTTTATCGAAGGAGAGGCTCGGTTAAATAAACTTTCAAGTTAAGAAAGCTGGAATTTCTCACACAACTCTTTGAGGGAGGCTACCTTCAGAAGCTTTCAGAAAAAAATTTTGTCTGAAGGAGTTTTCTTTTCACGTACAAAGGCTCTACTGACAAAATAAAATGTGTGTGCATGTGGAAGGGGACGGTGGTGGTGGGGGGGGGGGGGTGGCTGCTCCCCAGACCCCTCCCCTAGATTTTTTTTGTTCTACCCCACCCCCCTCCCCCGAGGATCGACCGTGGCAACTTTTAGGCTGGGCTCCTAAAGTAATGGCTTGGGCTCCTAACTTTTGATGTTAGGAGCCCGAAGGGCTCCTTAGAAATTTCCTTAGGCAGCAGCCTTGCAAGCTGTCAATGAAACGCAGACCTCCGACTGAAAATGTGATACATTTCTCCATGTTAGTTGCATTTTTGAATTTTTCCCAGTCTACCAGTTTCCCAGCCAAACTCTCTCTTATTTTCACCTATTCCTGCAGAATGTCACTTAAAAACGTTCTCACCCCTGTAAACTTTGGACCCTGAAACTTCACCGTCGCTTCTAACAACCATGTAAGAATACCTGCATGCCTCATGCCATTTGGTCTTCTCGGTGTAGCTTTTTTGCTTGCTCTCTGGCCCACGCTCACAGCCGGGAATCTTTTTGACTAAAGCCTCAAAGTCAGCATATATTACGTAGGGCATCTTCATCTGTTTGTGATGATTTTGGAAAGAAAGGGTGTCTTTCCCCTCTTCTGGCATCTCAATCTTTGTCGGCCTGCCGTTCACACCATTTCAATAATTTTTGTGGTTCTCGAGCAAGTCCACTCTTGAGAAACCTGTTAAGCAAATCATGCAGTAGTGTTTTGCATTGCTGTTTTTGCTTTGATCGAAGAGCAAAGCGCTTACTCGCTTAACATAACAATAGTGTTGCTTTTCCTCTGACTTAATTAACATCAGGTTTCTGCGCGGCACATTCTTTTCTTTTTTGCTTATCCTGTGCACAATCACACAATTGTTTTCCCAGCCAAATACATTTATTGCAAGGTTTTTGTTTTGAGCCTCAAGCTTGTCTATTTGTTTTACTGGTGTTGGGAAATCGATGCCTTCATAGTTAATGCCGTCGTTAACCGGATATTTGCTTGGTCTTTGCGGGTCCTTTCCATCTTGTGGAGGGAATAAAGCAGCTCTGAGCGCCCACTTCAAACATTTGTTATCCCTGTTTTGCACATTGATTATCGCTTTTTTGTTTGCCAGATTGGCTGGAAGAGGTAAATAGGTTCCTCCGCACAGTGGCGGATAGCATGTGACATTCACATACACAATCTTTATCATTTCCACTTCCCATCCTGATTCCTTCACAGACCATTTTTCTATTTCTCCTTTTTGTTCTTTCAATGAATTCATCAAATTTTTGTTGTATCAGTTCTTCATCATACCTGTTGTAAACATGCGGTTCTTTTTCTCGAAAATAATGCTCCATGTGTTGCGTTTCACCGTTTCTTTCTATGGGAAACTTTACTTGTAACCCAAAACTCACTTTTACGCTGTTTAACTTTTGGATTTC
Organism: Meandrina meandrites; assembly: GCA_963693305.1. NCBI lineage: Eukaryota > Metazoa > Cnidaria > Anthozoa > Scleractinia > Meandrinidae > Meandrina > Meandrina meandrites. The sequence goes on along the minus strand of OY855905.1, from coordinate 16,067,475 downwards.
GTTTTCATCCAAATCAGTAAACTTTGCTTAAATTTTCTCTTGCAAACATTAAAAGATCTTTATTGTTTGGATTTGTTTTGGATACATCCATTGTCCAAACACGAAGCCATTCCTAGAAATTACTTTGGGATAATAGAAACCCGTCATATAAAACAACCAGTTCTGGTTCTAATGGTTGACGAAGGTTTCTGTTTTGCTTCCTCATTATTGGGCTGTAAAACATTTGCAGAACACCGGATGAAAATCTTGCGGCTGCCATCTCGGCGTATATACTTGCACAGATAATTCTTCAATTGGAAAATAATTCTGGCACACTTTTGTATATAGTCAGTGCAGACATTTTCTTCAATAAAAATATTTTCTGTGTCACAACCACTTGCTCAATAGGCTTGGGGTCACTCGCTTTGTTTACTTCCATGTTTGCGTTATTTGCTCTCAAACCACACACAGAGACGATCAGGGTTCTGGCGCAGCAAGTAGTACAAAAGCTTCATGATCTCAAACAAAGCTGTTTTCTCACGAAAAGAGGCGAGTTTGGGAGACGAGTTTCATGAGAAAACAGCTTTGTTTGAGATCATGAAGCTTTTGTACTACTCGCTGCGCCACAACCCTCATCGTCTCTGTGTGTGACTGCATCAGCAATGGTACTCTGATCATGGAACATCATGGACTTGGAGACTGGGCTCACAGTAGGTTTGTCGCTCTTGGACACAACACTTGGGGCGTTGGTGTAGTTTGCAGGAAACAGACTTATGCACTTGTCAGGCGATGACTCCGTAAGATAATATGCCCCATATAATGGCCTCCTTCAGTGGTGCTTGGGTGTTGAATGAGAGAAAGATCCCGTTGTTGTGGACGAAGGGTTGTGGTCTATGTTGTCTACAACAGTAACCTGTCCACATAGGTTAAGAGGGCAAACCATTCTATTTTCCTCATAACGTTCACACAATTTAACAAGGTCTGATGACAGGCGCGCACCCTGCCATATTTTTTTTTTTGTATTTTAAAGACTTTATTAAACACAAGACATAGTTACATGAGTAGAAAAGAAAAAAAAGTATACAAAAGATGATATTTTTACAAAGGACAAAGGCCATAACTTACAAGCTAATAACATTAAGCGAAATGTGAATACAAGTAAACGAACACAAAATAAATAACAGTCAGTAACCGAACTAAAAAAAAGAAGATAAGTCACGAAATCTAGTAACATAAGTCACGAAACTAGTTACAAAAAAAATTTATATTTAAATACAAATTAAATAACAGTCAAATAAGCGAACTAAAAAAAACATAAGTCACGAATCTAGTAACAAGGCTGTGAAGATATATTAGATTTAAAAACAGAGAGTTTTGAGGGACAGACACAGAAAGGTGAACTATACGTATCCTATAATTTTGTTCCATTTTGCAAGGTGCACAAGCAATTTATTTTTGTTTGCAGCAATATCCTTTTCGACATCAATGACATGCTTTACACGAGTCTTAAACAACATAAAATTCGGTGTTAATTTTTTTTGTTTACAGTAAAAGATAGTTTGCTTTGCTATGATCAGTAGGTGATTGACTAACTTGAAATCATCACTTTTTTCAAAACTACCTAACATGATTTGTAATTTATTCAAGTTAGTAAGTGATAGTCCGGTATTTTTAGTCCATTTCACAAAATCGTTCCAAAAATCTTTTACTTTTGCACACTCATAGAAAATATGCTCAGGGGATTCGCTCTCCAAACAACAGAAAGTACATAGCGGTGATGGGGTTAGCTTCATCTTAAAAAGAGTTGAATTAGTGTACAGAATTCTATGCAATATTCTGAACTGAAAAATTCTTGTTCTTGTGTCAATTGTGGAAACGAAAGGGATTTTGTATATAGTTTTCCAATCCAAGTTCTCATCGGAGAAATGCTCTATGAACCTAACTTTACTGGAGGGTTCTTTTGCCCTCGAAGCAATAAAAGACCCATAAACCTTCTTACTCGTCAGCTGTTTGACGTCTACAGAGTGCCCATCTAGAAAAGCACGAATATTTTCAAGGTTCTTATTTTCAATAGCTGTGAAGCAGGAGGGAAGCGAATTTACATTTTTCATCAAAAGGTGCCATTCAGGAGGGAGAGAGTGTACTAAACCCAACCATTGGAGGTATTCAGATGGTGTGACACCTTTCTGTCTCAATTCGTCGAAGCCTAGAAAGGAGCCCGTCCGGGACAACATATCCCCGATAGTTACCAGGCCAATGCTTATAAAACTGGAGTAATAAACAGATTTGTTTTCAATAAGGATGAATTTGTTATTCCATATCGTTTGCTCCAGCACTCCATCCATTGTTTCATTTGTCCATTTGACTAAGGATGACCATGAAACGAGACAGTCCTTATAAAAAGCCGGAATTTTGACAGGAAGCTTTGAAACGTCGAAATTGCACCTCAAAAGAAACCTTCCACCCACCTCTTTTAAACAAGAGTCAAGAATGTGTGTCCACGATGGATCTCCATTGCTAACATATCGCTTCAGGGTCATTACTCTTTGTGCTTGAATTGCTGACTCTAAGTGAGTCATTCTTAAACCGCCATTTTCTATATCGTTGATAATTGCTAATCGTTTAATCTTGTCTTTGCCGTTCCAGATATAGCTATACATCACTTTATTGATTTCTTTTATGATTTCGTCCTCGCAGCTGATATTGGTCAGCCGGTATAAGAACTTAGGGATGATAAGGGATTTTAGTACCTGTATTTTTCCAATGAGAGTAAGGCCACGCCTCCTCCACTGGGCTAAAAGCTTTTTGACAGATTCGAGGGTGGCAGCAAAATTTAGCGTGTCACGCAACTTTTCATCATATGTAAAATAGATGCCCAAGATTTTAGGTGGTTGATAGGTGTTGGTAAGTTTGAGGATATCGTGTAGGTCAATGCTTTTTGGTGGGCCTAGCCAAAGCGCCTAAGTTTTTGACTTGTTAAGCTTGAGTCCCGCACAGTTCCCAAACTGATCAAGCATTTTCATAAGGTTATGGAAGGAAACGAGATCTTTGAGAAACGTTGTAACATCATCCGCAAAACTTGTCAACTTAATTTCCTTCCCATTGATCGGTATTCCGCGAATTGATCTGTTTCCGCGGCAGTTTATTAACAGTACTTCGATTACTGTTATAAAAAGGTAGGCAGAGAGTGGATCTCCTTGTCTTACACCGCGCCCAAGATCGAAGTAGTGAGAAGTATAACCGTTATTGATGACACAACTTTTAGCACCATTGTAAAACGTTTTGATCCACTGAATAAAACCAGGTCCGAAATTGAACACCTCAAGAACCCTCATGAGGAATTTCAAGTCAACCGAGTCGAAGGCTTTTTCAAAATCGATGGCAACAAGCATACCTTCGATACCTCTTGACCTAGTATACCACATGATATCATCGATTGTTCTTATTGCATCAGATATGAGCCTGTCCTTTACATACGCACATTGATCAGAATGAATGATATTGGGCAGAACCTTGCACAATCTTCTAGCAAGAGATTTAGCTCCAATCTTTGCATCAACGTTTATTAAGGATATTGGTCGCCAGTTTTTTACGAAACGTTTATCTCTGTCTTTTTTTTGCAGCAGGGTGATGACAGCCTGCATCTGGGAATTTGATAAATGACCATTTTCAAAAGCATAATTTAAACACTCTACCAGTTGTTTTCCAAGTAAAGGCCAGAATCGTTTATAGAACTCAGAAGGTAACCCATCATTACCAGGAGTTTTGTTATCGGACATTGATAAGAGGGCATTGTAACACTCGCCCACAGAAAGACACCACTCACAAATTCGCTTTGCGTCCTCATCCAATTTTGGAATATCGCTGTTGCTCAAGAAGAAATCTACTGCCTCGTCGCTTGACTTCCTTTCTTTGTAAAGCCCTGAAAAGAAATCTTATATTTCTGACATAATTGTCCTTGGATCCGAAGTGAAAACCTCTGTGTCTTTAACATTAATATTTCTTATACAGCTTTGCCCTTTTTTGTTGTTTTCTAAGTTAAAAAAGTATTTGTTATTTTTTTCACCTTGCTCATACCAATTGACTCGTGATCTGATTATTGCACCTTTAACAAAGTATTGATCTAGTGATTCAAATCTGAGCTTTATACATTCTCTTGACAGGATATTCTCATCCGTTGGTGTAGAAGTCAAACTTGTTCACACACGCAAACCTTTATTTAAAAACCACACGAGGTAAACGACGAAAATGCGATGATAATGCGATGATAAAGCGAAGATAATGCGGCGATAATGTGGTTGAAACGTTGTATGACTACGGGAACGAGAGCAACGAAAGGACGATGAATAAACTTAGAAAAACTCGATGTGAACGGTACAGAACGTCGATAGAGAATGAAAATTAAAACTAAAACTTACGCAAATAAAACTAGGAAACAAAGCGAAATTATGCACGAAAAACCTAACAGAATATAAATAGCACGAAAGCACGATAAGTACACAAAACAATACGAATGACGAAGTAATGAATTCGCAAACAAAACAATACAAATAAAAACAAAGAACGCGGCAGCCACATCTGGCTCCCCAAGAGTTGTCAACTCTTAACATCTCAGTTCTTAACATTAAAAACGGTTCTACAAAAAGTTCATGTCTTGTGGCTCCTCTGGCTGCGATTACCCCGGTTTCACTCTTCATTTTCTAAGACTAGCACGAGTTTGTCGATTGGGCGATCCAGCACTGTCGTAGTGGTGGCAACCTTGGCTGATCGGACTTGACCATCTGCACCTGGGTGTACGTCAACAACTCGACCCAAGCTCCAGACGTTCCTTGCCACTCGCTCGTCAACGATCAGAACCAGGTCTCCCCTTTCCAAATTTCTTCTTGTTCGATTCCACTTCATTCTTTGCTGCAGGCTTTGCACGTATTCTTTTCTCCATCTTGTCCAAAAGACGTTTGAGAGGTATTGGACGCGTTTCCATCTTTTTCGGAGATACACGTCAGCTTTCAGGAAATTTCCAGGTGGAGGCATCACGACTCTTGACTTCGTGGTCAGAATGTGACTCGGTGTGAGGGGATCTAAATCCTCAGGATCGCTTGACGGAACAGTAAGCGGCCAGCTGTTAATGATGCATTCAACCTCAGTTAGCAGGGTTCTGAACGTCTCGTCGTCAAGGGTGTGGCCAAATTCTCGCAGCAATGCAGATAGAATTGATCGAATGGATCGTATCTGGCGCTCCCAAGCGCCACCCATATGGGACGCGGCTGGAGGGTTCTGTTTCCATTGGATTACCCAATCAGCTTTGAAGTCCCTGCAAAGACCTTTTTGTATCGCGCTATGGTCCATCTCATCTAAGGCCTTCTTTAGCTCATTCTTCGCTCCGATGATATTGGTGCCCTGATCTGATCTGATTTCACGTACTGGCCCTCTTCTTGCTATAAACCGCCGTAAAGCGTTCATGAAGGAATCTGTCTCCAGCGAGTCCGCCGTTTCGATATGTACCGCCCTGCTGGCAAGACATGTGAATAACACTCCATAGCGTTTTACTTCTTTCCTTCCTTGTTTGATGAGAAAGGGACCAAAGTAGTCAACGCCACAGTACGTGAAAGGAGGGGAAGGCGTTATGCGCTCTCGAGGAAGATCAGCCATTTTCTGTTCACCTGTTGCTCCACGAAGACGACGACAGACCACGCACTTGGAGATGAGATGTCTCACAACGGAATTAACGTTAACAATCCAATATCGACTTCTAAGCTCGTTTAGCGTAATGCCTCTTCCTGCATGAGCAACCCTCTTATGAGCGTCTCTGATTATGAGGTCCACGATGAAACTTTTCCTTGGGAGGATCACTGGATGCTTAAAATCTTCTGGAAACTCTTGAGATTTTCTCAGCCTACCACCGACTCTTATGAGACCATCTTGGTCCAGGAATGGATCAAGGCGATACAAGGTACTGGATTTCTTGATCTCTGACTTCCTTGCTTTCGCAAAGTCGCGGTCGGTCTTGCAATCTGCGCGCTGAATCTTACGTAGGGCTTCAATCTCTTCAGGAAATGCACCACTTTGTACCAGCTTGAGAATGGTTTTCTCAGCTCTTTCCAGTTCTTCTACTCTCGGGAGATTATCTTTCAAGCTTGTTGCTCCAGTCTTCGGTGGCAACGACGTCTCACTTGAGTTAGGCTTAAGACGGAGTATCCAGGCAATGGATCTTTTCATCCGGTGCCAATCGGAAAAACGTGTAAGCCTTGTTAGAAGATCCGTACCCTTATTGACGTCTATGCTGTGCACAAGAACTTTCTTAATTTCAGGATCATCAACAGAAACTTCATCTAAGTCAGAACTAAGTTGTGGCCATTCACTCTCAGGAAGCCACAGGAAATTAGGACCCGTGATCCAGCGATGCTGTTTAGATAGCTCGTTGCCCTTTAAACCACGTGATGCATCGTCAGCAGGATTCAGCTTTGTCTCAACGTACCTCCATTGATCAGGATCGGTTGCATCTCGTATCATCTGTACGCGATTCGCCACAAACACATGAAAACGCTTCTTATCATTTCGGATGTACTTCAACACAGTTGTACTGTCTGTCCAGTAAGTCTTACTCTCGACAGGTTCGTCCAGTTCTTCGGCAATCAATTCACCCACTCGAACTGAAACAGTGGCGGCGGTGAGCTCGAGACGTGGAATGGTCGTGGCTTTAACAGGAGCTACGCGAGCTTTCCCCATAAGGAACGCGCAATGGATATCTCCTCTCTCGTTCTCGATTCTAAGGTATGACACTTGACCATAACCCGTTGAGCTAGCATCCGAGAAGTTGTGAATTTGTCTCGAGATGACTGTACCAAAGTTTTCAGGCTTGAGACATCGCTCCATGGAGAAACGTTCCAGGGCAGGCAACTGATTTTTCCAATTCTCCCAACGTACGCGGAACTCTTCGCTGACCTCTTCATCCCAGCTCAACTTCGTACGACAAAGATCCTGTAGTATCTGCTTTCCAACCAATAAAAATGGCGCTGCTATTCCCAGGGGGTCGTAGACGGATGAAATTGTAGATAGTATTCCTCTACGTGTTAGCGGCTGATCTTTAACGATAATCCTAAAGCCAAACGTGTCTGATTCAATTGCCCATTGCACACCGAGAGCTCTCTCAATAGGAAGGTAACCATCGCAAAGCTCTAACGATTTAACTTTGGGGGCACGTGCTTCTTCTGGGACACTCTCCAACACGGTTCTGCTGTTACTAACGAACTTTGCCAGATTGAAGCCTCCGTGTGCACAAGCATCGCGAACACCACGTACTCTTTGGATAGCAGACTCCTCTGTTTCTTCTGAACGAAGACAGTCGTCAACATAGAAATTCTTCCTTAGAACATCAGCGGTTTCTGCTCCAACAATTTTCTCAGCGTCGTCGGCTGCCTTTCGTAACGCAAAGTTCGAGCAACTTGGCGAGGACACTGCACCAAACAGGTGGACGTTCATCTGGTACTATTCAAGATTTCGGGTCAAATCTCCTTCCGGCCACCATAAGAAACGAAGAAAGTCACGCTGACCTTCTGGAACCCGGACTTGATGAAACATTGCATCAATGTCACCCATAAAAGCGATTGGTTCCTGGCGAAATCGTGTTAGTACTCCCACCAGTCGATTCGTCAGGTCAGGCCCTTGTAACAATTGATCGTTCAGCGATGTGCCTCCGAATCTGGCGCTACAGTCGAATACGACCCGGATCTTGTTCAGTTTTTTCGCGTGATATACGCCATGATGAGGTATGTACCAAACTTGGCCTTTCTTTGCAGATATAAGGTCTGACGGCACTCTTCTAGCAAATCCCTTAGCGATGATCGTGTTCATAAAATTGACATAATCCTTGTAAAAAGTCTCACTTTTGTTAAGCCTTCTCTTTAACCAGTATACTCTTTGGAGGACTTGCTCTTTGTTTTCAGGAAAGCGCAGATCAGTACAGCGGAATGGAAGAGGTATCTCGTAGTGATTGTCTTCTGTGCGTCTAGTACCCTGATTGACAATCTGAAGAAACTTCTTATCTTCTTGCGAGTACTCTTGCCCTTTGTCTTCTGTTCGCTCGCTGAAGTCTAGTTCGAACATCTTGTTCAGCGCTTGAGGAGTGACAATTTCTCTGACCTTGTCCTCTACCATGAAGTGGTGATCAAAGTGTCTGTCAGAACCAACTTCCTTTGCAGCAACTCTATTGCAGTTCACCATTGGGAGCTCTTTGTTCGACATGTACAGGGGACCTACTATAGCCCATCCAGCGAATGTCTTAATTGCAAAGGGACCACCATCTTGACTTGCCAATACGTCTAATGGTTCAAGGGCTTTCGGACAATTTGAGCCAATCAGCAAACCGATTTTGGCATCAGACAATTGCGTTGACAGATCTGTTGCTAGACGTTTGAAGTGTTCCCATCGATAGGCAAGTTCGGGCGTAGGCACATCTTCGCACGTAGAGAGATCTTCCTTGGTGAATATCTTCGGCAGCTGCAAGGTATTGTCACCATTCAAGTCTGAAACGACTAGACCATTCAAAACTTCGGTGTCGTGCAACTTCGTTCCATTCACGGTTTTCACCATCACCTGTGTATCAGCACCCTTTACACCTAAGCTGGCTGCAATGTCTTTAAGAACGAAGGAACCAGTACTGCAAGTATCAAGCATGGCATACGTAACGACTTCACTTTCTGCGGATCTCAGCCTGACAGGAACGATGGGTACAGCGGAAACGGTTTTGTCAACACTAGCAGCGTTGCAAGCAGCTTCATTCATCTCAGTATGAGCATTCACTATTGTATCCTCTTGCTGGGGAGGGGATGAGTTCTGCTGTGTGGAGGCCACCGGTATGAGACGAAAGTTGTCATCATGAAGTCCCGTAGGGTGACGACGTGAGCACTTCTTACAAGTTCTTCTCCGAGCACACCCATTAGATCTGTGGCCTTGGTCGTAGCATGCAAAACACAGACCCTTTTCCCTAAGGAACTCCTTTCTATCTGGCAAGGTCTTCTTCAGATAAGCCTGGCAGTCGTCTAGGTCGTGGCTCTTGCTGCAAAGCTTACAGAGGCTGACAGGGTTGCGTGGGTCAAACGTCTGGGCAGCGGTAATCCCTGTTGCCATGGTTGCGTGACTAGAAACATATGGGTCACGAGTACGGCCTCCGGAAGTCCTTGACTTGCCAGAACATCTGCTTCTGTTAAAGCAGTCAGGTCGGTCTGAAGAACCATCTAGGCGATGGAGGGCTTCTCGTGAGAAAACTGGGTCGGTTGCAATCCCTGCTTCTGCATTGACAAAGTTAACAAAATCGGCAAAGGCGGGAATTGCCCCTCTAGCGACTCTCATCTTGTTCGCTTCTCGGCGCCAACGATCTTGAAGCGGAAATGGAAGTTTTCTAACCATACTCTGCAAGTTGTGCGGATGGTTGAGGATGGATAGAAAGGTTAAACTTGCAATGGCGCTGCGGCACTGGGTGAGAAAGGTGGAGAATCTGTCTAACGCCGGCTCATCTCCTGCCCTGATGTGAGGCCACTCATTAATCTTCTTAGTGTAAGCGTTCGATATCTTGTAAGGGTCACCATATTTGTCCTTTAACAGCTTCTTAGCCTCTAGGTAACCACTGTGTCTATCCAGATGAAGACATCCCTTGATAAGCTCCTTCGGTTGTCCTTGCAAGTATTGCTCCAAGTATTGTAAACGGGCATCGTTCGCGCTGATTTTAGCCTCCACTTGCGATTCAAAACTTCTAATGAACGTGGAATACTCCAAAGGATCACCAGTAAATGCAGACAATGTCAACGTGGGCAGCAAACTTTGTCGTTGTTGATCAGCCAACAGTTCAGTCAACTTGTTCTGTTTCTGAAGAACGTCACAAAATTGCTTCGTACTTTGGTGCATGACGTCGACGCAAGGTTCAGCTACAAAAGGGTTAGACCTCGAAAATTGAACAGGCCTTGTGCTTTGCTGGATATCGACGGTGTGATCTTCAGCTGCAAAAGGGTTCGACTTTCCATGTGACATGGGCGTTGTCCCTTGTTGGAGTTCAGCGACGAAATCTTCAGCTGCGAAGGGATTCGAATTTCTATGTGGTATCGGCATTGAACTTTGCTGAATGTCATCCTCAGTTGCGAACGGATTTACCTTCGGACGTTGCTTCAGCTTTGGAGGCATTTGTGTTGTAGGAGCATCGTGAAAACCCGCGAAATCGCTCGCGATGGTAGGCATGGTTGACGATACACTCGGAGTGATGAAGGCACTTGAAATAGTGCGAAGTGACGGACCAGAAAGTGGCGTTTTTCCTACATGAAGAGTTTCCGTAGGCAATTTCGGCGGGGGGCTAAAATCCTCTTTGGCGCCACTTTCAATTTCTGCGTAAACGCGTTCACGAACTTGAGCAAGGGCTAACTGTTCTTCCAAGCGTAGCCTCTCGATTCTTTTCTCTAATTCCTGTCTACGTTCCAGCATGGCTACCTTAGCCGTTAACTCGGCGGCTTTTGCCTTTTCTTTCGCTCTACTTGTAGCGATTGAAGGTTTAGATGACGTGTTAGAACGATGCGACGATCGGGTATGCTTTGTACTAGCAAGAGATCCATCTTCCAAGCCCTGCTCGATGTTCTCTTTCGCTGCCGAAATCCAACGCAAGGTTTTCTCTACGAAGTCATTTATTTGCTTGTTCTGCTCTGCGTACCAGTCGTTAGCAATGTTCAGCTCGTCCTGAGTTTCCAAATCGCCCAACAGTGCGGCGACGCATCTTTTTAACTCTTCCACAGTGATACGAAATGATGTAAGATTTCCTTCTACGACATTCACATTTTCCTCGTTACTCGTTAGACAATCGATTTCGTTTATCAGCCGTACAACTCTTTTGCCGATTGAATGACAATCTGTCCATCTTAGGTGAGCGATATACGCCTTTCCTTTTTCCGTACGCTGCCTTGTCCTTGATACTCCGATTCCACCGGCTGCGCCCGTATATTCCAAACTACCGCTCTCCACGACGTCTCGTTCCTGAATAATCCCAATACCAGCGATTGGATCCATAACGTTTCAACGAATGTAGAAGTCAAACTTGTTCACACACGCAAACCTTTATTTAAAAACCACACGAGGTAAACGACGAAAATGCGATGATAATGCGATGATAAAGCGAAGATAATGCGGCGATAATGCGGTTGAAACGTTGTATGACTACGGGAACGAGAGCAACGAAAGGACGATGAATAAACTTAGAAAAACTCGATGTGAACGGTACAGAACGTCGATAGAGAATGAAAATTAAAACTAAAACTTACGCAAATAAAACTAGGAAACAAAGCGAAATTATGCACGAAAAACCTAACAGAATATAAATAGCACGAAAGCACGATAAGTACACAAAACAATACGAATGACGAAGTAATGAATTCGCAAACAAAACAATACAAATAAAAACAAACAACGCGGCAGCCACACGTTGGGTTTTGATCACAGGTCTCTTCTGCTTGTTTTAATTCTAGTAACAATTTTTCATAATCATTCTTTCTCGTTTTATGTTTGTTTTTGCTATAAGTGATTGAAACCTGTCGAATTTTATACTTAATTAAGTCCCATAGGACTCTTTTGTCTTGAACTTCTTCGAACTCGCGAAGCCAGTTAGGGTATTCAGTGTTAATCATATTCACGTAGTGTGGATCATCAAGAAGGCTGGTGTTTAATTTCCAAAAAGACGGACCGTGTTTTTGAGATCCAATACTATCAACCTCAAGTGAGATCGATGAGTGGTCACTTTTAATAGAAGGTCCAATTTCCATTTGTTTTATATCCTCCTGCAAAATGTCACTGACCAACCAGAAATCGAGACGCCTGAAAATTTTTGATGTACTATTCCTCCACGTAAAGCGGTGTTTATCCAAATTTCTGATTCTCCAAATATCTACAAGGTCGTTTTCCAACATAAGGTCTCTAACTATTTTGACACAATCTTTGACCTTCGGTGATCCACCAAAACAGTCAAGGCCAGCATCAAAAGTCATGTTGAAATCTCCTCCTAAAATAACATTTGAAGTCGAGTCTACAATATTACTCTGTAAACGATTTTTGACATAAGCGAAAAAATTAACCTGATCGGTGGAGTTATTCGGAGAATAAATATTACAAAGGAAAAAAGGCGTGTCTTGTATGATAGCTTCTAATAAGATAAAGCGGCCATCTGTATCCTGGTGAGAATTTTTCAGTTGAAAATCCAGATCCTTTCTTACCAGAACAAGAACACCTCTAGCATGTACGGTGCCATGTGAAAAGAAAAGGGGTCCGCTCCATTGTGATCTCCAAATATTTTCTACCTCTTTGGTACTATATGTTTCTTGAAGGAAAACGATATCAGCTTTCTGTTTGCGTAGCCACATCATAATGGACTTTCTTTTTGTTAGAGAGCGAAGTCCACGAACATTGAGAGAGACAATTTTGAATTTCACACTATCGAGAGGCATTGAAAGAGAAGTAGTAGAAAATTGCATAAATTACGGTCCCGAGTGAATAAGCCTTTAAAAAACAAAAACGCGTAACTAAAAGAAAAACAAAAAATTGCAAGATGGCAAACAAGAAAGCATATAGGCCATAATAATAAGCGACATCAACAAGAGTGAGGGCATCTTAAAATACAAAAAGGAAAACAACGCGGGTAATTGACAAAAAAGAAAAAAAGCTGCTAATTAGCAGAAACAATTGGAGGGGTGCTGGAAGGTGAGAGTGAAAGGACAATGGCATAACACTTCCTTCAAACCCCCTCCAAATCCCCGCAGCTTTACGAGTAAGCTATTTCTATACATTAAACGTGAAAGAAAACAATGGCTGAAATAAACCTTGATATTACCACAAAAAACGCATAAATTAAAAAGGAACTTGAACATAACTACTATTTAGCTGTATTTAACTTAATACTGCGAACTCAAAATGAGACATTTTATAAACTATCCCTTTTCAAGGTCCTCTGCACAGTATATGCGTACAGGCTTACCATTTGAAATCTTTTTAACGAAGAGTTTGCCATCGATTGACCATGAGCTGTGCCAGTGTTTATCTTTCTTGTATTTTCTCACTTAAGCGAAGAGGTCTTTACGATATCTAGTGAGATTCTTGATGTAAATTTTGCCTGGTCCTGCAAAGTGCTCACCGGCATCCATACCTCTTAAGAGTTTGCGTGCAGCGTAGAGTTCTCTTTTCGTGTTGTAAGATCAAAATCTTACGATGATAGGCCTTGGCTTGTCTTGGTTGTAGTTACCCATTCTGTGACATATATCAATCTCGCTTCTATGAATATTTACGTTTAGAAGGTTTCCAAGTTTAACCACTTGTTCGCAGACGTTTTCCCCTTCGAGTTCAGCTATACCATGAATCTCGAGGTTATGCTTTCTCGTGTACTGCTCCAAGTCATCGATGCTTTGCATTGCCCATTCCAAATCTTCGCGGTCCGCTTTACGATCTTCTTTTGACCTGAGTAGAGAGCTCCTCAAGTCAGCAACCTCTTTCTTCAAGGCAGTGTTTTCTTCGTTTAAAGTGTCCACTTGTTTAGTGTGGAATTCTAGAGATTCTTTAAGGTCTTCGTACTGCTTTCGAAGCCAGCAGTTATCGTCTAGAAGTTGCTTCGTGTTTTCCTGAATAGGCCTGACAACCTTCCAGATCTCGTTAAGATTTGCTTCTTCTTCAGCGTCATCCTCGCTGATGGAGCCGAAAGCTTTGGGCGTTTTGGAAGGTGGTTTTTCTACGTCTGAAGAGCCGCTGCCGCTATCTTCTCGTTCACGTCTCACGTAAGATGTTATCTTGCCATCCTTTGCATTTTTTTCAGCCATGATACTTAGAAAACAGGCTGCGGGGTGAAGAAGGAGGCAGCGTGGATATTAGCTGCCGTCCGCCATACTTAATTTATTCGACCACACACGCACCCTGCCATATGATACAGCTTCTTTTCTAATTCTTCTCTTCTTGTTTTAACATGCATCAACAGGCCTAAGTATAAAGGTAAGGGTGTTCCTGATTGCCCTTTCTGACCACTTGCTGGTGTTGTTCTCGGAATTCCCGGATGAACTCCTCGGCTACATTTGTAAGCATTATGTTGTTAATAGCCAATTGGTCTGCCTCCAGGCAGTTGGGATTTTTGAAAATGTTTGTTTAAAATATTTCTTGTTATTGTTGTTCTTATTGTTATTGTTATTTTTATTTGGCCGAACAGATCCAACAGTAGATTTCTGTCCCCAGCACTGAGTTTCCATAAAAGATTGAAATCATTTACTTCCATTTTTCACCTTTCATTTACTTGAGAATCTAGCTTAATGGTGCTTGCACGAGATAATGAGTTCCCATTAGTGGCTGGTCCCCTGCAAATTAAACTAGCAAGGTCAGATATTGTGTGTTTACCACTGTTATAGGGTTGCTGCGATACATTTCCTTCAGTTAGCTTTCCTTTCCTCTCCAGCCTCTTCAATTTGAGTGTTTCTGTTGTACTTAAAATGCAGCGATTTCAAATGTTTCTTGGTACTATAATCTCCTCCTTTTCATCCAACTCCATCAAAGTGAAGATTTTCTGCCATTGCAAATCGTTTTAAAGTGTTATGTATTCAGCACCATGGTTGCTTTGTTTCGAGTTTGCTGGTCATTTCATCTTCTTGCTTGGCATTTGCCCCAGTTAACGCTGCTGGACACCGATTCATTTTGAAAGACACTGTGTGGCCCTGATAGGAGTAATGCCATTTCCCGAGTCAACTCCGAGCCCGAGTCACATCCGAGTCCGAGTCAGACCGAGTCACTGGAGAGCAATATACCTTTCAATCTCTAGATCATAAGGTTTTGTCTTTCGCAAGTCGTTCACAATATCGCGAGTAGAAAGTGCAGACGTTCAACTTGGATTATTGGCCTGGATTTCCCAGTTTCGTTTCGGTTTGATCTATTCCGGTTAGTTCCACTCCTGTTTGCTTGCGGTTAGCTCCATTCCGGTTTGCTTGCGGTTAGTTCCACTCCGGTTCGCTTGCGGCTAGTTCCACTCCTGTTTACTTGCAGTTAGCTTTCATTTGTTGGTTAGGGAAACACTATGGACTATTGTACATATATTTATGCTTACAGCGTCGCTTACAGCAAACTTTATATTTCATAATGAACAAACCGCTGACCAGTGACTCAGCCACTTGACTCGGACTTGGATTTGACTCGGACTCGGAGTTGACTCGGTCAACCGGTGAACTCGCCCTGATAGGCCTATATCACGCCCCAGTAATACCAGCTGGTCAAAGAAAATTCGGTAAACAATTTCCTCTTTCGCCTGTGCTAAGTTGTTACTACGAAAGTAACATTACCGAAACACACGCAAGGGAAGACAAATAGCAGTACACAAGTATACAACAAGTTTCTCTTCAGTTATGCACAGTTTCTTTGAATTTTCTTTATGAATGGCACATTATTGCAACAAAATTTATCATTGCTACAAGTAAATATTTTAATTAATGCAAATTATTCTGTCATTTCTGCATTACTGAAAGGACCCTATATCTTCACAGGGGGTCTCATCCAGGAAAAACTTCAAAGTCATTTACGAGTAATTCAGTGAGAACTGAGAGTGGTTCTATATATAGCAGAAGTTAGTCACCTTTCGTATTTCTATAGATCTGCAAAATATAATATTGGTAACAAGAATGGCACAATTTTCTAGCTATGCAGCCGGACCTAACTGGCGTTATACCAACGTGTTCTGGACCTAATAATAGAACCTTGGGTTTTGTAGCTGATCACTTGCTCTACAATACTGGACATAAATCTTGGGGCATGTGCCACAATTGTGGGCACAATCGCTGCTAGCACCTCCCTCCCCCCAAGCAATGTTGAGATTTGCCTATGCCGCACAGCAAGTTCAGGGCATTTATGTTTTTAAACAGATTGCTTGGGGGAAGGGGGCGCTTGGAGGAAGGGGAACTGGGGACTTGGGAGCGTATAGACTCTTTTTTTAAATCCCGTAAGGATCTCTTGCACTATTCAATGCTTTTTTTAGAAATGTCCCAAGTATTTTCGACCTCCATTGTCTGAAATTGACTTTTATAGAGAAAATAACAATTACATTACATTTCAGCACAAATTCTCGAAAACTATTTAGCGGTGCAGCGAAAAAATGTTTTTACAGATGAAACTTTATTTGCAGAGGTACAAAGTAACTTTTTTACTGAACAACCGGCAACGCATAAGTACGCATACATTAGTTGACTTCGTGCATCTTAGTAATTGGCCACATGAACATTTTAACTGAGGGATTTTTCCAATGCCTATCCAATGAATTCGTTTTTGAGATATATTTGTTACAATCTTGGTTATCACCTTATTCATTTTTTAGTGAAAAAAAATTTCACTTCTTTTCTCAAGGCATGGCAAACTTAGTTTTTGCAACAATCTCACCCCAGGGCTCCGCGTTGTTATGCCATAGCGCCGCTTTGGCACTGCCTTATCAGATTTAAAATGTCTGAAATGGAGGGCTTAGAAGCAAATTCCACAAGACGACCAGCTATTATTTAATCCACGGGATTTGGGTTACTTTAGTGTTGACACGTACACGACACGTTCACACGGTAGGACAAAAGAGACTCGGTTTAACACGAAACAACCGTGTCAGGATATTTCCTCATTAAAATTTTCTTTTGTTTCATACAGCACGTTAAAAACAAAGGAATGGACCATGGTGCGTGTCAGTACTTGCAAACAAAAGCTACTGTGCGAGACCGTGCGAAAACATACACCCTTTTCGTGCGAAAATACACGCTTACCATGTGAAAAACACACGCGTACCATGTCAACAACATTTGTGACCTCTCACACGAAAACGTACACTAACGGCTTTCCGTTTTTGAACGGAATTCCGTTCACAAGCCGTTCATCAGCCGTTCAGAAAAAATTTGCATCCGTTCGAACGGCTTGGCTCATCCGTTCAGAAAAAAATCACAGCCGTTCAAACCGCTCGGGTCATCCGTTCCAAAAATTTTTCCATCCGTTCGAACAGCTTGTGCCATCCGTTCAGAAAAAATTTGCATCCGTTCGAACGGCTTAGGTCATCCATTCAAAAAAATTGTCCATCCGTTCGAACGTCTTGAGTCATCCGTTCAAAAAATAATCGTCTTCCATTCGAACGGCTATAGTATTAAGTTCATAGAACAGCGCCTCCCGTTTGAATTGAACAGCCTCGGGTATGAACCGAAAATGATGGTCAAAAGCGAAATCTTCTTGCCGAGCGCCGAGGTTTTCTTATCTTTGAATTATCTGGCGGTGATTCGACGCCCGTGTGTAAACAATGGTCGCAATGATGTTACATTACGATATTTTAAGCAAAACACAAATCGAAGGGCAAGCTGTAGCGAAGATAACGATCATGACTATGGACTGGCTTTTGAAATAGTATTTACATTTTGATAAACTCAAGGCACGAAGGTCACGCTTTTGTCATGCTTTCTTGACCTTTCATCAAACTTGCTGCCGAAGCGTGAGGTGCATTTGTCGTTATTATTCATCAAACGCCGACAAGTTGTGATTTATGCAAATGCTGGCTTACAATCAACCCAGAAGTTTATTTGCCGTTCAGCTGGATTTTCTGCCGACTAGAATTACTTTTATCTGATCGAAATAACTTTTTTCGTTCAATTCTAAATTTGACGCTGGGTTCGGGATCAGTGATACGATTTTTATGGCTTGCAGGATATATAGAAACGACGAAACACGCGTATCCTGTCCCGCCGTCCCAGACATGCGGTATTCTGGAAAACAATTCGATGAATGAACTTGTTTTGTATTTGCTTCTCGTCTATCCACTCGGTGTGGCAAAGTTGAAAGAAACAATAAATATCCAAACATTTCCTGAGTCGTGATACCTTTCAAATGCACGTACGAAAATTTTAAGCAACGTCCTCGGTCACATGCACAAACATAACAGTAATTTTGCCGCCAACATCGCCGGACAAGTTGTCACGCTCTTGTATGTGTTGATACAATAGCTCACTCTAATGTAGCCGAGTCACTACTTGTGAAGTGGCTGTAAAGCTTAACATATCGTACACACGAAAAATGGTCGTTGAATCCATAAGCCTGCTTTTAACGCTAGCAAAAATTGATACAATCTAAGGAGCATGTGAATTCATTCAACGAGCCCGACATGCTGTGTAAACAAACAACATGTATTGTTTACATAAAGAGTTCGCTTGCTCTATTTTGCTCTTTGAGGTCTAGGTAACGGCTAAATTTTAGTTTGGAATAGCATAACAAGTATGCTTGATCAACCGATCAAATAATTATACTTTTCTTTGGCCGCTCTGGCTTCAGTCAAAATTTACCGCCGATGACTATTTGTCTGCCATGCAGGCTATTTTTATGCCAAGTTTTCGCATTCGGCCGATGATTCACGGCAACCTTAACCGTTAGATATGCGCATATTCACGTTCTTAACATGCTAAACGTGTCGTGTTATAACCGTGCGAGTGTGTCGTGCGCGTGTCAACACCAAAGTAACCTAAATCCCATGGAGGGTCACATATTCCTTTTGAGCTGTTTAGGCCGAGAACTGTTGAAAATCATACACATATAGCACTTACACAGATTGCGGAAAAAGGTTTATTTAAGTTTTCACACATTGCAACTATAAAAAAGGGTTTCAAGGTTAAGCTATAACAACTTAAATGGCCGAGAACTGAACGCAAGTAGTGTAAACATACACAGTAACCCAGTGTAACGCAGTACTATCTGTTTCCATACTAACACAGTGTAACGAAAAAATGAACTTCTTTATACAAGAGAATTTAGCAGTCCATCTGTTTTTCTAATACATAGAGTAGTTTCTCTAAGACATATGAAACTTTCACGCTATGAAATCAAAGAGCAAAATAATGAAAATATGAAATTAATACCATACGTACATGTAGTCCAAGTCCATATCCATTGCGTGACACGTGATTAATATTTCGTTCTAGCACCATTGGAAGAAAGGATAGCTTGTATACTGTTGCTCATACTTGCAATTGTTTTATCTATAGTCTCAATGGAAACACTTTCCAGAGCTCTCGAAACGCGATTTTGAAATTGCTCAAACGACTCCCATGTGATATTTCTAGATATCGCTTTGTTTTCTAAGAAAAGCTTCACCAGGTGAAAAATGTTCTCTATTGGGCTTAGGTCTGGTGAATGCGGCAGGATTTCATGAAACTCTGCTTCAATCTCTTCAAAGGCTAATTTAGCTGCTACGTTGGTCTGGGATGGGTCATTGTCCATAACAAATAATCGTCGTCCAATTTTTCTCGGACCAGCTTCGGCGAAAGTCCTATGGAAATGCTCCCTGACAAACTGTCCAAAAAGACCTGTCATTTTTTCGTAGCGAACTTTCAAAATCACTCCCTTGCCATACACAATCGCCACTACAACGTGTAACCTTCTTCCACCAGCCAAATCTTTGGCACCTTTAGCAGTGACTTCAAGTGCCTTCTTCCCGTTTTCTCCATACTCCTGCTTTGTTGGCCGCTAAACGACTGCGAGGGTTATACTTGTGTACGAACGATGCGCCATCCAAATAAAAAGCAATTTCATTCTTCCAGAAATCTTGATTCCTGGAAACTTCTCATTTCATCGTACGAGCAAATCGTAAGCGTAACTTTTTGCTTAGTCCACTTTCTTCGACTATACTCTTAACTGTTACGTGCACATTATTCTTTCAAAACGTTTTCAATGTGCGAATAAGTTTTCTTAGATCGCGTGTGCTCAATTTATTCGGTCGACCACATTTCTGCTTACAGCCTCTGTTGTTTGAAGAACTCTCGACTTCAGTGGCGCATATCCTTTCAACAGATGATTTGGAGATTCCACATTTTCTTGCTGTTGTTCTCAGGGAAAATTTCCCATATTTATGTAAATACAAGGCTAACGCTCTTGTCCTTGGTGGTATCTGTTTCTTGAATACCATTGGTACTGATGTTTCTTCTTCAGAAGACACAGACAGTAAAGTTTCACGAGTCTTCAGATAAACTGTTGAATACTTTCGTGTGACTAATAAACTACGTAACATTAATAAAAATAGCATTTTAGTGGAAGTAGTAGTTTTCAGACAATGCGGGACATAAATCTTGGGACATGTGCCACAATTGTGGGCACAATCGCTGCTAGCACCCCCCTCCCCCCAAGCAATGTTGAGATTTGCCTATGCCACACAGCAAGTTCAGGGCATTTATGTTTTTCAACATTGCTTGGGGGAAGGGGGGTGCTTGGGGGAAGGGGAACGGGGGACTTGGGAGCGTATAGACTCTTTTTTTTTTAATTCTGTAAGGATCTCTTGCACTATTCAATGCTTTTTTTAGAAATGTCCCAAGTATTTTCGACCTCCATTGTAGCTAGGCTTTGTTTCTTAATCTCCAATTTCGCACGGGTTTCACACTTCTCATCATCAGTAATAATGTTATCTTCGAGCTTCTGTTCAAGCTTTAAAATTTCGGTCTCCAGGGTTTTCTCAGTTTGTTTTTGTTTTGCCTTTTGCTGTTTTGCATATTTAATTGAGTTTGCTCTGATTTGCATTTTCATCACATCCCATAAAAGTATTGCGTCTACTGTCTTGTCCTCTTTGTATTCATTGGACACATCATTTATGGTTTCTTTGATGAGGTTAATATATTCAAGATCCTTTAAAAAGTGGCTATTCAACTTCCAGAAACCTGGTCCTCTGGGGTTTCTGTTACTGGAAAGGGATAAGGTGATTCTAGAGAATGATCAGTTTTAAATCCCGGTAGAATATTCGCCTGAAGTGCATCAGTTGATAAACTAGAGCTGATTAAAAAAAAAGTCTAATTGACAGTGGATTTCAGGCTTATTTCTTCTCCACGTAAAACGTTGTTCATTTGGGTGTAGATCGAAGATGGATAAATTGTTAAAAACGTTTTTAAAGAAATCACGATCATCAGGATGCAAACTCCTGCTCTAAAGCTTAAAGGCTGCTGAACAGACCTGTATAACCCCATTCAGCTAACCAAAATTTTTCCGTTTCTTTTGAACTATGAACCTCTTGCAAAAAGTAAATGCAATATTTTTTGTTTTTTTAGCCAGTTAAAAGTTTGTCTTCTCTTCACTTCATTAGATAATCCCCTAACATTCAAGGAACAGACTTCTAAATTATCTACTTTGGAGATATTCGACGAATTTATAGACATACTTCAAATATACTGTAGACGGACTGAACTGCATGAAACTCGACCTTGTTTGCACCCTCCATTTTGACCGTGGCCATCACCTGACGTACAATTTCTTTGCAATTTTCCTCTTCATTTTCTGGAACGTCAAGGAGTCGTATGTTTTCTCGTCTTGTATAGTTTTCAAGTTCTATGGCTCTCGCTTTAGCAGCAGCCAAATTGGCTTCGAGACGTGCACTGTCCATTTTTAGTTGCTGCCTCTGAAGCTTGTTTTGTTCATCTTGTTGCTTCAGAGCTTCAATTTCTATCCATGCTGCGTCAAGAGAAGTTTTCAACTCGTACGTGTCGCTCTTTAGGATCAACAGCTTCGTGTTAACGTCTGTGCGCAAGTTATTAATTTCGCCCATGGCTTCCGCAAAATTTGAATCCAATGACTGTTGGATACAGTCTAATTTCTCCATGATGCTTTTCAGTGAAGGTTCTGAATCTGTTACGTCCAACATACTAGAGCTCGAGCTACCTTGGCGTAGGCGTTTGTTGGTATTCCTTTCAAAATAATTGAAAAAAAAGCCAAAACCTTGCCGGAGCGAGAAACTATGCATCTGGCGCCATTGCTGGTCACGTGCTCAGGGAAGAAGAGTTTTAGTCAGCCACTAAACGTCTTAAAAAGAGTGGAAATCGAGTAAGTTGAGTGGTAGTAAGTTTGAAATTCACAATTTTTTTTACAAATTGCTAGCATTTCATGGAAAAAGAGAGGTTAGAATAAGGATCAAAATTGATGCATTTGACGATAGGAGAATGCAACCCTAATCTTGTGTTGCAAAAGCACAATCAGGAAGAAGTTATATAAGTGCAGGGCCTATTTACCAGAATTTTAAGGTATTCTACCAAGGAAGGTAAATGAGGATCATTTATACATCATTTTGGAAGCTGCATTGAGTTATGCTATCGGTTATTGTGAAATTAACCCAAGATTCGACCTTTTTGTATGGGGAGAAGAGGAAGATAATATATACTTCACAGACGCTTTATTCGCCGTTTTCCACCCCTGCAGAGCGTGATAAGTGGACAATAACATGTCAACCAATTCAATTCATATATTTTTCTGATCAAGAAAATTTAATTCAGTGTGCGTTTTGTTTTATCATTTTTCGCAAAGTAAAAGCCATTTTCACTGCTGTAAAATTGAAGGAACATGCAGGTATGCACTACAGCAGTACAGCGAAAATTAAAACCGATGTAAGAACCAAAGATGGTACAGCAAGAACCTTGGCTTTTTGAGCACAGCTGAAGCGGCTTTGCTGAGTTGTACAACATTTGTACGGCTAAGTATATTGATGTTTTTGCAATGGTTTCTTCGCCGATGATTGTAAGTTTGAGCTGTGAAGTCTGCCTTTGTGGTGAAGTCGATGACACATCAAACTACTTTTTGGTGGAATTCGATTGTGTGTACATCGATCTGGATAACTTTGGAAGCAAGTTGTTTCTTCTCTGTATTTTCCTATGCATGTTTGAAAACATATGATCATTTTAATCGATCCGTGCCTCAGTTGTTTTGCAACTTTGAGCTTTCATCACTAAAGTAGCTAGTAGCGTCTGCCAGCTGAAATAATATATACATGGGAATGGTAATCCGTCAGCAATATCTATGAGCATGGTAAGTTTGATTTTGCCTTCTTCAATTCTTGTAAAAATTAAGCGTTGAATAAAATTTAGTTTGAAATCTGCTGCGTTGTCTTTGACCTTTGTGTCGCACAGCGTGGCTCTGATAATCTTCTGTCAGCTAGCCATTACATAAACTTTGCTTTCAATTTTGATTTGACCATCACATACAAACTTAAGACGATTTTGTTGGTTTTTCTATGGGGTAGAAACAACATACACCTGATTTACATACATACATAGCGGATACATACATACATAGCGGATACGTACAAAAGCAGAATATGTACACAATCGATTTTTCCCTCCAGTACTCTTGGACTAAATTAAAATTACTTTACTGTTCTTGAAACTCGATGAAGAACTCATTTGAACAAGTCTGTGACTTTACTTTGCACTGATGCTTTTAGTTTGTGACTCAACCAGGTGGACTGAATATTACAAAAAACCTTTAAAAGGTTATTTGCCATTTCCGTTAGGTTTTCACTGGTGAGTTATTCAGTCATGTCCCCCAAATTGTCATAGCTTCTCTCATGCAGTGACTTGACTTTCGGAGTTTCTCCTATTAGCTTATAGTCGTGCATGACTATGGGAACAGACAGTGCACAGATGAACGAGATGTATTAAGAGTTTGTCAATTGGGACACAGAAAGTGTCCGTTGTCCGTATTAACGGGTGTCCATTATAAGCGGGTTAATTTTAGAGTTAATGTATGATATGAGCGTGTCGCTGGGACAAACAAAACTGTTCATAATATCGGGGTGTCTGTATTAAGCGGGTGTCCATAGAGCTGCTTTTACACCACTTGAATTTAGTCTCTTGACTTGTTATTTTCCGATCACTGAAGTCGAGTGTACTGACAACCAAAAAGAACTAAGCACTAAAAGAGTTCATCTACGCCCTCCAACCAACCATGCAACAAGATGTTTTCTCATCAAAAGATTTTCTGATTGCTATGTACATCTGGATAACTTTGGAGGAAAGTTGTTTTCTTCTTTGTATTTTTCTATTGTGTTTGAAAAAATATGGTCGCTTTTATCGATCCACGCATCTGTTGCTTTGCAACTTTGAGCATTGATCACTCAAATAGTGACTAGTGGCTGCCGGCCGTTATAATATATACATGAGAATGGTAATCAATCAGCAATATCTATGGGCATGATAAGTTTGATCTTGCCTTCTTTGATTGTTGTAAAAATTAAGCGCTACATAAAATTTATTTTGAAGTCAGCTGCACTGTCGTTGAACTTTGTGGTGTACAGCGAGACACTGATAATTGATAATTTGCTTTGACCACCACATGCAAACTTAAGACTTGTAAAGTAGCTCCTTGTGTAATATTTAGTGATTTATATTTTGTAACTATAGTAATGTTGTAAGTAAGTAGTAAGTATTTGCAAATTAAAAAAAAATTCTGTTGGTTTTTCTATGGGGCGGAAACAACATACACCTGATTAAAGACTAAATAAAAGCAGAATATGTTCACAATGGATTTTCAAATTATCGTCACATACAGCCAAGTACTTGATCAAAACAAAAACATAAGCATGCCAAGTACATTGGTCTGTCATGGGTCTTTATAAACGGTAATGTCCAACCAAGTCATGTCTGCCAACCATCTGTCAATGCCTTTTATTTACATCTGACCTACCAAGCGACCTGCCGCTTCAACTCCCCTTTTTTCCCCATAACTCCTGTTTTACATACACAAAAACAGTTGTAATCAAAGGCCCTATGAGGCCATGACTGGATTTTTTAAGCGATGATGTCATCATTTAATGTGTTTGTGCGAGTTCTTGTCGCTTTTATTTAACAAGTGACAAATTAAATCGTCGAAGTCGAACGTGCATCACTTGTAAAGATCTATACGGATTTATGTTGTTTTTCATTTTGTTTTGCATTGGTTGTAAAAGAAGCACGTTCCAAGCGTGTTTTTGTGCTAGCGTGTGTACACTCTTTTCCCTGTACAGTGTGTACGATTGACATTGTATTTCCAGAATGTGTTTTGATAGTGCCATGAGCATTGATTACTGTGAAGATAAGGCGTCGCATAAAATTTATTTTGAAATTGGCTAGGTTGACCTTTGTCGCGTGACACTGATAATCTTCTGTCAGCTGGCGATTACTCAAACTTCGCTTTCAATTTCGCTTTCACCATCACATGCAAACTTAAGAAAATTCTGTTGATTTTTCTATAGGGCAGAAATAACATACACCTGATTTAAGGTAAAAAATAAATAAAATATGCTCACAATCGATTTTCAAATTATTATCACATACCCATCAAAACAAAACCATCAGCACCTAAAGTACAATGGTCTGTCATCGGTCTTAATAAACCGCAACGTGAAACTGAGAGTAGCATTACATGTAGGTCTGCCAACCATCTGTCAACACCCTTTTGTTTACATCTGATCAACTGAAGGAATGAAGGAAGGATGGCTTCAAGTCGCCACTCAATCCGTAACTCCTGTTTTGCATACACAAAAACAGTCGTAAAAAGGACCAAATTCAAGAAAATAAAGTAGTACAGGTAAGTTCATGAACACAATTTTGGGGTTATTGATATTAACAGTGTCTGTAAACACTAGTTATAGCAGTAAATGCTACAATCTTGGACAATTCAAATGAAAAATTAGGACCACCCCTCCCCCCAATTTCAATGATGGGAAAATGGGCGCGTTTTGGTTTTTGCGGCGATTCATCATTGATTCGGGGGGAGGGGGGGTCTAATTTCTCTTTTTATTCTGTCCAAGATTGTCTGAGGTCCATACTTGCGTGACCAGAAGCTAACCAGAAGCTAAATAGGGTCGAACTACACGTGGATGATGACAACGCACGTGGAGAAAAGAGAGATACCGTTCGCCTCTTTTGAAAAAATGAACTCTTTGCATGAGTGTGATTTGAATAAAATAGTAACACGAGAATATGCTTTGATTTGGATGTTATGTACTCCATTAATATGAACATTTAATATGCATAGTGGTGTGTAAGCCCGGTGTGTTGTCCAATAGAAGTGAAGGGATCAGATCGCAATAGCACCATGTGCGCGCTGCTTCGCCAAACTAATTCTCGAGCACTAAAAACACTGTATGTAGTGCTTCTTGAAGTGACACGATACTTAATATGTAATCACTTGTAAGTTGGCGAGTTTACTGATCAAAGTGAAAGCAAGAGAAAATTGTAAATGGAAACATACCCTACGCAGCGGTATTCATTATGTTAAGGGATGTTTATGGTAAGCAGTATTTTCAAGAGCTATGTAATAAATAGAGAAAAATGAACTCGCAGCAATTCGAAGAAATTAAAAGGAAAAACAAAGTGACCTGACCCCCAAAAAGTACAACTCTATCTGGTTAATGCAAGCTTTAATAATACGAAGAAGAATAAAAAGGTTCTTATTGCGCATTTAAAATTGTCAATGCGCTTACAATTGCATATGATTAAAAAGGATAAAAAGGATAAAAGCAAAAATGATGTAAATACAGAAATTCAGTACTAAGATAAAAAGAGTAAAAATATTAAACTAGCTAAAAAAATGGAATTAAGACATGCAATTATTAAAATCTATGACTACAATAGGTTAAAAACTATTATCCCCTCTTACGGCTTTATTGTAAAATAACAAATCCACTATAGTTAGGAAAATGAAGAATAATAGCCCCCTCCAAAGAAAAAAAAAACAACAAACCAAAAAACCAAAACCCGACCAAAAACTCCAAAAAAAAAAACATATCAACTAGCATTGAACCCTAGACCGATGTACCTGTTATGCGGCGCGCAAACTAACTTCGCGCTGTGCCACTGTGTCAATCAGCTATAGTAGTGTCTAATTGAAAGGCTCTTTATGCGCTTCACTCGGTTATTTGTTTCACGTTATTTTCTGTTTAAACAAACGTTCTCCTTCTATTAAAGAATCAAATACGATTTTTATTTACCAAGAGAAAAAAATGGGACGGTTTTCAAACTGTTTGTGACGTTTTCTTTCGATTTAGCACGGTTTCTTTCAAGTCCTACTAAAATAATAGTCATATCTTAGTCTTAATTTATGGAGAGTCGAAATCGTCCCAAACCGTTTGAAATCGATTCAAACCACACTCAGAGCATAGAAAATATCTTGGAAACAGTCCCAGAAACGTATAGATATTATTCAAGCTTTGTGCAAATGGGCGTTCTAAAGAGTTCATTTCATTCTAGTACTTCAGTCTTTCGCCATTATTTCGAATTATCTCCGTAATTCGACGATTCATGGACTCGATAGTTTTATCAATCAACTGCGGAGAAATATCATAGATTGTTGTCTGTACTCGATTACAGAACTGTTCATATGACTCACGTGTAATACCTCGGTCAAGGGCATCATTCTTTCGCCAGCTTCTTCGACACAATGTGAAAGACGTTCTCGATGGGATTTAAGTCTGGGCTTCTTGCTGGTATTTTTAAAAGTTCTGCATGATAACGAGCCATTGCATTGCGGGCCATTTTGCTATTTTGAGATGGATCACCATCCTGTAGCCAGAGTCGAGACAATCCTTTGCCGGCTCGAGCAAACATCGTGTCAAAATGCCGGTCAATAAATGAGGCAAAATATTGAGCATCCATCTTTTCATATCTCTCGCACATCAGTACTCCTTTTCCGTGAGTTATGGCAACCATCATTTTGGCAACTTGTCCTCCCGTACCCACTTTACTTCCTTTTGCCAAGCACCCTTGCTTAAGGCCTTCTGATTTTTTCCTCCAAACTCGTCCTTTTGGAGCGCGGGCTTGATCAAGGGGGTTTGATTTGTAAACGAAGGACACTCCGTCTAAGTAAAATGCGATTGTATCTGTCCATAAAGTCGGAGGGTAGTTTGCTTGGATCATCGAGGCAAATTCCACTCTTTTGCCTTTATCAGCTTCGGTCATTAGTTCCTTTTTACGCGCTTGCAAGAAAAAATAGCCATTTCTGTTTAGCAGGTGCCGAACGGTTCGATCACTCACTTGCCGAATTCCCGCCCGCTCCATCAGGCGTCGCGAAGAAAATGACCCCTCTTGGTCTCTTAATTCGCCAATGCTCTCCAGAATTGACGCCTGTTGCTGGGGAGTTATCTTTCTCCTTGCGCCGCGAAAATGTCTTCTGTTTGTAGGCACCGTGTCTCTCGTGGTCATTATGTGGTGTACACTTGCTGTGGAAACCCCGCATCGTTTGGCAATTGCATCTAATGTGAGATCAGTGGTAGACCTCAGCACTTTGATAGTAGCTTTTGTTTCCTCCGGTATTCTTCTCCTCGATGGCATGCTAATTTTTGTTCTGCGATGGCTGCTATAATTCGTTTTAACTCCCTCAAGAAATTGGAAAATATTGCTCCAGAAAACCGCCTTTTATTTAGTCTGATTTTCCCAAAATATCCAACTTGTAATGCCTTAACTTCGATTTTTCCCGCCTACAATTATAACTGTGACGCGCTTCACTGCGTCAAAGACCTTTTCACTTATCGCGATAATCACATTGATAGATGAACTTCTAATTGATGCTGCACCTTTTATTGTCACACTGACACCTTGGAGACAATCTTGGACAATTCAAATGAAAAATTAGGACCACCCCTCCCCCCAATTTCAATGATGGGAAAATGGGCGCGTTTTGGTTTTTGCGGCGATTCATCATTGATTCGGGGGAGGGGGGGTCTAATTTCTCTTTTTATTCTGTCCAAGATTGTAGCAAGTCATGCAATATCCTTTTTTAAAAGTATAACTTAAAAGTTATAGTAAATACACCTAAATTCTGTTCTAGACTTGACCTTACTGACCTTCATATGGTCACAATGTTTTTTTAATGTCATGGCATTGAGATTCTAGATATAAGTCTTTCTTCAATCAGTTATCAACACTGCCCTAATTCCCACGATTATTGTTTGCTCTAACTGAATTAGTACTGACCGCACTCTTTCTATTATCTATTTCCTGAGGATTCGCAGAAAATTTTGAATTAATTTTTTGCTGCATCTCATGAAAACAAAGTTTTGAAAGCAAACTGAATGTGTGGGAAATCCAGCCCAAGACCATGGTCAGCAGTGAAAATACCAATTGAAAGGAAATTTATCGTTTGCATTTTATCCCTTGCCTTAAAAACTAAAGTTTTCTTTCGCTTACTATTCAGACCCAATGAGTGTCTGACTTTGAGGGCGTTGGCCGGGATATGCCAATTCCATTTAAGTTATTTTTAGAAATGCTGCAGACGTCCATGGAAGTGTAGTTCTGGTTCTGGTGAAATGATTGTCCCAGCGTGACATTTGTTTTGTTGGCTGTTGAATTTTCATCATGTTTTTCTAAGTGGAATTTACAGGCATTTAGACTTCGACATCCGTATTGGCAATGGTAGTTTGCATTCATCGAAAGCACTCCAACGTAAACAACTTCTGAAGATGCTAAAATGTTATAAGAATTATGACAGGCCTCCTTGGATTTCCTACCGTGGGATTTTTTATCTGTGACTTGTTTGATAGCCATTTTCTTCAAAGTTTCGTTCTGAAAACCATCTTTTAATAGGTGATTTGCCTCATAAGATATAAAAGGAGGCTCTTTGGAAAAGGTCTTCGCTTTATACTGTATTATATTATTTGGAGGCATTTTAAATTGAATAAAGCATGCAGGTCAAAGGACAGAATGGTTTCCAGAAGTCTAGTTAAAAATTAACACTTTCCATTTGTTTATAGAGAAGAGTTTGCAAATTTACTGTCAGATAATTAAGAAAACCCATCAAATGTTTCGGTTTACAATTTTTTAGCCTGCAAGCCTGTTTACTGGCAATGATATGATTAAAGAAACGTTTAACTAGTATATACAATCACAATTGCTGGTTGAAAATTAGTGAGAATTATAGGTAGCTTTTGTACTGTGGTATACAACAATAAATTATTAAGTGAGTGCGTGGCACTAAGTTGTTCCTGCAGTCAGACCTGGCTGATAACTCCATGCACTTAAGCTTCTTGCAGGTCCTTTCAGCTTGAAGTAAGATTAACAGCTTCTCACAGGTTATGCAGTTTGATTTTTTATTTCTTGCCATCTGGTTATGCTTGCAGGTAAACCAGAAAAACATGGGGTTTTAACTTCTTTTTTCCATTTTATGCGACTTCTTGCTCGTGCATTACTTGAACAAGCTCCAACTGATTGAGAAACATAGGCACGCTAAGCGTGCAGGAGTTATTTTTTCAATTGATTGGGTGGCTTAAGGTAGAACTGGGTGTTAGTCCTGTTGGGATGGTCTATTTCATGGGTTGAACTATTTGTGCATGGTTCATGCGCACGGTCTATTGTGCCGACTAAGAGCTACTTTTGGAAAAATAACTCAAAAACAATTTTAAAAGAAGTTGTGCAAATGTTCTAAAATTAGGCTGCTTTCCCTTGTAAGTATGCAGAAATATGACTATGGTGTGCAACCGATTGATCGAACCATACCGTTGAAGACAATAAATACATCAGTAATTTCTTCAAAAGTAAAAAGAAAAAAATATCTGGTAGTCACTTTTAAGGTTACCTTGATGTTTAACTATCCATCCCCTTTCATTCCAAGCCGAAAGAAAACCGCTAAGTACATCAGAACATGGATTGAAAACTGTTGACAACATTTACCGTAAACATGATCACAAAACCGCAAACACGCTCTCTAATGACCCAGAAATTGCAAACGAATAGCCAGATGGAACAAGAAAAAAGTATTCTCGGGTTTCTGAAATGGCTCCATTATTTTCATCATCAATATAAAACAGAAACCTTTCTGCAAGACTGCAAGGAAGTACGTGTTTCTTTCGACGAACGCGAGAAACAAACAACTCTAGTCACCAGTGCATTTCGGCCAAACCACGTGACGATTTTACTTGGACTGGTCGGACTGGTACAATTTTAATTTCGCAACCAGAAGCAGAAACGTGCCCTAACTTGTAAGCGTAACATCATCAGTACCGATTTTCCCACGGCCGTGCTAAAAATAGCTTTCGATGAAGTTGTGTGACACGCTTGACTGCACACCCAAAAAGCTAGTCTTCCTTTCAGCCGTTGTTTTTTTGCGTGACAAGCCCAAACAACGGCTTCAAAGGAGAGGGTCTGGATGGGGGGTTACAAATGTCAGTTGTCAGTTAAAATATTGGCCAATTGTCAGTTATCAGTTAAATTTTATGCTATTTGTCAGTTGTCAGTTAAGTGGCTATTAATATATAATTAACCTTATAGCTTAATTATTGTTTTCTGACCCAAAATTTAGCTAAAAAGGGAATATTCAATGAAAATTATACCAGTAATTCGAAAATTGATATAATAATATCTAAATTTTCTTAATTCTGGTGTTGAAATGGTTGCAAGTGGCTTCTGTTTCTAGACGGTCTTTTAAAGACCCAGTATTTACCAGTATGCTTTGCGCATTTCTGTTATTGTTATGGTTTTCACGGGAGCGAGGCTTCTGTTGTTTTCCCTTTTGTCACGACTCGCAGCAAAACACATTCGAGGGTCTTTGCATCACGTGGATTTCATGGCGTTGAAACGTTTCTATCTTCTAACTAACTCGTTTATTGAACTTGCCGTATTCAAGGTATGGACCCTTTGCTTTCAATTTCCGCAGTGTCTGTGGAAAACGTTGATGTAAAATGCTACTCTGTGCTCCTGGGAGGGAGGGGGGTGGGTACTCTCTTATATAAGCTACAAAGGTATGTTTGGCCCCAAAGGGTATGGTTTTCGAGCCGTTTTGGCCTGAAATAGAGTATGGTTTGTGCACTCTGGTGAATCTGGTCAGCAACTTTTGGTGGAAACTATTTCTATCATTGTTATTATGCACCCCTTGAGAAGCGCAATTTATAAATGCTGGGAATTTGAGGCCCCTTGATAAATTTTTAGGCAAACCGAAGTAGTTCCTGGGTACAGTCTGGTCTGAAATAGGGTAAGGGTTTCGTTAAGCGTGATGCACACTCCCACCCAAATTTTTGGAAAGTACCCTCCCCCGGCGTTCTGCTTGTCCGAGCACAAAATTCCTTTCCAACAACTTAGCCAAACAAAACTCACCTGCAAAATATTGAAAAGATCGTAAGAAAGAACTACAAGAAAGACAAACAAATATGGAAAGAGTTCTTTATTACAATTATTTCGATTGGGTTTTGTTTAGAAATGCCTCGATGGTAAGCAACATAGATATCCTATCCTGACGCATATCGTCATGAATAAATAAAATAAAATAAATTATGGGAGATCAGTCTTAATTTGTAAAGCTCTAGTTCTCCTGGCCTAATTTTGAAATAACTGTAAAAGAGCTACTGTGTGAAAAGCTATATTGCAAAACAAAAAATATTACCTCTTGTTTGATTTTCAATCAGGTTGTGGGCCATACGGTAAACTATTAACGAAATATGCCAGTCTAGCGTCCTGCTGCTAAGAGTTAGTATAAAACATACATTTGTTTGAGGAGTTGTACAATGTTATTTATATCGAAGTTTAGTGGATATTTAACGACAAACAGGTCTTTTGTCAGTTGTCAGTAAAACCCACTGCAATTGTCAGTTAAATTTGAGGCAATTTGTCAGTTGTCAGTTCAAATTTTGGCCATTTGTCAGTTGTCAGTTAACCCCATTCAGACCCTCAAAGGAGACTACCAAAAAGCTGTCTGTCTTTTTTTCTTTTCCCTATGAGTAAACGTAACTGCAACCGCTTTGCGTTAGGAATATTAAATACACTAAAAAGGTATTGCGTCAGCCATGGAATGCGCTGACGTTGCAGCTTTCACTTTCGGTACGTGACAAACAAGATTATGTTTACTTTGCATAATTTGCTAATTTGTTTGCAATTTTGCGACTATTTCTTGTCGGTTTAGCCAGTTGAAGTGAATCTTTTGGCTGTTTCATCGAGGCGAGTTCAGAGATCTGAAGAAAATAAATTTGGCCGACGTAAACACTTGCAAGCATTACGTCATTGGTACGGAAATAACCGCATTGCACCGCCATACTACTAAAGATAGCCATCAACAATGCGAAGCTTGAAACGCGAGACTCGCACAACAACTACTATACCTTCCTACGGCCCTCACTCGCGGCACAAATGATGATTTTCTCTTGCTGCATGTGCCATCCAACCACGTTGTCAAAACACCTAATTTAATATTTGCCGAGCAGACAAAACGTGCCCTTGCAACATCATCACGTCATGAGCTTTTCAAACGATCGTACAATAAATAACTCATGACCCCCCATGTGAAGTCCTACTATTCCTAAGCAGGAAACGTCGAACCGTCTCCGGCCACATTCCAACCTCACGAAAATACCAATTATTTGGCAACTCTCAACCCCAAATATAAACGCACATGCCTTGACCTATTACAATTATGTTATTCTTAATTTGGGAGGAAAATCTTGAGAGATTTGTGGTCACTCGTGTTATTACTTAGCCAAAGCTCCCACTAATAGGAAAACTACTAATGCTATACTTTTAACCAAGAGAAAACAGTTTAAGGAGGCTCACAATGGTTTCCAGCACTTTTCCAGTTCTTAAACTTTGATGGGTCAGTACTACAAATCTTTATCAGTTGCTGCTACAATAATGATATCAAACAAATGTGCAATCATTGCTGAACAAGTTGTAGCCATTTTTATGACGTCATTGGCTACCATAGTAACAGTTTAGCCTGTTAAAAACACCCTTAATTTTGCATTTAAGTGCTTATAACTCAAAAACGAGCACGGTGACCCCCATTTTTTATTATTGAATAATGATGAGTAAATTTCTATCTAGCGGTTTCAGAGCCACCTTAAATTTCCGAAGGTGGCTCTTAAACTGCTAGATAGAATTTTTTTTAACTTTGTAAAAAGTTGCATCTCAACATACTGATCATTATTAAATAATAAAAAATGGGGGTCACCGTGCTCGTTTTTGAGTTATAAGTAAAGGCAAAGGCAAAATTAAGAGTGTTTTTAACAGACTAAACTGTTGCTATGGTAACCAATGACGTCATAAAAATGACCACAACTTGTTCAGCAATGATCGGAAATTTGTTTGATATCATTATTGTAGTAGCAACTGATAGCGATTTGTAGTACTGACCCATCAAAGTTTAAGAACTGGAAAAGTGCTGGAAACCATTGTGAGCCTCCTTAAACACCGCGCGGTTAGAATCTCAAAGATTTCTCGTTTAATTTCTTTAACACTC
Source organism: Meandrina meandrites (assembly GCA_963693305.1). Lineage (NCBI taxonomy): Eukaryota > Metazoa > Cnidaria > Anthozoa > Scleractinia > Meandrinidae > Meandrina > Meandrina meandrites. The sequence goes on along the minus strand of OY855905.1, from coordinate 16,033,512 downwards.
GCCCTTACAAACAAGCCACATTGCATTAGTTTGTTCCATTTGGGGACCAAAACAAAACGTTGCGCAAACCCGCAACACTGACATTAAAAATGGAAGTCACAACATTTATTCTCAATACACATATTTATTCTACTCAAAAACATCATAAAATTTAAAATAAAGTGGTCAACAAATACTATACCCATATTCTGTCGTCAACTGAACTAGTTGATTCGGTCCACTGAGAGAATCACCTTCACCACCATCAAATTTCCAAACACTTTTCGGTTTCAGAACCCACACACAATGTTCTCACCCAAAGCTACATAAAAATCAAGAACTGGAATAGAGACTTCAGACCAACACGGCCCAATAAGGTTGAATCTATAGCAAAACAAAAATGGCCGTACCTTGAACCGAAAACAAATTATTCATAAAAACGATCCATACATACAAGCCGCAATTTGATTGGTCCTTGATAGAATCCCAAATCTGATTGGTGTGAAATACATACACGAATGATCCACCCAACCATCCATCCACCATCCACCCACTTAATAACCAAATACGTCTTCACACCGACTAAGAGTTATTTTTTTGAAAAAAATAACTCAATAAATAAGGTACTTATGCATGTAGTATGTCCATTATAGGTTCCCAAATACTACACTAAGAAACTGACCTCCTTGTAAGTAATTTGGGTCCAATCCTTGGCTGCCAGTCCATATACTCGAAGTCGAGCTATACCCCCATCTATGACAAGAAAAACCGTATGTTATTACTAGACTAATTTACTGTCTAAAATGCAAGTTTTAGTAAATAAGCAGAGGCAAATCTGTCAAGGGTTAAAAATAATTGGTTTGTCTGTATAATGCGTGACAATATGTATGCATGTTGAGTTGCAAATAATGGGATTAAAACTGTTGTGTTATAATACACATACATGTAGACGTGATTGCTAGAGATTAGATACAGAATGAACATTTAATTGACAATAAGTTATTGATTGAGAGTCACGTGAAATCGTTAGACTCCTGTGCTAGAAATAAAGAAGTTAAATCGCCACTGAACCGAGTTATCTGGTGACTCCTGTTAGCAGCTTGCGGATAACATAACAAAAAATTAAGTTGGTTAAGTACATTGCTGCATGCTTTCAAGAAGTTGTTTCTTTTGTTCGTTGCATCACTCCCTCCTACCATTTATACAGCTTATTTGGCGATGCAGAAACATAATGATGACCTTTTTATTTTGGTAGAGTAGATGCATAGATGGGTATATGAGAATATGAAACATGGGAGCATTGCGATGAGCAATTACAGCAAGGAGTCTGGGAGAGCGGATGTGTTTTTGAGTCTCCGAAGTAGTTCAAGCCAAATGCGAACTCACTTGTGAATTTATTGCCCTAAACTTTCTCTAAAAGCCAAATGAAGTTGTCCAAAGCATAGGAATGGTGGAAAAGGCAAAAGCAAACAGGAGAAACGAGCAAGACCGAGCAGCTCAACTGGCCACGAACTTTAAGGTGACTCAATCGAAATAAATGACGCGCTGTATGCCTGGCTAAAAACTCTAATAACTTCACCATTTCTGACTCAATTTCCCTGAAACTTTCGCATTTTATACGAAATTTATCGTGGATATGTATGGAGACTGGTGCTGACATGAGTCGCGTGTAGTCACATCTTTAAGGGCTCCGCGTTTCCTTTCGAATTTTCGAATTTTCGTCGCGCAGCCCGTTATATGGAAGAGCAAACAACCTCCTCAAAGCGAACAAGATCCGTAAGAAGCAGCTCAAGCTCGACTGAATCATGCGCACCAACGGAAAAGCGTTCTAAAAGTAACAAAGTTGACTTCGCAAGGTGTGAAGTTCAAGGTGAGGTCGAAGAAGAAACGGTTTTCGTTATGGCCAACAAGTCGAATGATCCAGACATCAAACTGGACAAGATTCTAAAAAAATTAGAGAAATTAGATGCCATCGAGTCAACATTGAGGGACATGTCTTCTAGACTTACGAGGACTGAAACGGCGGTGGAGAAACTGCAAAGCGAGGCACGTAAAAGGGATTCGTCGATTAACGAGATGGATGCTGGGCTCACAACTTTAAATAAAGAAGTATATGAGCTACGAGGTAAACTCATGGAAAAGGAAGAGCAGATCAAAAATTTACACACGAAACATCTTTACCTTGAATCGTATAGCCGACGTGAGAACCTAAAATTTTTCGGCATAGAAGAGAAAGAAAGGAACGCTGAAGAAGGCAGCGAGGCCATTGACACATGGGCAGTCTTATGCGAGTTCTTGGAAACGGCGCTTGGTTTTCAAGATCCAAGACGTAGTATCGAGATTCAGCGCGTCCACCGTGTTGGTAAATCCGTCAATGTAAAACCAAGGCCAATTCTAGCACGTTTTCTGCCTTTCCCTGATCGGGAAAGGATTCTACGGCAGGGCTTCAAACTCAAAGATACCGAGTTTATGATACTCCAAGATTTTCCACACGAAATAATTGAGGAACGACACAAGATGATGCCGAAGCTCAAAGAAGCCAGGAAGAAAGGGTTAAGAGTATCCTTTAGCAAATCTGAACCCGATAAGCTGATAATTAACGGAAAGGTCGTTTCATAAACACTGCTATGTTATTGCTTTAATATCATATACATTCCTTAGAATTATTCTTGAGGAAGCTGCGCTGAACTATTGGGTTAATAATAAGGAACGGCGGAGCCCCCCTTATTAAGCGGCCATGAGTGATCGAGGCCTGCTTTACTTTCGATGCGAGTTCCATTCTCGAGGGCAGCACTCGGGATCTTTTTCTTGTTGCCCTTTTAAATTTCGTTTGTTGTGTAATTCGTTACGATTGTATTTGCATTTGTGTTCTCTTTTCATTTCTGTTTTTCAATATGGCTATTCAGGCGTGTTAAGATTTGACTCATATCTATTCTTAGTTTTCATTGTCACTTCATTAATGGTTCTCGATAACCCTTTATACTTTTTGTTTAGCTTTTTTCACCTTATTATTGTTCTTTTTTCATGGTAACATGGAGCCCAACAACGTTAATTTTAAATTATTGTCCTTAAATGCTCGAGGGATTCGAACTTTTGAAAAGCGGAAAGCAATATTTAATTGGCTTAGTAAATCTGGCGGAGATATTTGTTTTCTGCAGGAAACTTATAGCACTCGTGAAGTAGAAAATATTTGGAAGAAACAATGGAGGGGTGACTTGTATTTTTCTCATGGAACTTGTCATAGCAAGGGAGTTTTGGTACTTGTTAAGGGCAATTTGGATTTCAGTCTGCAAAAGGTTATGACAGACCCCGAAGGCCGTTACATTATGTTGGATGCAATTATTCAGGATTCGCGCTATTGTCTTTTAAATATCTATGCTCCAAATAAGTCAAGGGAACAAATTCAGTTTTTCCGAAATATCTCAGAAGAAATCAAGGCTTTCACAGCAGATTGCGATTCATCTATTATTGTCGGAGGTGATTTTAATGTCATTCTTGACGAGGCCTTAGACGGACGGGGAGGTAACAAAAAGAGAAAAGAATCTGCTAAACTTGTTGAAGAAATGTGTGTGGAGCACGATTTGATAGATATTTGGCGCATTCGTAATCCTACAGAAACGCGCTTTACATGGCGCCAAAAAACTCCAATTATACAAAGGCGTCTGGATTACTGGCTTGTCAGCGATTGTCTACAAGTCGACATTGACAAAGTGGACATAATAGCAGCAATTAAATCAGATCATTCCGCAATAACTCTCTCTATAAATGGTTTGGATGAAGGTATGCGAGGACCTTACTTTTGGAAATTCAACTCAAATTTAGTGAATGACCCAGATTACTGTCAACTAATCAGCACAAATTATAATGTTTGGCTCGAGGAATTTCATGAGGTCCAGGATAAACGTGTCTTATGGGACTTAATTAAATACAGGATACATCAGTGTACGATTAAATATAGCAAAAGTAAAGCTCGTGATAGAAAAGCGAAATTGCAAAAAGTTGAGGAATGTATAAAAGATTGCTCTAAAAAATGTGACAAGGACCCCTCAGCACAAAACTTGGAGGAACTGGAATCTCTTCAAGCAGAATATGAGAACTTGTATGACTTCATCACACAGGGTGCCATCATACGCTCTCGAGCGACTTGGTATGAAATGGGGGAGAAAAATAATAAATACTTTCTCAACCTTGAAAAGTCTAACAAAAAGAAAACCAGCGTAAGAAAAATCTTTACAAGCGAGGGATCTCTAACGCATGACCCGGACAAAATTATGACTGAATTAGAATCCTTTTATTCTAATCTTTATGATGGAAATAGCTGTGCGGATCCAGAGATGATTTCGTCATTTATTAGGGATTCGAATCAAGTTCCAAAATTATCAGAAAACCTGAGGAATATTTGTGAAGGGAAATTAGGATATGGAGAGTGTTATAATGCGCTACAGACATTCCAGAAAAACAAATCCCCAGGGAACGACGGTTTAACTGTAGAGTTCTACATTGCCTTTTGGCCCCTAATAGGAACAATACTGGTCGATAGCTTAAATTATGCTTTTGAGTACGGAGAACTTTCTAATTCACAGAAACAGGCTATTATAACCCTAATTGAAAAAAAAGGGAAGGATAAAAGATTGATAAAGAACTGGCGCCCGATATCTCTTATAAATGTGGATGCGAAAATAGCCTCCAAGGCCCTGGCGAAGCGTTTGGAGAAAGCCCTTCCTGAGATTATTCATTTCAATCAGAATGCGTTTGTTAAAGGAAGGACAATTTTCGATGCGATCAGGACAATAGAAGACGTAATAGAACATACAAAGCAAAACGGCTTGGCTGGAATTTTAGTAGCCATTGATTTTGAGAAAGCCTTTGACACTCTGAATTTCAATTATTTAATAAGAATACTACACGAATTCAATTTCGGACCTAGCTTTATTCAGTGGATACGCGTGTTGTATAATAATGCCTCGAGTTGTGTAATGAACAATGGTTTTTCAACAGGGCCCTTCCCATTAGGAAGAGGGGTGAGACAGGGTGACCCTCTCTCTCCTTATCTGTTCATAATCGCTTTAGAGGTCTTGGCAATTAGGGTAAGAAACGACGAGAGCATTCAAGGTTTTAAAATTGGTGATGAAACAGTAAAGCTCTCCTTATTTGCTGATGATATGACATGTTTCCTAAAAGACAAATTGTCCTATATCAACCTATTTCGCCTCCTCAAAGCCTTTGGAGAGTGTTCGGGGTTAAAAGTCAATCACGAGAAGACAGAAGCCTTAGCCCTCGGCGACAATTCTCTCTGGGAAGATCTATCGAATATGCACACCCTTTGTAATGTTATAAAGATTTTAGGAATACATTTCGGAGGCAACGGAAGTGGAGAGGCTTGTCACTCTTAGGGAGGATACAGATAATTAAAACCTTCGCCATCCCTAAACTTATGTTTAGGGCCTCTGTCATACCTATTTCTAAAGAACTAATAAAGAACGCAGATTCAATTTTCTACAGTTTTATTTGGAATGGCAAAGACAAAGTTAAAAGAAATGTTCTTTCTGCTAGCATTGAAAACGGTGGTTTAAACATGCTTGATATTGACTCGATGATTCGGACAAAACGGGTTATCTGCATTAAGAAATATTTGGAAGATTACAGAAGTCCCTGGAAATTTTTTCTCGAAGAGCGACTCTCGTCTGTTGGTGGAAGTTTTGCACTTCATTGTAATTTCAATACCTCCAAGTTACTAGTGAAGTTGCCGCCCTTTTATAACCAGTGTTTCGATGCCTGGTCTGATTTGAATACCAAAGCACCAACTTCGCATCAGGAGATTGTGAATGAAATTATATGGAACAACAAGTTTCTGTGTGTGAACAATAAATCTGTCTTCAGGAGGGATCTTTTTTCCATGGGCCTCTTGAAAATAGGAGACCTACTCTCAGGTAATTTTCCACCATCATTACCGCTAACCCCTGAGCAACGTTTCTTCCTGATGAGTATCATTGATTCCATCCCAGCTCATTGGCGCACAATAATTAAAGAAGCTTCGTCTACTCCAATAATTTCTCCAGTTCCAGATGCTCCCACCATCCTGGTTGATGAAAATCCTCTTACAATTGTTGATGTCTCGTCTAAGCAAATTTACCGCCTTTTTCAGGCGAAGAAGCAGGTTTTGCCTACTGCTCAAAAGAAATTGTCCGACAAGTACCCACACTCCTTGATCGAATGGGAGAAGGTTTACTCATTACCCTTTCGCTCAACCTTGGAATCCAAATTAAGAGAATTTCAGTACAAAATTTTGAATTGTATAGTTTTCACAAATGAGAAACTTTTTCGTTTTGGCATTACGCAATCACCATTATGTACTTTCTGCCAAAAAGAGAACGAATCCATCGAGCACTTACTTTTTTCCTGCAACGAAACTTCCGAATTTTGGAAGCATGTCTTGTCCTGGCTCCGGGACAAGAACATTTATGTTGGGGAATTAAAGGAAGCTGATCTTATCTTCGGAAAATTTGACGTTCAGGATGATTTCACCCTTATAAACCACATTCTCTTGTTGGGTAAATACTATATTTATTCTCGGAAATGCCAGAATGCTAAACCCTCTTTAAAAGGTTTTATCGCCAAAGCAAAGCGAGTTTATCGGATTGAGCTCTATGTTTCCAGGAAGAGAGATAAATTAGCTTTTCATTTAAAAAAATGGGAGAAGTTAATTAAAGATTTTACCAACTAATAAAAGTATCAATATTGTATCAATAATTTGTATTAGGTCTTGTCTTAAGAAGCCTTTTCAGTGTATGTATATTTATTTATTTATTTATTTATTTATTTATTTATTTATTTATTTATTTATTTATTTATTTATATATTTATTTATTTATTTATTTATTTTTTTGTCGTTTTGCTTTTTTGTGTTTTTTATTTGTGTAAGCTTTGCAAACTATCAATAAAAATGTTAAAAAAAAAAAATGTTAACATGTTGATCTAACATTCGTTAGTTTTGCGCGATGTTACATTTATTGAACACTACTTTTTGGATAAAATTGCTATTTACAGATAACTGAGCACTAAGATTTGGTTTTAACTTCTGCAGTTAGCTTGCAATACCATCTTGCCATGACTGTTCAAGTTTCCGCAAAATCGTCGGAACAGAAACCCCGGCACAATTTGGACATCAAAATATTAACTCCGGGCAAACTTCGAAGTTTGGAGCACTCCAGCGCTTCCAAATTTCACCTAAAAGCACAACAACCGAAGAAAAAGAAGGTTCAATGTATCAGTTTTATTAGCTCCAAATCACATTTGGCTATTTGAAACGATGACAAAGTTTGAGCTAATGTTATAAACTCACCTTTTGCGTCAAAATGTAGCGAAGTCGCCAAATTTACGTTTTTCTGAATTATATGAAAACTAACCGGACGAATCGAATAAAACTACTGGAACATAAAAATGAATATCTCACACGCACTTTGCACTATTTTACGTTTCTGGAGCTGCCTTGATGTGGATAAAATATATTTTTAAAGTGGAGCACTGCTTCAACTCTGTTGTGAACACGGCCTTCTTGTTGTTTGAATTCTACTGCTGACGCTATGTAAATTTTTTGGAGTTGATGAGAATTTGAGGAATTTGCACATGGACTAGGGGGATGCATTGACAGTGTTCCGTCGCTACATGATTTGATTTTTCATCCAAAATAAGTCAAGGAAAACAATCCTTACACAGACTTTAAAACAAGAAATGGGGAAAATCAATAAATCAATGCATATTTTTACAAAATAGCTATGCTATTAATGATGCTGACGTCGCTGATTACCCTTGCATGACCTCAGAAATCAGAGCATATAGCGACTAAACACTGTCAATGCACCCCCCTAGTCCATGTGCAAATTCCTCAAATTTTTATCAACTCCAAAAAATTTGCATAGCATCAGCTGTAGAATTTAAATGACAACAAGGCCGTGTTCACAACAGAGTTGAAGCAGTGCTCCACTTTAAAAATATATTTTATCCACATCAAGGCAGCTCCAGAAACGTAAAATAGCGCAAAGTGTGTGCAAGATATTCATTTTTATGTTCCAGTAGTTTTATTCGATTCGTCCGGTTATTTTTCATATAATTCAGAAAAACGTAAATTTGGTGACTCCCCACATTTTGACGCAAAAGGTGAGTTTATAACATTAGCTCAAACTTTGTCATCGTTTAAAATAGCCGAATGTGATTTGGAGCTAATAAACCGATACATTGAACCTTCTTTTTCTTCGGTTGTTGTGCTTTTAGGTGAAATTTGGAAGCGCTGGAGTGCTCCAAACTTCGAAGTTCGCCCGGAGTTAATATTTTGATGTCCAAATTGTGCCGGGGTTTCTGTTCCGACGATTTTGCGGAAACTTGAACAGTCATGGCAAGATGGTATTGCAAGCTAACTGCAGAAGTTAAAACCAAATCTTAGCGCTCAGTTATCTGTAAATATCAATTTTATCCAAAAAGTAGTGTTCAATAAATGTAACATCGCGCAAAACTAACGAATGTTAGATCAACATATTGACATACATATTATTCCACGATAAATTTCGTATAAAATGCGAAAGTTTCAGGGAAATCGAGTCAGAAATGGTGAAGTTATTAGAGTTTTTAGACAGGCATATAGCGCGTCATTTATTTCGATCGAGTCACCTTAAGAAGATGGCCACCATTACAGTACTAAGAACTTTTAGCACTTTACAAAGCACTTAAAAAAGCGTGAAGATTGCAAGTTTAAGAACCCTCCTTGATGCAGCAAAAGACAAATTAAAAACTCTGAATGATAAAGTGCTCGCCCTTGAAGCTTCCTTGCAGTTTACACAAAAAGAACACGAGGAGGTCAAAGACCGTGTGGCGACATGCGAAAAAGACCAGATAAGACAAGAGAATGAATTGACCCGTCAAAGTATCTATAGCCGCAGATGGAACCTGCTCTTCTTTAAAATTAACGAAAGCAAAGACGAGAATTGCCAAAATATCGTAAAAGATGTATTGATAAACAGTCTTGGAATTGAAGAATTGGGCAAGAAACACCACAAAGTTAAACTGCCAATACCAATAATTGCATGGTTTACCTGCCGGGCCGAAAGAGATTACGTATGGCACCAGGGCCACAATTTAGAAGGATCCAACATCAGGATGGCGGAAGACCTTCCCTTCCACGTTCACGAAATTAGAAAAAATATTCTAGTCCCAGCATTGAAGAAGGCTAAAAAAGTCGCAAATGTGAAAGCATCTATTGTCAGTGACAAGCTGGTAGTCAACGGCTGGCATTACACCTTCAACAAAATCCCCATGCAGTGGACAGACGATCAAGTCCAACAGCAACATGTCCCCGCTCAAGAAATCCAAGATTTTGATGATCCCACTACACTCGAATTTGAACCATCTCAAGAAACATCAGAAATCACATAGAAAGTTTATCTGCAAACATTTATTTAAAACACAAGAAAGTTGTTTACCCCCTTATTTAAGCCATCACCCTGTTGAGTTGCAGGTCTGACCTTTCTTATTTTCATCTAACTTTTATACAGATCTATAAAGGGGACTCAATAAACTAGCTTCATTAACACCATAAGCTTCGACCAGACTGAAACGCGAATTTCATTATGTTTCCAATGTGTTCTGGTCTTATAGATCGTTTTCACGTGACGTCATCAGGTACCAAAATCCAAAACTAAAGAGACACCATAGTTTTTATCCACATCAGACATAAGAGGTACTAAAATGATATCTATTTGCGACTTTTCAGCTCAGTGGCGTCCTTCATTTGAAAATCAGCGCCCTTTGAATTTCAGAGTAATGGTGGTGCGTGACACGCAGTTACGATCGTGTTTGTCAAAAAATATACATTTAAATGTGATTTTTAGCCATTTGAGAAGTTAAAGTAGCAGGAAATATGTTTATGCAAATGTTTGTTTGTCAAATACCGATAATCAGTGGCTTAGACGATCAAAGTAAGTTCCAGATGTTTACAGCATTTTCTGGCTGCCATATTGGTGTACCACAGAGGTACACCAATATGGCTTTTCCATACTGGGCTCTGTAAATTTGTGCAAAACATTTTGACGAATATCTAAAGTTTGGAACAGCGCACTTGGAGAAATTACTTCTTTACTTCTCTCCTATAATATCCTATTTTCTTGACCTCATTCACTCAATAGTTTTTCGATTTATATTTTTGTTTTGTGTGACTTGTCAACGCACCTACGCTCCAAACGATGTAAACCAACAAGTCTCTTTTTTCAAAGCACTTCAAGAACAGCTCCAAGAATTCTCTGAAGAAACCATCATAATAGGTGGCAATTTTAATTTCACCTTATCAGAAAAAGATAAAAAAGGAGGTAATCCAAGCAACATCAAGCATATGGTAGTCAAAGAAATCAAGAAACTGTGCAACTTTTACGATGTAAATGATATTTGGTGTTCTCTTAACCCAAGTGCGGAGGAATTTACGTGGAGAAATAAATCGTTTAAAATTCAATGCCGCCTTAATTTTTTTCTGATTTCTAAAAAGCTGAGCGATTCAACCAACAAATGCAAAATCGTATACGCACCCAAAACAGATCATTCGGCAATACTGATACATATAAAATCCGATGAACTAAAGCATGACAAGGGTCCCGGCTTCTGGAAGTTTAACCAATCGCTTCTTAAAGATGAAATTTATGTCACCAATTTACGTGCAGAAATAGCCACCTTTAGACAAAAATAATTTTAATGACATGGAGGACTTAGGCCTCAAATGGGATTTAATCAAGATTGAAATGAGAGGTTTTACAATGAAATATTCTAAAAATAAAGGAAAGAAAAGAAAATCTACAGAAATAAACCTTCAAAATCAAATCAACAAACTTTACAAAAAAGCGGAAAAACAACCCAACAACAAGCAAATTATTAACGAAATCTATTACGCTAGAACCCGTTTAAAAAACATCATGCAACTTAAAACAAAAGGTACGATTCTTAGAAGCCAAATCAAGTGGCACGAGCACGGGGAAAGAAACACAAGATGGCAGTTTTATTAACGACCAGTCTAAAATCTTACAGGAACAAATGCGCTTCTATAAAACTCTTTATACATCAGGTAAACAAAGGTCTTCAATTTAAATGATGTTCACCAGATTTGCACGGAAAACATAATTCCTTTAGAAAATGGCGATGAATTATTGTGTGAAGGAAAAGTGATGCAAGAGGAGTGTCTAAAAGTGTTACATGAGTTCAAAAACAAAAAATCGCCAGGTACATATGGGTTTCAAGCAGAATTTTATACGCATTTTTGGAAGGAGCTGCATGCTGATATGTTGCACAGTTTTAATTATGCCTTTGATAGTGGAAAACTATATCCCAAAAACGCGGAATCAAAACGCTCATCCCAAAACCGAACAAAGATACCTCTGTACTCAACAACCTCAGGCCCATATCACTTCTCAATACTGATTATAAAATTCTAACTAAAATCATTGCAAAACAGCTAGAAAAAGTTTTTCCAAAAATAATTAACCCTGATCAGACTGGATATATAAAAAACTGGTACATTGGTGAAAACGTTCACTTAATTTGCGACATCATGATGTATACGGAAAAGAACAACATTCCAGGAATCGCTCTTTTTATAGATTTTAGGAAAGCCTTCGATACCATTGAATGTGACTTCATTAAAAACTGCCTAAAATTATTCAATTTCGGACCCGACATTCAAAACTGGGTCAACATTTTATATAATAATGTTTCCACAGTTGCGTTCTAAATAACGGATTTTCGTCGGAATTTTTCCATTTAGAGCGAGGTGTTAGACAAGGTTGTCCTTTGTCCGGACTGCTATTCGTAATTGGCATAGAAATACTTGCAAGGGCAATTAAAACGATGCTACCATAAAAGGCATTAAAATAGGTGAGAAAGAAATTATGGTCTCTCTATATGCAGATGATACTACTGTCTTTGTTTGTGACCTTGATTCTGTCTCGCACCTGGTAACTCTACTTGATAAGTTTAAAAATAATCCGGCTTGGAAATCAACACTACAAAGACCGAGGGAATGTGGCTCGGTTGCTGGAAAATAACCCCCAAACGCCCTTTGGCTTTCGCTGGCCTCGAGACCCAGTAAAAGCTCTTGGTATTTTCTTTTCTTATAACACAAATAAAGCCAACGAGTTAAACTTTGCAGAGAAAATCCGAAATTTAGATAAGACACTAAATAGTTGGAAGAGAAGAAATCTAACTTAAGGAATTTCTAAATTAATCTATAATGCGTCCGTTCTTGTTATCCCAAAATTTTTTTATCAAGGAAATTGAAAAACTAATTTTCAATTTTATTTGGGACGGAAAACCCCCAAAGATAAAAAAGTCGACTATCATTGGTGAGAAAAAACATGGCGGACTCAAGATGATCGATTTTAACATCATGAATAAAGCTCTAAAGGTTGCTTGGATACCACGTTTGCAGACCAGATCTGATGCATCCTGGAAGATCTCATCCCTGAGATCGCTTTGGAAAATTATGGAGGACTGTCTTTTCTGACATACTGCAATTACGACATTAATTATCTGCAAATTAATCACCTCCCCGGCTTCTATTGTGAAGTCTTAAAACATTGGCAAAACACAAAGTAGGCCTTTCAAAAGGACAATCATATCTCCCCACAATGAAATAATTTGCAAATAACCGCAACATAACAATGGCAAAGCGCCTTTTTATAAAAACTGGTTTGAAAAAAATATTGTACGTCTTTGAAGACCTCCTTCACAACGACGGTAATTTCCTTTCTTTTGATCAATTTTCCAGAAAATTTAATCTTGAAATGCCTTTTACTTTTTATTTTGGATTAATAAATTCCATTCTGACTAACTGGAAATTAGCAATAAAACGAATTCCCCGGCAAATGTCGGAAAATGAAAACTACAAGACATGATCTGCACCAAAAACGTCTACTCTGCTATGTTAAAAATCTTCATACCCCCAACTGCAGAAAGCAAAATTTTAAGATGCGGTGAGGAGGCGAATGCCCAAGAGCTTCAAAATTGAGCCTTCTTTGAGCTTCTACAGTACCGCCCGAAACTACTTACCCATTTGCCGCGGTCCTACCTCGGTCAAACTGCAGATCGATACTGCGTTCTCACCTCGGCATAGACGCGGCGTGCCGCGAAATATCTCTGGTTTTACCGGGGGTTTTTGCGGCAAGCAATACCGCGGTAATCGGTGAGCACGGTATAGTTGAATAGGCTTACTTACCTTTTGTTTAGAGTTCATTAAGAACAACAGGCAAGATTTCACGCTTCGATGATATATCACTCATCTCATAAATTCAATGAAACTGCCGCTTCAAGAGAAGCTCAATACCGATTTGGAAACCGGCGAGTATAAATTATCCCGGCTGTGAATACTTGCAGGATGTCTTTTTGTCTAGGAAAAGAAAATCATCCTCTAGACTAATAAAACGACACACCAAAAAGAATCGTCGTCAACAAAACCAATAGATTTCTCCGACAACTATCAAGTTTTGGTTCAGAAAGAAATGGTTCGTGGAAACGTTCACGCATTATATTCCTGCCGTATACTCGGGAGTTTGTAAACAACGCAACACTTGCATTCATTCAGTGCGATGTCTTAAAAACATCTTTTCAAATGGGTTAAACTTGCTTGTCTGGCTATAAAGAACGTAGTTCTATAACGAATATCGTTCAGTATTTCGAGATAAACAGACATCTTAAGAGTTTACAGCGATGAATTCATAAGTTGCGATACAGCTATCAACAACAAGCGTGACAGCATGTCCTGCGACTAGGGGTTGACACATTATGCTGGCATAATTTCGAGCATAATACTATATGTGGAGCATCGAGCATAATGCCGGCATAATAGTGCATTTTGCCGGCATAACAGTGTCATTTTGCAACATAACAGTAACTAGCTTGAAATTTTATAGTTTTAACTTAATAAATGGACAATAGTAGCTCTAAAAAAGGAAATAACTGTTATTTCCTTTTTTAGAGCTACTATTGTCCATTTATTAACTTAAAACTATAAAATTTCAAGCTATTTTAATGTTCTAGATGGTTTCCATTACCGTTGAGCACTTTAGGCTTGTTCCCAGTGCATCCTCAACTGGGTTTAGCTCTTTAGGCCTGGTTACTCTCACTCTCGGAAAAAAAATTTACGGCACAATTATGACTCACCGGGGTCTGGGAAAATTTTTTTCACGGCATAATTATAACTCACCGGGGTCCGGGAAAAAATTTGCGGCATAATTACGAGCATAATAGTTACTGTCGAGCATAATTTGGAGCATAATAGTCCGTTTGGGGGGCAGTGCCAAAAAGCATAATGCTCGATTTTAGGAGCATAATGTGTCAACCCCTACCTGTGACAATAACATTTGCGGTAAAGTAAATGAACTGTGCAGTCATGAGCACAAGCACAACTTACAAAAGATTGTTTCTTAACTTTGCGAACGCTTACTACGATCGAATATAAGTTTTCCAGAAGAACAAGGAATCAATAACATTTGCAGGAAATGTGTTATCTTTCGGGACACATTCATAGTTGATTATGCAAATTTCGGCTAATTCCAACGAGTTGTTTATTTGTCGTGCAGCTAGACGTTTTGTTTCTTTTGCTGATAAGAATTACTTTATTCCGACTAAAAGTAAGGTTTTTCGGTCAGTTTTTCGGTCAGCCCCGGTCGGCGATTAGTGTTATGATATTTACGTCTTGATGAAAAGTTTAGAAATGAAGCATGTTCATTATGTCCCGCCGTCCCCGACATGCCGTGTGCTGGGAAACAACTAACGATCTAAAATTGATTTCGCTTCTTATTTATCCAATCTGTGTGGCAAAGTTGAAAGAAACAATAAATATCCAGACTTTTGCCGAGTAATAATACCTCCAAATATACATATACGCAAAATTTTAATGGCGGGGCTAAAGAACAGGTCACAGGTCACAGGTTACAGGTCACAGGTTACAGGTCACAGGTCACAGGTCATGAAAAAATAAAAAGGCAAAAGAAAGAAAATCGTACTAAACAGGCCCTTTCCTCAAAAAATGTTCGGCCCTAACCATTTCTGAAATAAATAATATTAAACCTTTAAGGTCGAGGTCTTTCTAATTTTTTTCTTCTTCATCAAAAATCTTTTCTCAGTACTTCTTTTAATCTGCTTACCGGTACCGTGCGCTTAGCCAAGAGGACACACCCCACCCCGGCAGGGTTCTCCCTAGTTTTCTGCACAACAGGTAAGGCCGTTCTCCAAACCGGTAAAACATTTGCTTAATTTCAGCCATTTTTTAAACTATGGTTATACAGACTGCAAATTGAACTTCTGCACCATAACGGTCAACATCGCGTCGCAAAGTAATATCATCGGATGTTACTAGTTTTCGAATTTTAATAATTGCAACTCACTTGTTCAACATAAGGAGTCTAATTTATAAAAAACGTTCCTGATAAAAGTTTGAATGAAAGTTAGTTTGATGAATGTTTCATTTTGTGGTTCAATACTCTAGTACTCTTGTCTCTCAAGTATAACAAAGACAAAGAGAAATTGCCAAAAGCTACTTTCTGGGAAACCTCGCTCTGCTTATATCAAGTGTCACTTCAAAATCAGTGGTCTTCCGTCAAATCGCAAACGAACACACATATTCGTATTTTGTTCTTGTTGTTCAAGGATTTTATTGTCAAGGCTACTCTCGAAATGTTGTCTGAAAACGTTTTAAACACTTTTGACATGAATGAAAAAGATTTTAAGACAAAGGCTGCCTTTTCTTTCACCAAACAAGAGTGTTGGTCAGAAAGGAGAACATCGTTTTCTGCCGCTTCATTGTAAAACTGAACGTGAACAACAAAAGTGCGCTTGCGAAGAAATGACATCTGCCACGAAAGAATTTTGTAAGTGCCCCTATGGCACGATTTTTTCTTTATTGTTTTGATTCACCTTTAATCATTTGTAATCCTTTGAGTCACGCCAGGCGACTCATCATGCGCTCAAAGTTGTCTCGCGTTTCAATTCAGAGCACATGTCGCACCAGACATCGATTGTGTAATTCAAGCTGATTTAGACTAGAAGGTTTCGCAAGCGCTCGTGCTCGGATCGAAAGGAAAGAAATCGCGTCGAAATTGTCTCTTCACGAAGGAAAGAATAGCCATATTGGCATTAACTCTCGCCAGATCCGGCAATAATGTAAGTCTGATTTACCTGGATTATTTCTTTAGTTATTTGCTTGTCCTTAATTTCGTAAATCAATTATATTTTTTAGTTTCACGATACGATACAACAATAAAGAAGGCGTTACGAAGTTGTGTTGGTCAGTGAATTTTGTGCGGTCCAGCTAGCGGTAGACAAGTGCCGCTATAGTGAAAATTAAGAAGAACTGAAGAGTTAGCGAGAGTCTGCCGATTGGAACATAATGGACATGGCGCAGGCAAATCTTATGATTGAAGAAGTCACGAGTGAAGACCATCAAGTCTGTGTTGATGCGACCGAGAGGGACGTAAGAGAAAGAATTCCCACCGAAAGGGGCGAGTCACTTTGCTTGGAAAGGCTTGCAGGAGAACGAAAGGCTGCAGGAGCCGCTCTGAGGAAGCAAATTACGAAGGTGAGCTCTTTACTTGAATTGATAAAAGAAATAGACGCAAGAGTTCTAGAGAAAGAGCGTGACAGTCTTGACTTGTGCAGGGATAGAATGAACGACGCTCATCACAATTATTACAAGGAATTGTATGACTCTAAGGAATTAGATGAAGCGTATAAGTGGTTTGATATTCGGGATCGCGAACATTTCCAATGTCGCATCAAAATCAATGAAGCCTTGCACTGTGTGGAAAAACGAACCAGCGATAAAATGTCTCTGGTTTCTTCAAAATCATCGAAGCGTTCTTCTTCCTCTTCAGTAAGATCTAGAAGAGCAAAAGCAGCGGCTAAGGCAGCGTGCCTTCAAGTAGAAATGGACTTTCTAGAAAGAGAAGCGGAGTATAAGAAGCTCGTAATGCAAAAGGAGTTAGCTAAGGCAAAGGCTGAAGAAGAAACTATGCGCAAACTTGAAGAAGAAGAAAGGCAAGATGATTTACCCCCTGTCGCGAAGCACGAAGCTCCAATTCTGGACGTCAAACCAAAGGTAGAACCTAGTGAAACGAAACCATTGCATGTTGACAACATCTTAAATCCAAAAGCTTCACCCTTTGAACCCCCAAATGGTCCGGTTGTAAGCCAAGTTACACAAGCTGGTGAATCACCATCGCATGAATTAAAGCCGGAGATTTCCAGCAGAACAGACGAGTTAACCTCCGTAGTGAAGCTTGTCGCCGAGCAACAAAGAATGAGTCTGCTTCCAGCGCAGCAGCCCCCGGTTTTTTCTGGAAATCACTTTGATTACGCATCATTCATCAGCGCTTTCGAAAGTTTAATAGAGTGCCGCGTCAGTGACCCGAAGCAGAGGCTGTATTACTTAAGCCAGTTCACATCTGGGGACGCTAAGGAAACAATTCAAGGCCTCATTACCCTGGACTGTCCGGATTCCTATGATAAGGCTAGAAAGGTATTGAAGGAAAGATTTGGTCACCCGTATCGTGTTGCACAGGCCTACAAGGATAAGCTGAATGCTTGGCCTCCTATAAGGGAAGGGGATGGCGTGCGTTTGCAACAGTTCGCTGATTTCCTGGTGCTTTGCGAGCAAGCCATGAAGACCCTAAAGTACATGGAAGGCCTAAACTCCGAAGATACTCTTAAAAGGATAACTTCAAAGCTGCCAAGTAGCGTGGGAGTGAAATGGTGCCGTTTCGCCAACAAGATGTTAAAATCAGAAGAACGGCTTTCTACATTTCATGATGTTGTCAAATTTGTAACGCAAGAAGCAGACCTGGCTACCGACCCAGTATTCTCACCTGAAGCCCTCAAGGAAGCGAGGAAAAACGAGATCGCTGGTAGTAGCATCAGTGGCAACGACACCAACAGGAACACAACCTGGCGAAAGGGTAGACGAGACAAGAGCGAAAGTAGCTTCTTGACAAGTGCCACACCTACCGAAGAGCAGTCACCACCATGTTCTTCATGTCCATTCTGTAACAGCAAGCATCACAATCTGGAAAACTGCTCAAGTTTCATGAAGAAGACCGTTAAAGAAAGAAAGGCGTTCGTTCAAGAAGCTAGAATATGTTTCGGTTGTCTGTGCTACGGCCACATGTCAAGAAAGTGTCGAAACCGGAAGGTGTGCAAGACTTGTAGTATGCCTCACCCGACCGTCCTTCATGATGAAAGCAAGGTTTCTCCCAAGCATAGTAATGAAGACCAAGCAAGAGTTGTTCAGTCGGCTGAAGCAACTACCAGCTGCACCAGTACCTGTAATGCTACTGGAGCCACCGGTGCCATCACAAACTCTATGATTGTTCCAGTTCGAATATACCACCAAGACAGCCCCGAACGACAAGTGGTGATATATGCGCTGCTCGACCCAGCTAGTAATGGAACTTTCATTAAGGATAGCATACTCGAAGAACTGCAAGTTAATGGAGTCGAGACTCAGTTGAAACTGAACACAATGCATGGTTCAGAAGTAGTTGCTACTCGTAGAGTTGGTGGTCTGATCGTAGAAAGGATGGATAAAGAGGTCCACATCGAGCTTCCCAAGACGTACACAAGGAACGAAATACCATCTAAGAGAAACGAGATCCCAAGACCAGAGTCGGCAGCAAAATGGCCACACCTAAGTCACTTAGTCAACAAGATCTACCCGTACCAAGAAAATCTGCAAGTGGGACTTTTGATTGGCTCAAACTGTCCGAGCGCCATAAAGCCGAAGCAGGTTATTCCTGGTAGAAGCAGTGATCCTTATGCTATCCGTACCCTCCTTGGGTGGGGCATCATTGGTCCAGTGACAGGAAGTACGAACAAAGAAGATTTGGATGTCTTATGTCATAGAGTTGCTGTGAAGGAAATTGGCAGCGAAGAACTACCTTCCCATAGTTTTGTTGTTGAGACACTCGCAAAAGAGATCATCTCTCCAGAAGCAGTAAAGAGAATGTTCGAACGAGATTTCAATGAAGTGAAGTACACGGCTCAACAAACCCTTTCCATGGATGATCGAAGATTCATGGCGAAAGTAAAGGAAGGAATCACTCATCGTTCAGATGGGCACTATGAACTGCCATTGCCACTACGAAATAAGTCTTTAACCCTACCGAATAACGAAAGGCTTGCACAGCCCATCGCCTTCAGCAGTTGAAACTGAGATTTCGAAGAGATGAGAAATACAAAGAAGACTACTCGGCATTCATGAATGACATGATCAAGAAGGGGTATGCTGAGAAGATACCAAAGGACGAAGTTAGACAAGACGGAAAGATATGGTACCTTCCTCACCACGGTGTCTTCCACCCTCAGAAGCCGGACAAGATCCGTGTAGTCTTCGACTGCTCCGCGGAGTACAAAGGCGAAGCTCTCAACAAGCACCTTCTTCAAGGCCCGGACCTTACTAACAAGCTGGTTGGAGTGCTAGCGAGGTTCAGAAGGGAGCCCGTTGCCTTCATGGCAGATATAGAAGGAATGTTCCTACAGGTCCACGTCACTGAACATTGTAGAGATCTGCTACGCTTCTTGTGGTGGGAGGATGGCGACTTAAACAAGGAGCCTACGAGATACAGGATGACTGTTCATCTCTTCGGAGCAGGTTCGTCACCTGGTTGTTGTAACTTCGCATTGAAGAAGACCGCTGACGACAATGAGCAAGAGTTCGGTTTTGAACCAGCCGAGTTCCTGAGGAAGGATTTCTACGTCGATGACGGTCTGAAATCGGTACCTTCCACAATTGAAGCAAAGGAGCTCATATGCAAGACTAAAGAGATGTGTCGGCGCGGAGGATTTAATCTGCATAAATTTACAAGCAATAAGAAAGAAGTCATCAAGGCCATACCAGTGGAAGATCGTGCGAAAGGCATAAAAGAGTTGAATCTCGAGAAGGACGAGCTGCCTATGGAAAGAGCGCTTGGTGTGGGCTGGTGCATCGAGTCAGACGCTTTCAAGTTCCGTATCGTTATGCAAGATCGCCCTTTAACGCGAAGAGGAATTCTGTCTACTGTTAGCAGTGTGTACGATCCGTTGGGGTTCCTGGCGCCTCTAATGCTGACGGGAAAGGGCCTTCTGCAAGATCTGTGCAGAGGTAAAGTGGAATGGGACGACCCTATTCCAGAGAACGTAAGATCGCGTTGGCTGAAATGGAGGGATGAGTTACACCACTTAGAGAATTTCTCCGTTCGCAGATGCTTTAAACCAGAAGGTTTCGGAACGGTGATGTCAACCCAGCTTCATCACTTTTCAGACGCAAGCACAACTGGGTATGGTCAGTGTTCGTACGTTCGATTGGTAGACGACAAAGGCCAGATCCACTGTTCCCTGATTATGGGCAAGGCAAGAGTAGCCCCTTTAAAGATGGTGACCATACCACGTCTGGAACTCACGGCAGCTGTGGTGTCAGTGAAGGTCAGTGACATGCTTCGTCAGGAGCTCCAGTATGAACGTGCAGAAGAAATCTTCTGGACTGACAGCAAAGTCGTGTTGGGCTACATAAAGAACGACTCGAAGAGATTCCACGTTTTCGTAGCCAACCGTGTTCAACAAATCAGGGATCAGACCTCACCTACCCAATGGAGACACGTTGAAACGAAGTGTAACCCAGCCGACGATGCCTCCCATGGTATTACTGCCAAAGAACTCGTTGAAAGCTCAAGATGGATCTCAGGGCCAGAGTTCCTTTGGACTCCCGAAGACCAGTGGCCACAATCCCTCGAGGATCAAGAACTTGATACCCTGGCAGACGATCCAGAGGTGAAGAAAGTAACATCTTATGCAACAAGCACGCAAGAACCATGGAACATTGTGGAAAGTTTAAGCTACTTCTCGGATTGGCACAGAGCTTGTAGAGCAGTTGCTATCTGTCTACGCTACAAACGAAAACTCCGTCAGCTGGCGTACTCCAAGAAAGAAAGGTCTGCTGAACCAGTTAAGTGTCATCAAAGACCTGCGCTGACAGTGGAAGAAGTTTTGTCAGCCGAAAGAGAAATCCTCAAAGCAGCCCAGAAGGTCGCTTTTTCAAGAGAAATGGAAATGTTAAGGCCGTTTCAAGAAGGACAAGATAGATCATCTTCGCAGCAGAAAAAGAGAGCCATGAAAGCAACGAGTTCGTTGTACCGCCTCGACCCGTTCCTTGACCATGATGGAGTGCTGCGGGTTGGTGGTCGGATCCAGCGAGGAAATTTCACAGATGATACAAAGTTCCCGGTCATCCTTCCGAGGAAAGGCCACGTAACAAGCCTGATCATTAAGTACTTCCATGAGAAGGTTCAACATCAAGGCCGTGGCATGTCATTAAATGAAATCCGAGCCAACGGCTTCTGGGTTATTGGCGGAACATCAGCTGTGGCATCCAAGATCGCAAATTGTGTTACCTGTCGGAAGTTACGAGGTGCAGTCCAGGAGCAGAAAATGTCCGACCTTCCGGAGGATCATTTAGAAGAGGCACCCCCATTTACCTACTGCGCCGTCGACTACTGTGGACCATGGTACATTAAGGAGGGACGCAAGGAAGTAAAGAAGTACGTTGCCCTCTTCACGTGCATGACATCACGAGCTGTACACCTTGAAGTCTCGAACACCTTGGAAACTGACTCGTTCCTCAACGCCCTGCGTCGTTTCATCTGCAGAAGGGGTCCTGTACGTCAGCTGCGCAGCGACCAAGGTACGAATTTCATCGGAGCAAAACGAGAGCTCCGCGAGGCCCTGCAGTCAATGGATCAAGGCAAGATCAGCGCTGAGTTACTGAAAGAAAAGTGCGATTGGACGAACTTCAAGATGAATCCCCCATCAGCCAGTCATGCAGGAGGAGTATGGGAACGCCAGATCAGGACAATCCGCAGCGTGTTATCAGCCCTCCTGGAAAAGAATGCAAGTTCCCTGGATGGAGAATCTTTTCACACGCTGATTTGTGAGACCGAAGCGATCGTTAATAGCCGTCCGTTGACAGTGGACAACCTAAGCGACCCAGAGTCACCATCTCCACTGACCCCAAATCACATCCTCACAATGAAAAAAAAGCCGGTACTACCACCCCCTGGTGTCTTTCAAAGAGCAGACCTGTATTCAAGGAAACGTTGGAGAAGAGTACAGCATTTGTCAAGCGAATTTTGGGCCCGTTGGAGGAAGGAATTTCTTCATAGCCTACAAGAGAGGTCCAAGTGGACAAGGCCACGCCGTAACATGCAAGTTGGCGACGTGGTTATTGTTAAAGATGACAACAAGGCTAGGAATCGGTGGAACCTTGCTCGAGTGATTGAAACGTACCCCAACAAGGCCGATGGTCTGGTGCGCAGTGTCAAGG
The DNA here is from genome assembly GCA_963693305.1 of Meandrina meandrites. Classification (NCBI taxonomy): domain Eukaryota; kingdom Metazoa; phylum Cnidaria; class Anthozoa; order Scleractinia; family Meandrinidae; genus Meandrina; species Meandrina meandrites. Next base: position 16,011,161 of record OY855905.1, on the reverse strand, counting down.
TGGCAATCGGGGATCGCAGTCTCCCCAGCACTGGCAAGAGAGTGCATCCCCTATCAGTTTTGGAAAGACCAATTCAAAAGTTAGTTCTGCTGCTGCCAAGGGAGGAAAGACCGGAATTCCCGCATGGAGAGCCATTGTAGGAAGAGATTCAGAAAAGGGACTAGACACGGACATGTCAATGAACTCTGAACTTATTACTCTAATTTAGTTTCGTTTTGTTTTGAAATACGGTGATTTCAAGGGGAGCCATGTAAGTGCCCCTATGGCACGATTTTTTCTTTATTGTTTTGATTCACCTTTAATCATTTGTAATCCTTTGAGTCACGCCAGGCGACTCGTCACGCGCTCAAAGTTGTCTCGCGTTTCAATTCAGAGCACATGTCGCGCCAGACATCGATTGTGTAATTCAAGCTGATTTAGACTAGAAGGTTTCGCAAGCGCTCGTGCTCGGATCGAAAGGAAAGAAATCGCGTCGAAATTGTCTCTTCACGAAGGAAAGAATAGCCATATTGGCATTAACTCTCGCCAGATCCGGCAATAATGTAAGTCTGATTTACCTGGATTATTTCTTTAGTTATTTGCTTGTCCTTAATTTCGTAAATCAATTATATTTTTTAGTTTCACGATACGATACAACAATAAAGAAGGCGTTACCAAGTTGTGTTGGTCAGTGAATTTTGTGCGGTCCAGCTAGCGGTAGACAAGTGCCGCTATAAATTTGACAGAAAGCCCACCAAAAATATCGCGCATCTAGCTTTGAAGTTCGAAAGGTATAAAGCATCGTTCCACGGCTTAATTTTAATTTTTTATAATTATTCTTTTACAAGGATTGAATACCAAATGCATTGAGGCAAAAAAAAAATTACTTTTTTCCAAGGTAACGAATCCTGCAATCTGATTGGTTCTTAGCGCGGGCAAGATTCTCCTATATCTGCCCACGGGCAAGGGTAACGCTTTCGTCAGTGTGATTTGGCGGCAAAGCGAACGAGCCCTCGAACTCTCCAAAATCGAGGTAGTTGCTCAGCAACCGTTGTAAATGTAAAGGGCAAATAAGCAGTGGAATAAAAGGCGTTGAAGTTCTCCAAAAGGCGAGTATTGATTCTCTTTATTGACAAATTCAATTTATACCAGTTTTACGGACGTAGCTTGTCGATTCACACTGATTTTCAAGCCATAATTTGCAGTAAACTGCAAGTCACCGGTTTACATACGCGATTTATTCTTTAAAAAGCTAAATAAGTAACGGAATTAAAGGCCTTGGAGTTCTCCAAAGACCACTATTCATTCTCTCAATTGACCAAATCAAGTTATAGTTTTATGACCGTAGTTTGTCGATCGTTGTTTGTGCATTATTCGCACTGACAATTTTTCACGCCATTGCGGTTAACTGCAAGTCGCTGGTTTACGGACTCGATTTATTCATTCAAACAGCTCTCCTTTCTAATACTTAACTCCAAAATCCGAACACTGCTTATCACCATTCACGAAAATGAGATTCTTTGATAAAAAACAGTCAAATAAATTCTTGCAATTGATAGTGCCGTGTGCAGGCGGCGACCAAACTACACAAGTCATTTCAACTTCATTCAGTTTCACTTTCGCAAACTTTTTAGCAAAACAAAATACTGTGGGAATCAACACAGAGGTTTTTATTGACTTGTTAACTACAAATGTAAATAGCTATTTCAGATGCTGTTCTCTTTTAATGATGACCTTTTCCGTAAGAACTGTGGATTGTAGTGAATTTATTTTCTTTCGTGGTAAACATCATTCTTCACTCTTTAGCCATCGACTCAACATTTGATGCACGCGTACAAAACAAACGCATTTTGCAAGACAATCTTTGTACGTTTTTTTTTAACTAAACACATTAGGGTAGGAAAAAAATAAATAAGTTATTTACAGGCTTTGGGTCGGTCCGTATAGTGAAAAACTGTGACCTCGGCCTTGAAAATGCTGCACTCGGCCTGCGGCCTCGAGCAGCATTTTCAAGACCTCGGTCACAGTTTTTCACTATACGGACCTCCCAGCCGGCAAATAACATATATGTGTTATTTTTATTCTTTTACCTGCTGAATTCTCTAGGATTCCAAGTGATTTTAGGCGTTAAGAAGTGGTGCTAAAGGCGGTAAATTTTACCGGTTACCGCCTGAAAAGGAGAACCCTGCCCGGAAGGGATGTGGTCACGTGATCAGTTTCGAACACATGGACTACCAAAACCTCTTCTTTGTTCTCAGCCATTTCAGTAACTGCAACATCCAGGAAATTCCCTTCGGCCATATTTGTTTGATCGTTTTTGTGTGTGCATGCGCAGCAGCAAGATTAGTTCCCAGGTCTTTCTATTAAAAAATGTTTTCATGCGTACGGCGGAATAAAATCAAATATTCATGAAAGAGAACAAAGGCAAGGCAATGAACTGGAACTAAATAATATGTGTAATTCATTATTTTTCTATTTATTTCACGAATGATAAATTTTATCCCGATTTACATGTGTTTTTTGTAACGCATAAAATTCAATATTCATTTAAGTGACCAATTCCGTTGTTAACTTTTAAGAATATTCGATTTTATCCTGATGAACGCATGTGTCTCCGGTAACCTGTGACCTGTGACCTGTAACCTGTGACCTGTAACCTGTTTCCTGTAACCAGTGACCTGTACTTTAGCCCCGCCGAAATTTTAAACAAGGTCCTCAGTTGCTGAGACAGCACATTCCGACAAATGCATGACCTTCACGCCTAGCGCCTGGAGTTGTTTCGAACATTAACCTGTCACAATTGTAATTTTACTTTTCATCTGTGCCTCTGCTGTTTAAAGTTGTGATTTTTTGCTGCAAGACACTTTTGTTTATTATACAAAGTATCCAGGAGAGCCGCACGAAGAATTCGTATAAACATATGAATCGATCGAGACCATTGTTTACACACGGGCGCCTTTGTTGATTCACCGTCAGACACAGTAAAGAGAACCTTGGCGGCAGAAAGATTTTACTTCCTCTGGATCGACTTCCACTGTTCGAAAATTTTCTTTAGCTGTTCATCTGTTTGACCTCATCTGTTTAATAATTTTCTATAGCCGTTCATCTCTTAAACGTTCGTTTGCAAAGTAAAGCTTTTCGGCACACGCTGGCGAGTCGTTTGATTTTCACTGTCGCTTGAAGGATCACGGCAAGAAATGAAGCGGTTCTGTTTGGGTAAATTTAAATCGATGATTCAAAGGAACAGTGAAATCTTCTCATTACAGTGAAAAACCCGATGACAAGTTGAACAGGCTATCTGTTGCAAACTGATGTGTATCGAGAGTAAATTGAAATGAAACGACAGAAGTTCTATTCGGCGCGGCACGATTTTTACTCAGTCTTCCTTGTAATTTTAAATGCAGCAATTTCAGGCCATTGAAAGGATAACAATAGGGTCCTCTATGAATAACAACATACTTCTATAAAAGAACACTATCATTCACTTCATGGGATCTTTGTTTGCCGTTCACTGTTTTGATTTATAGCTCGCATCTATCAATTTTAAAAGTTTTAAACACAAAAAGTTCGGTCGAGCGATTGTTAACCATGAACTTACATGAATTACTTTTCACAGCTTGAGGGAAACAATGGGAGTAATTAGTAAGTATTGTTTCTTCACCGCGGTATACTGCGGCGTTCAGACACATTCATCCAAGATGAGGTTGAGCTTACCGCGACACCGCGGTGAGTTGGCGGCAAAACCGTGCGGCAAGGACGAGGTTTCACCGCGTGCTAATGGGTAAATACTTTCGGGCGGTACTGTATGGGACCAAATGTTTATTCAAAATATGGGCTAATGAATCGATACAACAGGAATTATCAGCGATGGGTAGAAAGCAGAACATAGCCACGAAGATAGCATAAAAACTGACAATACTGGCTAAACGCTTGAAAGCCCTGCTCCATCAAAGGGCTACAAAATACATAGAAAGACAAAGATTTCATGGAAACTTTATTGCAATTTCGAGCTATATTTTTCGGTTAAAGTGTGCAAGATTTATGCAAGAACCGTAAAACCGCATAAATTACACACCAGGCATGAAACGTGTTTGAAACTGACACCTAATGTGAACAATGCAATAACAAGCATGTTTAGGTGAAATGTGTTTCATTGAAACATGTTTATTCTAAACATGTTTTGGCTGAAATGTGAACACAGCTTTAATCAGTTCAATGAAACATACGGAAATCTTTTGTAATCTCTCTTTCTTTCGTTTATTTATTTTTCTTGTTGTTGTTTTTGATAATATTTTTTGTTTTGTTTTCTTTACCACCATGTGTATATTTCCTTAATACTTATTTTGTCTCTCCCTTCTTTTCATCCCTTATAATCAAGCATTGTAATTAAATTTATGTTGTATACATAAAAACAGTTGTAATTTCACATATACAGGTATTAGCCTTGTGATATCTTTTAACACATACATTCTACATGTACCTTGTATGGTTAACTTCTACTTTTGCTTGTAAATACTAATAAAACATTTATATCTTACAAAAAATTACAGCATTACTTTGATGCAAATGGAATCGGCAAAGTGAGTGCAGGGGGACAAAGGGAAATGGCGGGAGATCCTTTTGAGCATGCGTGGAAGCAAGGTTCACAAGCTAATGTGCAATCTTCTGGCTTCAAAATACAGCAATACCTTCTTGTGGAAAAGGGAATTGACATATTAGAAGTCCTTCGAAACTGCGATATCAATGGAAATCACTATGCATAATTTGGCAGTGCTGCAGTAGGTGAAGTTGTCAGAGGTGGTAAAACGGTCACTATGCGTGTGAATGGAACAATAGCTGGAACGAAATGGCCTAAGAATTTTTTTTAAATACACTTAATTTCAAACACATTGTGCTACAATATAATTTACTTAATCAAATTACACTTCTTTACACAACTTACACTACATTTCAAATAGACTACATTAAACTACATTGTACTGCTTTACAATTTTCGTAACTCTGTCCTTCCTTAAAGGAGAAGTTCACTCCAGAATGGCCATTTATTTTCTTTACGCCAATAAAACGTTTATACAAAAATATGTTATTCACCAAAATTTCAGCATCCAACGAGCGCTAAATCCCTACGAAATCTTTCTCTAAAGTAGCCCAAAATTCGACAACTGAACGCCGCCATCTTGAAGCTAGTAATGTATGCGTGACGTCAAAGAGTTCAGCCTGAAGTTTAGCGGGAAAATTTAAATACGGTACTCGAAACTCCTTGTTTCTTTGTAGTGGCTTTTGTTTGTCAAAATGCCTGTTTGTGCAGCTCCATGTTTCTCAAACAGATCTCCAAGAGATACAAAAAAACCTTTCACCTTTTCTTTCCTTTCAGACAGGCATTTTGACAAACAAAAGCCACTTCAAAGAAACAAGGAGTTTCGAGTATTTAAATTTTCCCGCTAAACTTCAGGCTGAACTCTTTGACGTCACGCATACATTACTGGCTCCAAGATGGCGGCGTTCAGTTGTCGAATTTTGGGCTACTTTAGGGAAAGATTTCGTAGGGATTTAGCGTTCGTTGGATGCTGAAATTTTGGTGAATAACATATTTTTGTATAAACGTTTTATTGGCGTAAAGAAAATAAATGACCATTCTGGAGTGAACTTCTCCTTTAAAGTTTACAAAAAAAACATGCACACATACACTCAATTAAATAAACATACGACGTCTAGTCAGGGAAAATATACTTAATACCTTTTTTGTTCACAGCGAATACTGTGCTGATCATAAAACGTTTTTTCCTTTAACTTACAATTACCTTTTCTGTACATTTCGAGGCATAATTACACTTGTCTGTTGACTTAGAATCCTTCCAAATGATATTTGAATTCCAATTTCCTAATAAATTTGTTCAAGTTTCCTTGTTTTGAACTAAGCTTATTGTTATAAATATAGTATTTAGCAAACAGAATGACATAGTTAAGCTTTTTTAACATCCTCTGGAATGAACTGGGGTCTGGTTCATTTGATAATTTCCCAAAGAGCAATTCAATTGTGTTAAGTGAGAAGGACGTGTCATTTTCCTTATTAAACCACTTAATTACTTCAGAGAAAATTTTTTTTGACCATCAACAATGGATAAATGATTGGCTTATCGAGTCGGACTCCTGACAGTACACGCATGCATTATTGTGCTCTATACCATACAGACATAACTCCTTTTTCGTTACAATGATTCTGTGTAGAAATTTAAAGTAGAATTCTCTCAGTTTATTTTCTTTGCAGAAACCTTTTAGGTTTTTGAAGTAGACATTAAATTTTATGTCACTAGTCTGCATCTCACATAAATTATACAGTGGAAAGAACTAACCAAAGAACATAATCGTAAAGTTTACCACAAGAAGAAAACTGCACTTTTAAGAAGCAAACTGAACTTAAAAATGTGAGGATTACACAGTTGTTTCCACATTCCACAACAGCCACGGCTTTGGCCGTGGAACGTCTATACATCAACGAAAACCTAACGTCCTTCTGAAAAGATTTAATGAAAGAAGCCAACCAAATGAGAAAAGATGGACTTTTGGTCAGTGTACACTGTATGGTCTATGGACGGCAAGATTTATGTGAAGACCTCGCCTGAGATGGCGCACCCAAATGAATTCATTCCCATGGAGACCTCGACAACGTATGACTGTAAGCTAGCCCAACTGCACTTTAGCGCATTTTTATTTCTAAGCCCTACTGATAAATTACTATTTTCGTTGTAAGTTCGAATTAGGATGGATAAGACACCTTTAGGCCATTAGATAGCATGCAGTTAAATGCTTGTATATGTTTGCGTTTTGTGTGTGTTTGTTTTGATTGTATTTGTCTGTGTAATTTTGTTGTTTTCTTCCCATTTATTTCATGGTGACAGTCTAGTCATAAGTTGTTATTATTGCAAATCTGTGAATTTCAAATCTGCTTATCAGTTGTTGCTTCTCATGATAAAATTATCCTTTGTCAACATTAATATGTGACGGTCATGTCGACGCAAGTGAAAATTAGTATCCTATCTTTAAATGTTAGAGGCTTGAGAAAGGAGTATTTTTAGATTCCTGAAAAATCAAAACTGTCAGATTACCTCCTCCAGGAAACATTCTCAGAACAAAAAGATGAATCGATATGGAAGAGTGAGTGGGGAGGTGCTATTTTCTTTTCCCATGGGTCAACCCATGGTAAAGGAGTCTCTATTTTGATAAATCCTTCAAGCAAACTGAATGTGGAAGTGTCTGGTAAGGATCTTGACGGCAGAATTGTGTCTATTAATTTGACCTACAATTCAGGCAAATGGCCTAAGAATGATGCACATCAAACAAAGCTTTGCATTTTAGGTGCAAAAGAAATCAGAGTGCACAAGCACATAAGTTAATGGAACTAAACTGTTACAAACAAAGAGGTCACATTGTTGACAGATGTTCAAACCATACCAGAAGCATGAGCAGTAGAGGGTGCATGAGTGGACCCTTTTGTCGCGCCAGCCAGTGGGCAGCAAGAAATAAATTATTTTAAATGATGTCATAACGATGGTGCAGCTCATGAATAAAATGTGCGGGAAAAGTACAAGCAGTACTGATGTCCTAAAATTTAAAGTACATGTAGGTGTGGAAATTATATATGTTGACAGATTAGAGAGCCCCACACGTAAGTGCACTCTTTTAGTATTGAAGTCATTTTCACAAGTGTTAGCTGAAATACTGGAAGGAAATTTAACCCTTTAAGCCCCAATATCAACATACAAATTCTCCTGACTGATCTCAATACATTTCTTATCATTTAACTTGGGAGAATTTGTTAAAAGATCAAAGCAATTTTCCTTTTGCGATCATTTTATTAATTCTCATAACCTTTTCTCTTAATGAAGTATTAATTTTGTGAGGAGAAATTTGATGTTGGTCACTCTTGGGACTTAAAGGGTTAAGCAGTATATTTATTTGGAAATAAAATTCTATAAAAGCATAAGTTAAGAAAACCACTGGAGTGAATTATTCATAAATGAAAAATAAAGCAGTGGCACCAGCATGTATGCACCTCACTGACTTCAAAATAAGGACAGCAATTTCACCATATGATCGAGCTAATAATAATAAACACCCGATAACTCGAACCTTTTTCAATTTTCCTTGGAGTTTCGAGTTATCAGGAGTCGACTGTACTTATTATAAAGGGCTTATTAAGTGAAGTACAGACACGCTTTACGTTTCTTAAAATAACATTCTAACCTTTGTGACAAGATGCTTGCCACCAGGAAAAGTTTTTTTAGAAAGTATTTTTTTTTAATTGTCCTCGAGTTTGAAATTGGTCTTACAGTATGGGAACTGAAAATCAGTGAAAATAAATTATAATGCAACAAGAAACCCCGTAGAACAAGAAAAAAAATACATCAGATTAGTTAGAAACAACTAATAAAATGTATGACTGAAAGAGAGAAATTATATTTGATAAGTTTCCTTAGGACTGAAGAGCAGAAATGTCTAAAAGGCAAATCAATTAACCTTACTTTTATACTTTTTGACCCCGAAGATTGACCTGAATCAAGAGGTACAGTACTACATGTAGGTTCATATGCCTTGTTATGAATTTCATGCTACAATATAACACAGCTTTTATAGATGACAACAACAGCCTTTTTAGTGGATGAATGAAGTCCTTAGAGAAATATATGTAACGTATTTGGATTGAAGAGTCTCTTTTTTACTTTAAATTAGTTGCACGCTTTTAAATTTTTGCTATGTTAGAACTGCAGCCAGAGCTATCAGGTAAAATATAGACAAGCTTTACGTTCTTAAAATAACATTCTAACCTTTGCAACAAGATTGTACTGAAAATCAATGAAAATTAATTGTAACTCAACAAGAAAAAGCATAGAAGAAGAAAAAATACACACCAGGTTAGTTAGAAATGCGTAATACAATGTACAACTGAAAGAGGGAAATTATGCTTGACGAGTTCTCTTAGATTTGAATTATAGCAGAAATCGCTATCAACAAGATGTCAGTAGTGGACCTGTACAGTTTCTGTTGTCATTGTTGTGCATGTCATGCTACAGTATACCTCAACTTTGACTGAGCGAGAAAAGCAGTTAAACTTTTCTTAGTGGATGAATGAAGCTCTAAAATCTCTTTAGAGTGTCTTGTCTTGTAGTCTCTTTCCCTGTTTAAAGAATAGCGTCCTATGATATCTATCATGTTATTTTAAGTGGAATTATTGAATATGCTGGATTTTGGGAAAGGTGTTGAAAATGAATTATCATTTCTGTTTACAACGCATACAATAATGGTGCAGGTTTGAACAGGATATTGACGGTTCAACTGTATTCGTAGTGATTGGAGTGGTGTTATATAGCAGATATAGTTTCCATAGCTTTGTAAAAATCAAACAATGTTCTAGTGTCACAAAAATCTTGAAACAAGACTGACATGAGACGGCTTAAAATGCCTTTGATTCATGGTCATCATGGCTAGCAGCATGATTTACGGGCACATGCGTATTGCGTATGATGACACAAATTATGGCCATACTCCAGAAATTAGGCTGACCTAGCAATGGCGTAGCCAGGGGAGGCTTCCAGGGGTTCCAGAACCCCCCTTTGGGATATCGCAATAGCTAATTCCAGCGAAAAAATATTATTTTTTAAAGTAAAACCAATGAGCAGCGCGTCTGCAAACTACTTGAGTTGTGAAAAGTTTTTATTTTTTCCTTTGCGTTTCCTGTGACTAGCGCACACTTCTTCAGGGAGTTTAACAAAACAATCAAGTATACCTGTATATATACCTAGATACAGTTCTGCATTTTGCAAAAAACAACACCTACAGATTTGCGTATACAAAACACTCCGCAATGCGCCTAGGAAACCAGTGAAAAAATATTGTTAAGGTGTGACATATTTTAAGTGTGACAACTATTTGGGCCCACAGTTTTAGCTAAAACAGACAAATTGACATTACTGCAACAGTCGAAGCATCCACGGCACCTACTTCTGGCTGATTTACTAGCTGACTAGTGAGTGACGGTACGCTGGGAGTGAATGGTACGCCGGAAAAATTACCTGGTATGCGGGATTTTGAGCTTCCCTTCTTAGAAATACTAGCTTCAATTGACGCTAAAATTGCTAAAAATTTATGCTCAGAATCAAGGAGATGCCATTTCTGGGGACTGCAAATTTGAAAATTTCCCGGGGAGGCATGCCCCAGGACCCCTCTAGAGGCCGAGCGCCTTCGGCGCTAGGTTTTATGTTCAAAATTACAATTCACATTTGGAACCCCCCTATACAAAAATCCTGGCTACGCCGTTGCCTAGGCAGCTTATATATTTTTGATATTGGACATTGGACATCTATGCTATGGTCAATTGACAACTGTCACAAGGTATCTGCTGACCAGTAATCACATGACCATATTGCAGGCTCAGGTGTAGAGCTCATCAATGTCTTATGTTTTTTGAAGTTGACTGCTGACTAGGTAATGGTTTCCATTGGATTGCAGGCTCAAGTCCTATTTTTTGTCTTGAGTAATGAGAGGTTTTTGTCAGCGGAATTTCAGCAATAGGAGTTGGCAATATTTATAATTATTTTTTTCTCAGTTCGTGAGCGGGCGGTATTCTACAAATCCTACAATCTGATTGGTTCCAGGAGCGGGCGGTATTCTCCCATCTGGCCCGCTCACGGAGTGATTCCGCCCGGCTAGGTCGCTGCGTTTTCATTTCGCGGCGAGACGATCGAACACATGAAAGTTTTGCTCTCCAAAATTAATGAAGTTGTTCAACAACCGTTGCAAATATGAAAGAAAAAGTAAGCAGTGGAATTCAAGGCCTTGAAGTTCTCCAAAAGGCGAGTATTGATTCTCTTTATTGACAAAATCAAGTTGTACCGAGTTTTATGGCCGTAGTTTGTCGATCGTTGTTTGTGCATTATATACACTGATTATCACGCCATTGCGCTTACCTGCAAGTCGCCGGCTTACATACCCGATTGATTCTTTCAAAAGCTAACTTAGTAACGGAATTAAAGGCGTTGAAGTTCTCCAGTAGGTGGGTATTTTTTGTATTTATTCACAAAATCAAGTTATAGTTTGTCGATCGTTGTTATGCATTCGCACTGGTTTTCACTCCGTAATGCGGTTTACTGCAAGTCACTGGTTTACAGACTCGATTTATCCTTTTAAACGCTTTGCCTTTCTGCTACTTTTTCCCAAAACCAAATACTGTTTATCACCATTCAAGAAAATGAGATGTTTTGATTAAAAACAGTCAAATTAATTCTCGCAAAATTGTGCCGTGTGCAGACGACCAAACTACACAAACAAACTTCATTCAATTTCACTTTCGTGACTCGAGATTTTTTTTATGCTCTCTTTTGCTGCTGCATTGTGTTTCTTTTTTAATATTAAAGTTACTTTTCTCTTTTATTCTGATGACCTTTTCCGCGAGTACTGTTCAGTTTTGTGAATTTAATTTGTTTGGCGGAAAACAAATCATTCTTCACTTTAGCCGTAGCTTAGCGATCGATTCAACATGCACATTGGATGCGCGCGTATATTACAATTACATTTTGCAAGACAATCTTTTTTGATTTTTTTTTTAACAGAGTAAGAAAAAAATAAATATATCCAATACGGACCTCCCGGCTGGTGAATAACCTATATATATTTTGGCTATGGAATCTTACTTGAGTAGTTGCATATGACAGTATTTTTAACAAATTGTTAAGAACCAGCAAAAAAAAGTGTATGGCCAGCTCTGCTTTTAGGCTTGGCTAAATCTATAATAATATAATATTTACTCATGTTCTTTACATGTAGATGATATTATTTATACTTGGAATATATATTCACACATCCATTGTACCTTTTTAAACTTCCTTTTCCTCTCATGGGACAAACTGTTGAAAAATGAGCCAGGAATCCAGCTCTCATAAATCCACATACAAAAAATCATAAGTGACGTGACGTATAAATAAAACCATAAAATTTACCTGGATAGATATTTAGTCTAAGATGAGTCCACCTTTGTGAGTTGTTGATACAGAAGAAATTATGAGCTGTTGAAGAGTAACCTGGTCTTAATTCAGTCACAGGCAAAATATCAGTCCACACCTGCAGTGAAAGACAAAACCTTTAAAATCAAAAAAATACAATGGGAACATTGTAAATAAATACTGGTACATAATTAGTGTGTTTTGAATTCAACTTAGTACACACCATTCCTGAACTGTATTACACGAAGGACCCCCTTTCCAATGTTGGAACCTTGCTTTACAATCTTTTACATGAATAAGGTTGCTAGAATCTCAGCATTAAATAATGGAGGGAGGGGAATAACAAAAGTGCAAACATACTTTTCCAACACTTTTCATTTGTTGTATGAATACAAAGAAGTATTTCTAGAGCAGATTGTAACTGGAAATGTATGATGAATTCACATGTAGTGATGGCATTGCACCAGTGAACTGTTTATTTACTACTGTTTCGGGTGCTAAAATAAGTACCTTGAACTGTCAAATTGACCAATTTTATTCAAGGTTGGGTACCATTTCTAAGAGGATTTTCTCTATTACATTTTTCATGTGGATATCCAGCATCATGTGGTATGGTTTTGAACAAATGAAGATTGTGTGAGCTATTGAGACGTGATATGCAACCCTCAATTCAAATTTCTGCGGTTTTAAGCCTTCAGAGCGCAACAGTCTAATCTTGATTTTTGCGTGAACATGAAAACATTTTGACGACTGTTTTTGCGTATGCAAAACAGGAGTAAGGGGTTAAAAGGGGGGTTTGAGGCGGTGGCTTGGACGGTCAGATGTAACCAAACAAAAGGCATTCACAGATGGTTGGCAGACCTAACGTGACTCTCAGCTGGACTTTGCGGTTTATAAAGACCGATGACAGACCACTGTACTTTAGGGGCTCATGTTTTTGTTTTGATGGGTATGTATGATGATTTGAAAATCGATTGTGAACATGTTCTGCTTTTATTTAGTCTTAAATCAGGTGTATGTTGTTTCTGCCCCATAAAACCAACAGAATTGTCTTAAATTTGCATGTGATGGTCAAAGCAAAATTTAAAACGAAGTTTGTCACTAGCTGACAGAAGATTATCAGTCTCACTCTGTGCACGACAAAGGTCAAAAACAACGCAGCAGATTTCAAACAAATTTTATGCAATGCTTAATTTTTACAACAATTGAAGAAGGCAAGATCAAACTTATCATGCTCAAAGATATTGCTGATGGATCACCATTCCCATGTATATATTATAATGGCCCATAGCCGCTACTAGGTATTCGAGTGATCAAAGCTCAAAGTTGCAAAACAACAGATGCGTGGATCAACAAAAATGATCATATGTTTGCAAACACGCATAGAAAAAGTTATCCAGATATACACGCAATCAAATTCTACCAAAAAGTCGTTCCATATGCCATTGAGTTCACCACAAAATCAGACTGTGGTTCAAAATTGCAATCATCGGCAAAGATAAAATTGCAACAACACCAATATACTTAGCCGTACAAATGTTGTACAACTCAGCAAAGCCATTGGGAGCTGCACTCAAAAAGCCAAGGTTCTTGTTGTGACTGCAAAGTTTATGACGAACAATCTTCTTATCATGATATCAGAACCTGGCCAACTGAACTGATTGTAGAATATCTTGCGCCGCAGACAGACAGTGAAATGCGAAAAATGATAAAACGAAACGCACACGGTATTATATTTTCCTCTTTCGGAAAAATAACAACATGAAAATATTCGTTCCACGGTCAGTTCTATTTTTTTGCTGAACTGCTGTCGTTCATAGTTAGACATAATTTTGATTTTGATGCCGTGAAAATGGCTTTCCTTAGACAACAATGGTAAAATAAAGCGCAAAATCGCGAAAGAGCCATCCACGGATTTGATACATGGAAATTCAACTAACAACCAGAAATGAACTGAATTGGTTGAAATGTCAGTCCAGCACCCTAACCATTAGGCCACTGCACTGTATTTAGAACTGGATTATTTTGTTTAGGAGAATGTCAGATATTTATTGCAAAATATATTTGAATAAATTTTTTTCTAAAAGAAAAATACAACATAAAGTTCTATGTCAAGCAAGAGCTGATTATTAAATTAAATTATAATAGTTATCTCTAAATATGTGTACATTGAAGAGCACAGTCATTTATAGTAATAATTTATGTACATAAGATATGTCCAGAAAGTGCTGATTAAATTAAATAGTTACATGTAAATAAGTGTACATTGAAGAGCACACTTATTAATAAAACGTCGACGCAGAAGTTTTCGAAACCTGTGTTTCATGACCAGAAACACACAGGCCGAGTTGCCAAAACTTGACATGCTTACGCTCCAAACGCGACAGTTTGTCTAGGCAAACTTGAATGCTTTACGTGTGAAAATTCGTGGAAAAAAGTTCGCCATTCACGGTAGTTCGAAAATGGAAGTATCTTTTTTAGTGAAATGGACTGAATTTGCTTTGCTTACGGCAGTGTTATTCACAAAAAATAATCATTTCCCTTAGCGAAATTTACAGCTGAGAAATTTCGAATACGTTTTCTTCTATAATAATTTTGTAATTCGTCGTGCAGACGAAGCATAAATGGCAAGCGCTTTGCTGATAGCATCACTAAATTTCAAAGGCTTTTGCAGCATCACAGTAGCATCTATGAAATGTCACATCTTGCTCTTTTTTTACTTTTCCATAAAACAGCGCACGAGAAAGTTTCTTTTTATATAATAGTGTTTTCTCTTTTCACGGATTGCAAAACGTTCACTCTCTAGACACTAATCCTTGACTTTATTTAGATACCAACTCATGCCGTACAATTCAAAAGAAGAGATTTCTTTATTTTTGCTAGGATAACCCTATGCTAACCCTAACCCTAACCTAACCCTAACGTTTGTAGAGTTAAAACAGTAATCGGTTCAACTTCGCTGATTTCATTGTTTCGCGGAACAAAAGGTTTCTTTCGTCAAAGTCCAGTTTTTGCATGCGTCATTTGTGGGAAACAAGGCAGACAACAGCAGGAAAAAATACAAGACACTGTTTAACACACTTAAACAAACTCACATGCGAAATTTGGAGTTGTTTTGACGATTTTCATTTTTGCCAAAAAACGCAAGGGCCCTTGTTTGACCAAGCCCTTCAATTTCCTTGTAGGACTACCACTTCGGTTATCTATAATTCTACTATGCTAAGCCAATAACCCATCTCATTTATCTAATATTGTTACAAGATCTTTCAAAGCAAAGTAGTTATGTAGTAATATCATGTACACTTAAGGCCCTATTTTCCAGGTAGCTACATGTAGGGAAAAGGAATTGATGATGATGACCATGTATACATATGGGAATACTTTATGAATTGTTGGTGTTGGTGGTAATAAAGTGTGTGCAAAAGACAAATTGACACAACCATATCCACTAGAGACTGCCTCTTAATAGTATAATATAAACTCTTATTTCTAAAGCATACTTCAGTGGCTTTTGCTATTTTCTTTATCCAGTCAGCAGGAGCTGCACTACCCATTGCACTTGTCCTCTCAGGGAATAGCATATGACCTAATCATTAATCAAAACACAACAAATTGAATCATTTATTTTAGTAGTGTTCTACGTGTATATTAGTAACAAGAAGCTCAAGGTAGCTTAAAACAGAGCAGTTAATATGATTTGTAGTGATTTGTTTGGCTTGAAAAGCGAGGTGCATTGCAGTAGGTTTTGAAAAGGAGTGAAACAAGTAAAGGTGAATACTAGGATGTGAGTGGGTGGGGCTGACCCTGTTTAAGATGAAATCTGTTTATTTTGTTGCTTAAGAGAAAAGACCATTCTGTGAGCCTGATTATTGCTCTGAATAAGCATGGCTCTCCTGGAAAGTGTTCAAGGTTGTTATGGTTTGTCATAGCCTGTGAACACAGATGTATTTGCAGCTGTCACTTGTCCCAGCGGAGACAAGCAACAGTTGAAAATGTTATTTTTGCATTCGCAAGCTAGGTTTGTTATAATGAACATTTAGATTTCAAGAAATAATATTGCTGGTACTGCTCATATACATGTAGTCCATTCCTTACCACGGTTAGCATCAACATATATACTCTCCTGCATCTTTGAAAAATTTCAAAATAATTATCTACAACCCATGCTTGCAGAATTCCATCAAAGCTAAAAAAATCCACAGATGAATGCAGGGAACTTATTATTTTTCACCTTTTTTTGTGTGGATTTAGTGAGTATTCTAGACCTTTCGGGTTTAAACAAATTGATGAAATAGCACAGGACATATCCTTCCATCAAGACATCTTTAACATATAAAATGTAAATTTTCTTTTAGATCACAAGACTCTTTGGGCTTCCTCGTGTCACTTTTTGGAGTTTTATTTAATCACTCTTTGCATATCGCAAATACATGATACCTTTTGCAAGTGATCATTAGCCTTCAAGGCCTTTAAGCGAGAATTACAGACAAAAGTACTAACATTTCTGACAGCTTTACGAAAACATTTCCAAAATGACTGCGCACTGACATGGAAGGAATGGAACGAGGTCTGACTTTTGTGGCACCTTAGCTGTTACTTTTTTAAAGCTTTGCGATCGAGGAGGGAATACTGAAGAGTTTGAGCATTTGAGAGAGTGTGAGTAATTCAAAGTAGTTCTAAAAGGACCTAAGTATGAAGTTTTAATAAAATGGTAGATATGTTTTTTTAACTAAACTGGAATCAAGTCGTAAAAAGTAATAACTAAGGTTAAGTGTGTATATAAGCCTAGTGGCCCATCAGGCCAGAGCTTATCCTGGTTTCCAGTATAAGCTTAGTGCAATAAGATGCCTTCAAACACTGGCAGGCACATAAAAAACGTGTACATGGAAGCTACATTATTTCGTGAGGATATTGACCTAACAAATAATTAATTTCTCAACACCTGACCAGTCAAACCAACAAACTAAAATTGTTTACAGCCATAGAGTAGAGATTCCAGCTAATCCTTGTCCTTATTCATTTCTCTAGCTTACACAATTGTGCATTTCTTTTTAGTTTTCACCGGAAGTGTTGTAATAGTTGGCTCCACCTGATTCCAATTAGACCCCAATAAATGTTTTGAAATTGCTGTCTGTCCTTTGCCTCGCTGTGGTTGACCTGGCATAGTCAAGTACACTTCACCTGTGTTTGTACTGGGAAAAAAGTTCCTGTTTGACTTGCAATAGCTGACTCACGATTAATTAAGCTTTTCGGATCTAAGAATGTCAGAAAACCAAGAAAAGAAACATGCACAAGAGTTTAGTTTGACCAGTTCAACTGCTGAAGAAGGTGTATCAGACATATCAATCCTGGAAAAGCTGTCCAGCATTCAGGAAGACATCAGAGTGTTAAAAGAGGATACATCAAAAAAGCTCATTGGGAAGTACCAACAATCAGCAGGTCCAATCAACTAACAAGAAGGAAGAAGGAGGAGGATTTACTTACGAACTCGGTTGACCATTTGAAGAGATGGGCTGAATACTTTTAGGAACACCAGAGAGGCCAAATATACCAGCTGCAGAGGTAGCTATTAAAAGAGCCATTAATCTCCTAAAGAATGGAAAAGCCACCGGCCCAGATACAATACGAGAGAGAAAGCTTTCTACAGCTTGGACAGAGAGTCTCTTTGGGAGTTTATGAGGCATTATGCCATTCCTGAGACATTTGTCACCCTGATTCACAATGCCTATGAGGGCATGACATGCAAAGTCACACATACAAGCAAGATCTCTGCTGGCTTTGAGGTTCTTACTGGAGTCAGACAGGGATGTTTTCTATCACCATTCCTGTTCCTGCTGGCTATTGATTAGATTACAAGACAGACTACAGCAAACAAAAAAAACGGAATCTAGTGGATACTGTTGACATAATTGGACGAGGTCAGCTATGCTGATGACTTGGCTCTCCTTTCACATAACTTACGGCAGTTGCAGGAGGAAATATCAGACTTGGACAACAACTCTGCACAGCTGGAGCTGAACATCCACAGGTACAAGACTAAGATCTTGAGGCTGAACACAACAACTGAATATCCAGTCACCCTTAAGGGGGGAGACACTTAAAAATGTGGCATCTTTCAACTACCTCGGTAGTACAATTGACAAGCTGGAAGGCACAGACACTGACATCAAAATTCCAATCCAAAAGGCACGCACCACCTTTGCTGCCATGAGAAATATCTGGACCTCAAGGAATATCACCACACAAACCAAACTGAGGCTTTTTAATTCCAAAATTAGGCCTGTCTTACTTTATGGCTCAGAGACTTAGAGATTATCAAAGGCATCAAAAAAGAAGCTCCAAGTTTTCATTAACAAGTAGCTGCATAGGGTTTTACAGTTGGCATAGTCAGATAGAGTTTAGTAACATCGTCAAAATATGGCAGAGATCTGCACAAACTCCAGTGGAGGAAGCTATCTGGAGAAGGAAATGGAAATGGCTAGGTCACAACCTATGGAAGCCTTCTTTTACCATCACCAGGCGACCTTTGACTTGGAATCCTCAAGGGAGATGAAAAAGAGGTCGTCCACATAATACCTGGAAATGTTTGCTAGAAGCACAGATTAAGTCTATTGGCAAGAGTTGGTACCAGGCAAAGAGGGATGAAAAGGACAGGAGGCTATGGAGAGGCTGATGATGGCCTCTGCTCCTGAGAAGGAGTGAAGGGCAAACTACTACTACTACTTCTATATCGTGTATTACTAGTAAGTTTATTGTAAGTAGTGTATTGTAATTACTGTGAGGTCTATATTGCAAATTAAGTTATTGTGAGTATTCTAATTACTGTATTATGTTGAAAACAATAAACAAATAACAAAAAAATAACAATAACAATTCTGTTTTGATGAAATTTTTTCTGTGCTGCTGTCACAGGTCGGTGCCCATGTGAAAAATGTTGGGACAAGACGTTGTATCAAATTTCACCTACCATATTTTAAATTTTCATACCAAAACTTTGCTTTTTCTGGAAAAAGTAATGCATTTGTTTTGCATCACTGTGCAGGAAGTGAAAAAGTTGACACAGTGAATTTTACCATCTTCCAAAATATTTATTTTTTAATTCAATCTGAGTAGCAGTTTTTGCAGTTGCTCAGGCTGGCTTACAGAGATCTCTGAGGACTTTGCTGAGAAAACCACTTTCAATGCCCTATTACCTCCAAGTAGAAAAGGCTGTAGAGGACCTAGTGCATGTATTTACAGCAGGTAAAATGGACCCACTGTATCAAACAGACCACACTACACCATAAAGTCCTTTCAATGATCTGTTGAAAAAGACGACATGTGTTTGATGAAGCAGCAGAGTCAGCAGTGACAAAACAGAAATTCCTGTTAAACAGGGTAATGAGAAAGAACCCTCTCCCCCCTCCCCTGACAAGTCAGATGTCAGATGATGATGATGATGAAGAAGAAGAGGGTCTCAGTGTGACTCTCTAAAGGCAGTGCGATTGTAGGGTTTTACTCTATTTCTTTGATGCTACAAGAGAGGAATTGCTCCAATCAATCACCAGAGGGTGACACGAAGGCCATAAGTGCCAAAAGGAAAGAATCATGGCCCGGCAAAAATGATGGTGAACAGAGAATGCTGAGATAATCAAAACACACTGCAAGCAAATCAACAGGACACAGAAAGTATATGGTGAAAAGAAAAAAGAGCATGTCAACAGTTACCGACAAAAATACAGTAAAAACAACAGGGAACCAATCAATGAACGATCGATGGAGACAATAATTGAAGGAGTGAGGGCAAGACCCGCACATTAAGCTTTTGGCTAAATTGAACATTGTCAAAACAACTCCAAATTTTGTATGCGAGTTTGTTTACATGTCTTAAACATTGTCCTGTATTTCATTTTGCTGGTCTTTGTTTCATTCTCCTGAAATAGCGCATGCAGAAAACAAGGATTTTGCTGGCTGCGTCTTTGAGAATTTCCTTTGATAAACGATAAATAAAAGAAACCCTTTGTTTCTCGAAACAAAGGAAACCAGCCTGTTAACCGGCTGTTGTTTTAACCCAGGGTTATTGTTTTCAACCCTAACCCCTAAGGTTAGGGTTGGGGTTAGCATGTCAGGGTTAGGGTTAATGATAGTGTTAGGGCTAGCATGTCAGGGTTAGGGTTAACGTTAGCGTTAGGGATAGCATAGGGTTATCCTAGGAAAAATAAAGAAATCTCTTCTCTTGAAATGCATGGCATGAGTCTGTATCTACACGTAAAACATAGGCACGCTAAGCGTGCAGGAGTTATCTTTTTTCAATTGATTGGGAGGCTTGGGGTAGAACTGGGTGTTAGTCCTGTTGGGATGGTTTATTTGATGGGTTGAGCTATTTGTGCATGGTTCATGTGCACGGTCCATCGCGCCGACTAAGAGCTACTTTTGCAAAAATAACTCAAAAACAATTTAAAAAGAAATTTTGCAAATGTTCTAAAAGTAGGCTGCTTTCCCTTGTAAATATGACTGTGGTGTGCAACCGATCGATCGAACCATACTGTTGAAGACAAAAAATACGTCAGTAATTTCTTCAAACGTAAACAGAAAAAATATCTGGTACCTAGTCACTTTTAAGGTTACCTTGATGTTTAACTATCCATCCCCTTTCATTCCAAGCCGAAAGAAAACCGCTAAGTACACCAAAACATGGATTGAAAACTGTTGACAACATTTACCGTAAACATGATCACAGAATCGCAAACACGCTCACTAAGAAAGCCAAATTGACCCAGAAATTGCAAACGAATAGCCAGATGGAACAAGAACAAAGTATTCTCGAGTTTCTGAAATAGCTCCATTATTTTCATCAAAAAGAAACCTTTCTGCAAGCAAGGACAAGTTTCTTTCTTCGAACGCGAGAAACAAACAACTCTAGTCACCAGTGCATTTCAGCCAAACCACGTGACGATTTTACTTGGACTGGTACAATATTAATTTCGCAACCAGAAGCAGAAACGTGCTCTAACTTGTAAGCATAACATCATCAGTACCGATATTCCCACGGCCGTGCTAAAAATAGCTGTCGATGAAGTTGTGTGACACGCTTGACTGCACACCCAAAGAGCTAGTTTTCTTTTCAGCCGTTGTTTTTTCGGTGACGAGCCCAAACAACGGCTGTAAAGGAGACTACCAAAAAGCTGGCTGTCTTTTTCTTTTACATATGAGTAAACGTAACTGCAACCGCTTTGCGTTGGGAATATTAAATAAACTAAAAAGGTATTGCGCCAGCCATGGAATGCGCTGACGTTGCAGCTTTCACTTTCGGTATGTGACAAACAAGATTATGTTTACTTTGGATGTTTATTTCGCCAGAAGCGACAGTCGTTAATTTGTTTGCAATTTTGCGACCATTTCTTGTCGGTTTAGCCAGTTGAAGTGAATCTTTTGGCTGCTTCATCGAGGCGAGTTCAGAGATCTGAAGAAAATAAATTTGGCCGACGTAAACACTTGCAAGCGTTACGTCATTGGTACGGAAATAACCACATTGCACCGCCGTACTTCTTAAGATAGCCATCAATGCGAAGCTTGAAATGTGAGACTCGCACAACGACTACTATACCTTCCTACGGCCCTCACTCGCGGCACAAATGATGATTTTCTCTTGCTGTGCTATCCAACCACGTTGTCAAAATACCTAATTTAATATTTGCAGAGGAGACAAAACGTGCCCTTGTAACATCATCACGTCACGAGCTTTTCAAACGATAGTACAATAAATAACTCATGACCGCCAATGTGAAGTCCTACTATTCCTAAGCAGGAAACGTCAAACCTCCGGCCACATTCCAACCTCACTAAAATACCTATTATTTGGCAACTCTCGAACCCAAATAAACGCACATGCCTCAACCTATTACAATCACATTATTCTTTGGGGGAAAACCCTTGAGAGATTTGTGGTCACTCGTGTTATTACTTAGCCAAAGCTCCTACTAATGCTATACTTTTAACCGAGAGAAAACAGTTTAAACACCAGAACACCGCGCGGTTGGAATCTCAAATCTTTAACACTCGCCCTTACAAACAACAGCGTCAGTTGGGGACGAAAACAAAACGTTCAGCAAATACACAACACACATTAAAAATGGAAGTCACAACATTTATTCTCAATATACATATTTATTCTACTCAAAACATCATACATTTTAATATAACGTGGTCAACAAATACTATACCCATATTGTGTCGTCAACTGAACCAGTTGATTCCGTAAACCAAGAGAATTACCTTCACCACGATGAAATTTCCAAACACTTTTCGCTTTCAGAACCCACACACAATGTTCTCACCCAAAGCTACATAAAAATCAAGACTTGTAATAGAGGCTTCAGACCAACACGGCCCAATAAGGTTGAATCTATAGCAAAACAAAAATGGCCGTATCTTGAACCGAAAACAAATATTCATAAAAACGATCCATATATACAAGCCGCAATTTGATTGGTCCTTGATAGAATCCCAAATCTGATTGGTGTGAAATACATACATGAATGATCCACTCAACCATCCACTTAATAGCCAAACACGTCTTCATGCCGACTAAGAGTTATTTTTTTTTAAAAATAACTCAATAAAGTCAAGGATTAGTGTGTGGAGAGTGAACGTTTTGCAATCTGTGAAAAAATAAAACACTATTACCGTATTTTCTCAATTAAACGCCCCTGGCGTTTATTTCAAAATTGGCGTTGTGGACCCGGCGTTTATTTGAAGCCGGCGTTAAATCGGGGCCCAGCGTTTATTTATGAAGTCAATTTTCGGTGTTTTTTTCAGATTGATTTATTATCACCCATCTTCCCAGACCAAGGGCAGTTTGTCAAAGCGGAACCGGTTTTCCCTTGGTACCGCCCCGGCTAACTGTCCCTGAGCCTGAGGATGATTATTACCAAAAATAACAGCGTTATATACAGCACATGAATGTTGCAAATCAGGATATGCAGCAGAGAAAACGTAAAGAATATTAAATAATAGGAGCAAGTATGGGTACAAAGTTTTAAGTTCCGCATAAACGTTTTTAGGATTATCAAAATACCATAGCGTACTAGTATGTCATAGTAGTACTATTTAATATGAGAAAAGTAACTTGTTGGTTCGAACTCAAAGAAACGCCGGGGCCTCGATTAAACACCCCCGGCGTTTATTTTAAAAACAACCGTTTTTACCCGGCGTTTATAGGAGGCCGGCGTTTAATCGGGGTCCGGCGTTTCATTGAGAAAATACGGTATGTAAAAAAAGCTTTCTTATGCACTGAAAAGTAAGATGCTACTGTGATACTGGAAAAGGATTGGACGTTTAGTGATGCTATCAGCAAAGCGCTTGCCATTTATACTTTGTCTGCACCACAAATTACAAAATTATTATCGAAGAAAACGTATTCGAAATTTCTCAGCGGTAAATTTCACTGAGGGAAATGATTATTTTTTTGTGAATAACACTGCTGTTAGCAAAGCAAATTCAGTTCATTTCACTAAAAAAAATACTTTCATTTTCGAACTACCGTGAACAGCGAACTTTTCATGAGGACCCGCACGCCTTAGCAACCTGCGATTGAGTCGGCCATGGGTACACTCAGTGTACCCGATTTCGCAATATTAAACAATAGGCGTGTTGACAGATCTTGCAATTTGAAGCTCGGTAAAGCTTGCAGGAGGAGTGCAAAACATCAGTCACAACTCATCACTTGACAGATGTAATCGCTTGTTCTCGCCAAACTCTCTCGCTAAAAATAACTCGATTTATCCGCTACATGTCGATACATGCCAGAGAGAAATTGCTGTACTGATGGCGTACGTTGAAGCCGTGCTCCTTCAACCAAAAATGTTTAAAAAATACATATCGAGTGTATTACGCAACCGGGAACTGATGCAGTCGACTCTGCCATGCCTGCATGTATGTACATGCTAGCAAAATGAACTGAAGGTCCAAATTATATTTTTTTTAAGTGTGTACGGAATTCGTAGATATAAAGCTTTTATTCCAGTCGAGGGACGAGTACGTGCATTAATGAGCCCACTGTGCTCACACTGCGGTTGACCTCAAGCAGCATGTGTACAAACTCCTGCCGCCTGTGTTTTGGTGATGTTTTGGTCGGTTTCGTGTACAAGTAGCGCAAAATTGCGTTGTTTTTGGAAAGTGCCGTTTATACAGGTAAACGAATAACCGACTAACTGGACGAAGAGATGAGAAAGTGAATGTGACTTCTGCGTTTGGCCTTATTGTGGGAATACTGCGCCAGAAATCACTTGCGGACGCCCGATTCATCCGATCGAGCAAGGTCAAGCGTTGGTGGCGTGGGTTAACGCTTTCGTTGTTAATCAGTACGAAGTCCAGCCCTCTAGCTCTATTGAGAGCCCGTCACAGAAACCTGCATCAGAAATACTTCTACCTTCGAAAGAAAATTTGGTTCAGGGGAATGAAAATAGCGAGTCTCTGCCGCTCACTCCGCCGAGCATTCCAAGCCCGCCAAATTTCAAAAGCGCGCGCGCGGCAATATTCGGCATGTTCCGCCAAAACCTGAAAAGAAGCTTTGGAGGACACTCTCCGAACTCAGGGCCGATGAGGATCTGTCTCCTGCCGCCAAAAAATCGAAAGTTCCCTGAAATTGCTGATGGAAGACTTGATGGAAGTGGCATTTTCGAAGTGCATTCCAGAAGACGTGTGGAAGGAGAAGCTGAAGTCAATGAGAGTACCTTTTTAAGCTAAAGAGTAGGATTTCAGAGCGTTCCTGGCAAGACTTCCTTACAAGGCTAGGAAGAACAAGGGTAAGAACTATTTGTGTCGAATTTATCAGAAAGACATATGGTGTGTGCTGAAAAGTCTGGGGTATTTAGGTTGGGGAATTTCAGTTGAAAAACATGAGTTTTTTCAAGCAATGTAAGGTTATTGGTACAATCATGTAGTGTTGTAAACAAGCCCAGACAGCCTTTTCTGGTGCCCAGGTTATGTTGTGATTTAATAGTTTTTGGCTGTAAGTAGCTCTCAAAGTCTATAACAACCATTTTGAAGTTTCATTTTTGTGGCCCATTTACCATCAAGTTTTTTTAGTATTGGGGAGTTTTAAGTTTGATCCTTTTTTCTATGATTTTCTAGCAGTGTTGTATTTGAAAAGAGCCACAATATACATGTCTTAATATTAAAGAAGAAATTATTCCAAAAATGCATATAATTAAGGAATCTTTTCTCATTTATTGGCAGAAAACATCAGACATAAAATGAAAATCGATGGCAATTAAAGAACACAAATTTTTTGGCCAACAATAATTGTTTATTGATTTCCGATAGCAATCAATTAGATTTTATTGATTGATATCTATTGCCATCAATTATTAAAGATTATTATCGGTGTCATCGATTGATCATGGCGGGTGTTTAAATTTCAAGATGTTGTGGGGGTGGGGGGTAGCTGTTCAAGATAAAATGTCTAAATCTTGCTTGTCTTTCTTGTTTTTTTTTTATTTACAGTGTATTTGTAATCTACACATACACATACAACCTACTTATGAGTGTTTTAATTTCTTTTCTTCAATATCCTTAGTTGGTCTTGATTACAAGGGCTTGCTCTTGCTTTGGGAGAAGGTTGGAGATGATCATTTTATCCTTGGTGGTCAAGGACTGGTGGCTGAGTTTTGTATTTTCCGTTTAGCAATGAGGGTAGGTTTATAATTCAGTAATTGAAAAAGTAGAATATAATAAATTTGTTGGCAATGCTGTTTATGTTAAAAGCTGCCCAATAATAATAATAATAATAATAATAATAATAATAATAATAATATATACACTATATTTTGCAGAATGCAAAATAGGAGTTAAGTGAGCGAAGAAATATTCACGAGTTCACTCGCTTGGTCGGTCAATCCTCCTTTCCTTCCTTCTTTGGGTTGTAGACTTTTGTTTGTAATTCTGCTGACCAATGTATTACTGGACTTGACGAAGATGAAATTAAATGCCAGCAAATATAAAACAGTGAAATAATGATGAGATATTTATCAGCTATGTCAAGAGCATGGGGTACAAACATTTGTAGTACAAATGGCTACAAAAACTTGTAGCCTTATAATGCTCTTAAAGAGGCCATTGATTGAACATCCAAATATTAGCTCATGATTGAAATCATTTACAGCTTATTTTACCAAATTCCTATAATTATGTATTTTACACAACAAAATGTCTAGGACAATAGTTGTTGAGTTAAAAGCTAACTGCAGTATTCCTTTCAGAGAAGTATATTATTTTAATTTATTTTCAGCTCACTATAGCACTACTTTTAGCTTTGGTCATGGACCAGGGTTCGCACAGTCTTGAAAAGTCCTTGAATTTTAGGGGGAGTCCTTGAAAAGTCCTTGAATTCCATTTTTCCTTGAAAAGTCATTGAATTTCTGTGTAAGTCCTTGAAAAGTCCTTGAATTTTCTTCAACTTTAAATGTAGAGGCATCGAAACCAATTTTGCTGTGCATAGACTGATTTTCTTTTCCTGTGTGAAGCAACTTCAACTACTGTAAAACATGGTTGTAAAAGCAGCTAATAAAGAGAAAAGACAAGTGAACTGAAAAATGTAAAGAAGGAGGTAGAGCAAACACTTGAAGCCTTAGAAACCTGTCAGCTTGGACTTGGAATGTGTATTTATATACCATCTGTGAAATTACAATCCTGGTAGGTGGTCCTTGAAAATTCAATTTGGTCCTTGAAAAGTCCGTGAAAAGTCCTGGAAAAATGGTTGCGATTTTTTGTATGAACCCTGTGGACGTTGCTTCCTTTTTATTTTTACTAATCTCCATAAAGTTTTTCCCAAATTAGTAGACTGATATTTTTCCTTTCTTTTCTAAAAGTTGTTTTCTTTCCCTTTTTAGTGTTTGGTGTGATTTCTTCTACCAGCTAAGAAACACCCCCCAGTATTCAGAAATCAAGATGTCTAAAGAAAAAGAGAGAGACAGGCCCTCCAAACCTACAGGAAATAATTATGCCTAAAAGAAGATTATGTTAATTGTCATTCCTCCTGGGGGAAATGTTTAGTCTGAAGTGTCAGCCTTCCTCTCTTCCCTCCAACTGGGGGTACGGAAGAGAGGATCGCTGACACTCCAGACAAGAAAATGTTAAGTTTGTGGTGGGTCATTTGGTAATGTCATGAGGTTCATAAACTCCTAAGTGCAATTTTCAAATGCAACAGAAACACTAGGTGGCGCGCCCGTGATTCTGTGAGTTGGAATGTTGTGACATTATGAAATGATTGGTTTACTGGTGGGAAACCTTGGACAAATGTTATGTTTGTAGTGGGTCGTTTGGTAATGTCATGAGGTTCTTGAACTCCTAAGTGCAATTTTCAAATGCAACAGAAACACTAGGTGGCACGCCCGTGATTCTGTGAGTTGGAATGTTGTGACATTATGAAATGATTGGTTTACTGGTGGGAAACCTTGGACAAATGTTATGTTTGTAGTGGGTCGTTTGGTAATGTCATGAGGTTCTTGAACTCCTAAGTGCAATTTTCAAATGCAACAGAAACACTAGGTGGCACGCCCGTGACTCTGTGAGTTGGAATGTTGTGACATTATGAAATGATTGGTTAACTGGTGGGAAACCTTGGAGAAATGTTATACTCGTGGTTGGTCATTTGGTAATGTCAGGAGGTTCTTAAGCTCCTAAGTGCAATTTTCAAATGCAACAGAAACACTAGGTGGCACGCCCGTGATTCTGTGAGTTGGAATGTTGTGACATTATCAAATGATTTCAATCATTCAGGAACAAAAGGTGTTACAGTGTTTTCTTAATTAGATTTTTTCCAATCTTCTCAATTAACTTTTTTGACATTTCAGGTAAAGATTTCCATTGTGGCCATGGCCTTACATGTATTGCCAATTTAAATACCACCTGTTGTACAACTTCAGATTGTAAGTAGATGTTGTTCACCTACAATTTGTGATAGCACCTTAGTACAAATGTTACAATAATAATCAGTGGTGTAGAATGGTCTTTTAAAAATAGTGAGTCTTGGCAAATTTTAGGGGAGTCTCAAAATCTTGGCTTTGCAAATTAGACTCTTGGAATCTTGGGCTTGCAAAAAGTAATCCTGAATTTTGCAATTTGAGTTGTGAGTCTCGCAAGCCAATTAATAGTTTTATCTGAATAAACTGTCATTAAAATAAGAGTAAGAAAGAATAATCATGATAAGTGGCTCAAAAGTCTGGCAATCGAATTTTGGAAATGCAGTCTCTCAAGGGTCTCAGGGAGTCTTCGATTTTACCATTCTATACCCCTATAATAATTGTGTTACTGTAGGTTAACATGCAATACAAAAAAACCTGAGTGATTGTTTTAGCTCCAGGGTTAAACCAAATACAGAAGCTTTAACAATTTAAATGTTTTATCAATCAACAATGGTACTATGGTCACTGAATTTCACTCACATTCATATGGTGCAATATGCATTGGAAAATACAATAATTTATACAATAAATTCAAAATAATATGAGACATTGTAATTTTTGACATGGTTTGTACCATAAAATCAATTTCATTAAGGGCCTGATTACATGAGCCGGCCTGGCCCGGTTAGCAGGGCTGGCTTGGTTTGCCGAGATGACTTTCAGCCCGGCATTACATGAGCCCAGTTAGCCGGGCTGGCCAGGTTTGCTGAGATGACTTTCAGCCTGGTTTTAGCACGAATGATCTTGATCACCTTTTCCTGGCAATTTGGTGGTTAATGTTTTGCACTTATGCAGCTGGATGGGTTACTTTACCTCTACATCCTATTTAGAAGGAGGAACATTGCTTTTTTCATTGGATATTGTGCTCGGAAGAGAAATTTAATGCTGGCCCGTTTAGCCGGGCTGGCCCAGTGAATGCGATTACATGGAAAATGTTCAGCCCGGTTAGCCGAGATCCTGGCATCGCGATACCGGGATCTCGGCTAACCAGGCTGGCCTGGTTGTCATGTAATCGTGAAGTTGATTTTTTGGGGGTTGAACAGACGAGCTGAGATCTCGGCAAACCCAGCCAGCCTGGCTAAGCGAAACAGCCCGACTCGTGTAATCAGGCCCCAAGTGCACAAAACTCCTTGGAAAATTCTTTGCAAAAATAAATAAACCTTTTCAATGTTGATTTTCTTGTGTTTTATTTTTAGCTTGTGACTTTTCTGCTTTAGAATGTCTTTGGGGTAACAATTACAAGTGTTAGGGGTCTTGATCTGTATCTCGTTCAGCGAAAGGAATGATTTGACATGGTTAAGTTAAAAACATATAATTGTATTTGCAAATTTATCCTATCCAAAATAAAATATTCTTAACATTTTGCAAATTTCAGCCTTGATATCCTTATAAAATATATTCTTATAAAATAAAAAGAGTGTATTTTTTTATTTATTTTTTTATTGTGGCATGGACAGATGATAACAGGATTTGTCCTCCAGAAATGTGAATGATTCCCAGCCTTGACTGTATGGTTGATCTTGCATGGCCAGTTCATTCATACTAGTTTTTGTTGAAATCGTGAATACCTTGGCTGCTGGATTTCGTTTTTTGCAAAATGATATCCTTTCTAAATATTTCCCACTTTATCAAAAGATCAGTCATTTCCTTCATTTCCTGATAAGCTGTGTTGCCCAGACATTGTAGTCTGTGTTTGATATCAGTTTTAGTCGTTTACAAATACAGCTTTAGTTAACTTGTGTACGAGTCCATATGTGCCAGTTGTAAAATGATTTTTTGTTCATCATTGAACACCCAAGTCTCAAAGGGAAAAAAGTTACAACTGACAACCCCTACAAAGAAGAAAGCAAAAAAAATTGAACAGGTATAAGCTCTGCAGGCTTATTATCAGAATGAGTTACATTTTTATGTTAATTTATTTTTCTTTGCCTTTTAGGATAATTCTTCACCTTGGTCAAATCAAGAAGAAGCCCTTGCTGAAATTATTTTTATTATGATATGTGTTTAGGGCTTGCATGGTTTTCAGAGCACATTTAAGAGAAGGCATGAATTTTTCATTCTCTGTACATAGCTGCTGTTATATTCAACACTTTCTTAAACTCATCAACAATAGATGAGCTTTAGGAATAGTGCCTAAAAAAAAGGAGTGTGGGGGCCATGAGTGAAACCGATCCGAACGCGTATGGTATCCATGACAACCCTGTGAGCGGCAACCACTCACTCAGGACCATCACACTGAAAAGACAGTGGGAACTAACACAGATACTTACCACATACTTACCATGACAAGAGGGAGGGGAGGGGCAGAGCGGGAATAAAAAGCTCTGTGCGAACTATCAAACGCAGAATGACTTGACATCTGAAGCTGAACTGTAAACCATGTGCGGCCCCTGCACGAAACCCCCGCTAACCCCGCACCAAGACCCTGGGAGATACTGCTGGCCAGCATTGTTTCGCGTTTAACTTGGCCTAAATTGCATTCAGCTTCATTTAAAGTTGATTTTTGTGTGATTATTAAATCGAATTTTCCTTGAACCATGATTTAGAATTAAAAGCACAGTTGATTCCCAATAGCTTAAACCCTGGATAACACAAACATCCAAGTATTAAACTCAAAACCTTATTTTTGTTCCCCTGCAGCCCATTGTCTCATTAGTTACCCTTTAATATATCTGACAATTTAAATCTTTTCGATCCTATTTAAAATTGAGAGTTTTTTAGATTCAGTTGAAGTCGCATTTTTCAAGGTAGAATCGTATAACCATCTTAACAAGTTCGGGCATGGTATACTACAAGTCTAGCCACCATATTAATTTCCCCCCCCCCCCCCCCCTCCTCCCCTCCTCCAAGAGGAACTTTGCCGCTAACCAGAATTTTAGTGTTCATAGAAATGCCATGGCTTACCTGGTAATCGGGGATGAAATGGGCCGCTTAACCCTTCGATCCGACCATCTAGCCACATCCAGTAGCCCTCTATTGTTCTTTTCTCCAGTGTCTCTACTGGGGCAGAAAGATCCGTTGCTTTTATTTCTTCATCATGGAACACAACAGTCGGGTTGCCTTCATTGATTTCTTCATGTCTTTCTCAGACATTCTTTTTTTAATGAATACAAAGTCTTAAAAGCTTTTTTGACATTTTGTCACAAGCCAAGGCGCGGAAGGTTTTGAGTGAAATACTTTGATCAGCGAGTTGATTGTGCGGTAACCAATTAAATGACAGATAAACAGAGACATTGCCACAAGAGTTTGTGGTTTA
Source organism: Meandrina meandrites (assembly GCA_963693305.1). Classification (NCBI taxonomy): domain Eukaryota; kingdom Metazoa; phylum Cnidaria; class Anthozoa; order Scleractinia; family Meandrinidae; genus Meandrina; species Meandrina meandrites. The sequence continues at coordinate 15,979,986 of OY855905.1, read as the reverse complement.
TTTCTGATTTGTTCTTATACAATATAGTCCTAGTTTTCACACATTTTGATTCGTTGAAACTATATATGCTATATATTTCTTGTTTTAGAAATGAAGTTTTCGACGCGAGCTCTTTGTCAAAGCACGGCAACTGACATATTTTCCTTCGGAATAATGCTAGAATCTTACGTTTCTAACAGAAGTTTCGAAGCACTCTTTACTGAAGTAGTTCAGACCTATTTGGAGCACGACTTCACGGCGTGCCACGGTCAGGCCGTCCGCGCGCGAAGTTGTGCATTGAACAAAATTATTCAGGTTGTGTAAAATGAAGCGAATGTTGCCGCGTTTTCCATTTCAACGTTTATAGCGCACGAGTTCAGAATGAGTGAATAGTGAATTGTTTTCGCTCAAAATAAAATTCATGCTGCGAGTGTTGAAAAAGGCAACCAGAGATCAAATCCGCTTGCGCTGAGTAGTTAATTAAATTTCACACGTTTGTGTAATTTAGAGATATAATTACATATGGCGTCTGTAGCAACGATGGCTTCCAACAGAGAGCAGAAAAGTATCCTATGCGGGTCCTCATGTCCGCCATCTTTCACACGTAAAGCATTCAAGTTTGCCTAGACAAACCGTCACGTTTTTCAACCGAACCGGCATCGTTTGAGCGTAAACATGTCAAGTTTTGACAACTCTGCCTGTGTGTTTCTGGTCATGAAACACAGGTTTTGAAAACTTTTGCATCAACGTTTTACGTTTCTTCAATGTATGGTGACAGCAAATGGCAGCTTCATATTTCTGGTAAATGCTGCGACAGAGATCTTCATTGACTGATCTTTGGTTTACTTGTAAAACGCGACAGCCCAAACAAATGAAGGTGAACTTGGTTTGGAAGAGAAGTGCGTTTAAACTCTTTCCGTCTGGAATCAGAGTTCCCGACCGCTAAGTTTACTGTCATTTTAGCAATCATGGAACAAATGAACCTCACTTCTTTGAAGCTCGCTAGCGATCTTGCGGGCTTTCAGACTTAATGATGTCTTTCTTCTCAAATATATGTCAAATAAGCGAAAGTCAGTGGAGAGAAGTGCACTTCATGCACGAAGGTGAGCATTCAACTTGTCCGATTAAAATCTGAAGATGCTCTTCGCGCGAAAAGCTTATGTCGCAATATTTGCTGTACCGATCCATTTCCAGATCTCTTCTTTGAGCTAGCGAGCAAGTAAATTACAATTGAATTGCAAAACAGGAAGAGAAACAAAAAACCTTTTGTTACTCCAAACAATGAAACAAGCATAAACATTTAGATTTGTTCTGGAACAATGATTTGCTAATAGTAATATTCTCTTCTTTATTTCTCCAAGAACAAGCTCAAACTAGCGAAAATAAATGCAGGACAATGTTTAACACATGGAAACAACCAACATGCGAATTTTGGAGTTGTTTTTGACAATGTTCAATTTAGCCAAAAACTCAATGTGCGGGTCTTGCCCTCATGCCTTCAATTATCACACAAAGAACAATCAACGAATCAATCAAAGACTTTGCATTAAAAAGAAACAAGCACAAACAGCACAGAACGTCACCACACTCTGTGGGTTATCAGCAGATGGAACCTGGGACCAAGGGTCTAAAAAAGTGCAATTGGACGAGAGTCCAGATCCCAGTGATCATGTTATTACAGTATCAACATAATTATAATTCTATAAATAGGTGATGTGAAATTAAAAATTCACTGTGAATTGATAAAAATCTGTTGCTGCATTATTCTTGAGCATCACTGAGGGAGTTTGTGACATTACCTTAACAAATTGCGTGATACATTGTGCTAAAGTTAGGGGGATAGGGGGTAACCCTCTTTTCTACTCAGAGAATGAAACATAGTACCTAGTGTATAATAGGCAGGTTGTCAGTGATTAAACAGAGTAAATTTAAAGAGGTCTAGGGGGAACCCCCTCTTGCTTACACCATGTAAGGTCTATATAAATGGATGTCATTACCACTTGCAAACTGGTCTGAGCACACTGTGAAGAAGGAAAGTCTTGTCATCAGAGAAAGGAAAGTAAGATTAACTTTTTTTCATCCAAGTAGGTAGCACATTGAGTCGGTATGTTTTTTCATCCAAGTAGGTAGCCTGTCGAGTCGGTGGGTATTAATCCAACTGACTTAATGAAGACTCAGCTTTTATACGCAAGAAGAATTGTTCAAAACACTTGCAAGAATTCCAAATAAGATGCAAGCAAGGGTGGTCAATATGATGGCATTTCATTGTTGATTGTCTCAAAGATAGAATGCATTCAACCATTTCTTAATCACTTTCATACAGTCATAGACTTCAACAAACTCAACAAAGAGGCCCTGGATGCCATCAGTGAACTCTTCTCATTGGTTTGGGAAAGCCACCAGTATGTCCTACCCTATGGCCTACCGGTGGTCAGATTTTATATAATTTTTATTTTTTTATATTTTTTATATTTTTTTTAACTAAGGCTAGTTAGCAACTCAAAGGTGACCCTTCATAACTGTAAACTTTTCTTCTTTTATTTCCGATGCGAGACTTCTTCACGTCAAGGAATAAATGTTACAACTATTCAGAAGTTAAAAGCGTGCTTAATTTACCCTTCCTGTGGAGGTGGCTAAGTCAAAACACTCCCATGGAAGTAACTAATAGTGTTACTGTAACCAAACATTATGAAAAATGCCTTAACATGTTACTGCATGTTGTACTGTTTATTTGTACTATTTATATTTTGAGGGCCACATGATTAGGGCTAATCGTATAACTAGGAGTCTGTCTGTCTAGCCGAAATTTTGGGCATGATTATTTTAAAAACAGTTTTAAACGTTTTCAGACCTCTGATAGACCTAGCATTACAGAAAGTTTCTTGCAATTTTACTTAATGTGTGCAATAACATGCTGTTCAATATATGAAACATTTATTCACTGGAGAAGTGTCATTGGAGACAAAACGCATAAAAAATAAACAAAGAGATGTTTACAACCATAAAATGAAGGTTCTCTTTAGCTTGATAGTTCTAGTTAAGAAAAGATAATTACATCTGACCACTGGTAGGCCATAGGGTTGGCCATATGGTAGGCCATAGGGTAGGCCATGGCCTACACCATGGCCTAGGCCATATGGCCTATCCCATGTTTTGTCCACACCCCATGCAGGTGAAACTCATTTTCATATGAATGGTTTCGCTTTAAGACTCATTTGACAGAAAAGCAAAAGGTAACTGCCCGAAAAATGGCCTATTCTCTCGAAAGTCAATGATCAGCTGTCATACCATTTCTTGCGTGGCTTGCACGAAGTGTGTAGCGGCATAATGATACCATCGGATTTATTTATTTGTGTACTTGTCCATGAAAGTCAAGCGCCCATCACATGGGCATGTGAGAGGCCTAGCTACAAGCTTTTGTCGCATGAAGCGTCCGCCATTTTGGCTATTCGTGTATGCGTTTCTTTCACAAGTTAGTTCTTCTCGTACAAGTCAACACATCTGGACCCGGCTTGTGTTATAGGTGCAGGTTGTACAAGAGCTTTTACGATCTCAAAAGACAGCATCTAACTGCTTAAATCCTCGGTAAGGTTTGTTGCTTAAAACCCTTGTGTTACTTTAGCTTTTGTCCTCTTATTCCTGTGTTATTATGTTAGCAATTGGACTCTAAGCCAATCCTTAGTTTGTTATGTTGAAGAATATTTTGGAAATTCGGATTATTTGAACTTTTGTACTGTTAATATGTTAGAGATTCAACGGTAAGCCAATTGTTAGTTTGTTATGTTGACAAACACTGAAGAACATTTTAGAAACTTGAATCATTTGAACTTTTGTGATATTATTTTGTAGCAATTGAACTCTAAACCAATCATTTGTTTGGTTTGTTGAGAAACACTGAAGAACATAATTTTTGGAAATTCAGATTATTTCAACTTTTGTGCTATTATTATGTTGGCGATTGAACTCTAAGTCAATCGTTAAATTCTTTTGTTGAGGAACACTAAAGAACATAATTTTTGGAAACTCGAATTATTTCAACTTTTGTCTTGCTGTTATGTTAGCGATAAAACTCTAAACCAATCATTAAAAAAAATTATGAATGTATTTTTGGTTGTTGGCATTCACTGATAGTCTGGCTCCACTCTCGAAACTTCAATTCTCTGCCCACAATAACTTACTGGTGCCCTTTCATGCAGAAAGAAAAAATTGAAGATGCTTCCTTCACCAAAATGTAGACCTTAGAAACCTGCACTTTTATCCCCCATTTCTCACAGATATGTTCTCTTCCTCAGAGCCCACAATCCTTCTGGTCTGTTTGCATCTCTTAGCATGGAACTGAGGGATGGTCAGCTCTTGCGTCAAGAATGTACACAATATGTAAAGAAAGGCTGATTTGATTTGCCTCAGAAAAGCTTAGACAATAAAATTTACATTTTAAAACAAAAAAGTCACTTGTTATCCTATCTCCTCTTTAGCCTAAGTAGTGAAGAAATGGCGTGAGAGAGACTGAACTGTAATGCATCAATCAATATTTAAACCAAGTGACTTGTTTTGTCTCCTTCGCCTGAGTCTAACTGGTCGGCAAGTAGTAAATTTGACAAACTGAGTAATGACACATAATTTACTGTAACATTTTTACTTACTTTCCAGGCACATGTTTTTGCTGGTAACCATTTGTGCAATTGTCAATAGTCAATATGGAAAAGTGTTCATGTCTGAAAAAAATATTGTCACTCCATACCTTCCCTCTAAGCAAAATATCCATACAGTTACTTCTTACAATGTCCAGAAATAATGTTCTACTTTATGTTGTCATCAATTTAATGCAAATGTTACAATCGACTCATTACCACCTACTTTCTCTTCAGTTTTACTTCAATTAAATGTTACAAGTGGACTCGTAAGCCACACATGTACGCATTGCGAACCTATTTTTGTGTTGTGACATGGCCTCTATAGATTGCTGGCCAATGGCGTGGCACCTCTGATTGGTTTGTGCATCCACCCTTTAAAACAGAACTCAGCTTCAAGCTAACACCTGGCCAATATGGAGGAAGGACAACCAGACTTATGTTGGTAAGAGAGCTCTTTCACAATGTCACCACTGTGCTATGAGGTAGTCATGCCAGGACAGAGTCACATGCATGCTGGTCTAGAGGCCAGACTCACACTCTTCCTCCCTGCCTCTCTTTCATTGGCTGTCTCAAAATCTCTCACATTCCATCCACCATGCCCTGATGACATGGCAAGCTTTCACAGCAACAATGCAAATTAGACATGTGACCCTAATCCTGCCTGCTGATTGGTCCAATTCAAAATTTCCCGCAGCCTGTTTGGTTATGTCCCAAAGTTACACCCCTTACTACTCAAATCAGTCAACAGTTTATGGGCTACCCCCAGAGTTTTCAATTCCTTCAGGATTTCCTCTGTGTACAAGGTGCCACACAAGTATCTGGTCACCTTGTGCTTACATCTGTTGCTGATATTCCTCATGTCTTGTTTTCTGGCAAAAATCCTAGTTTGCTGTTCCCAACTAGCTGCAACTGGTGAAATGGTCAACCAGCAAACAGTAATGGTTTAATTTTGTCAAATTATCTGTGCACAAAGTCTGTAAATAGTTTACTTAATGGTCTAGTAATGACTGTGATAGCCTCACAAGATATCACATTAATGCACCCAATGGTTAGTGCACCTGTTAGTGGGAATCTCGTCATTCTATATGCAACCTAATGTGGCATCTTCCATTATGCATGGAACTTCTGCACAATACACTTACATGAGCCCAGCACCTCCAGAGTTTTCAAGACCTGCTGGACATCATCAACTGGCTCCCCGACTGAGTCAAACAAGCAGAGGCCCACCTTCTTAAGAAAAGACAACCATCTTAAGAAAATAGCTCTACCTTCATTCACAGAAAGGATTAGCCTGAATTCAAGGCAGTGGGAAGCAGTTTTTTCGGATAAAAGGTTCTAATTCAATATTCTTTATTTCACTTCACCTTCCAAATCTTTGATTGCTGTTATCTTTCATGTTTTGGCAGCCTTTCTTCACAATGAATCGCAGCAATAGCTGCTCTCCTTTCATTTTGTCCGTTCTGTCCATTGACAATGAAAGAATTCACAAGGCAAATAGGTAAAAAGAATTTATTTTAAGTGAGAAATATTACGGAGAAAATAAACTTACGTGTAGTTGATTGCTAATTTTACCGTAGCTCACGTGTGGTGAAGGGAAAGTCAGCTTTTGTTGTGAACTTCTTCTCATTAAATTCGTAAGTGTTTAAAACGAAACCCAGACAGCAGGTAAAAAGAAGCCTTGGGAATACGACCCTTCCGTGATGCCATTGTAAATGCTGAGTATTCGAAGCGAAGAAAAAAGTAGCTGTAGCGATTTTTCAAGTACTACGTCATGTAAGCGACAGCAAGTAAATCTCCTTTAAACACGTTTATCTCTTTAAACACTGGAAGAGAATTTTATACAATTTTTTCTTAGGATGTACAAAAAGAGGACAGTACGGCCAGAAAAAGTTCTTGTACCTGTAAAGTAAAATTTGACCAGCATAGGGCAACACCAGAAAACAGCTAAGATTCACCAGTAGTTCTTTACCGGTTTGAAAAGTTCTTTTACCTGCTGTGCTGAAAACTAGGGAGAACACTGATGCAATGGGGAATAGTGTAACGAGTGGCATTAGTATCCTGACCAGACCCCCCTACAGTAGTTGTGTTGTCACGTGGTTTTGAGAGAGTGTAATAAACAGCCGCTTGTTGAGTTTTGCTGTGAATGAATACGAATAAAATGGCCTCTTCACATTGGTGGCAGCGGTGGTCCATTCTGATTAAGCCAGGAAATCCTTTGCAAGCAGGATTTAGAGGATCTCAGCCCGTTTTTTGTACGATCAGAGAATAGAAAGCTCAGAAATTTTAACCAAGGAAACACCACATGCAAAGTCTGTCAAGTCAGCAAACCCCTTTCGAAGTGGCGATGACAGTGGTTTCGCCAAAGTATCACGGCCTATCCCATCCTCCGCTGCTTTACCGATAGTATCAGCCCAACCACGTTCACAAGTACAATCTCCAAATCCTTACCGAAGCGATGAAAGTATCACAGCCGAGCGAAAAATTGGGAAGCCTGTGAAACACCCCAAAGACTTCTATGGCAAACAACCTCTGAAGGGATACCTGACGCATTTTGAATGCTGTGCACTTATAAATGGATGGACCGACGAGGAAAAGGCCATGTTTTTGACATGTTTTTTGTGGCAAAAGCAGAAAACTATTAAGCAGCCTCAAGGAGTCAGAAGGCCACCAAGATGCAAAAATTGTTGAGTGCCTGTTAGACAGCAATAACTCTTTCAGACAGGCAGGAAGTAAAGCAAGAACCATGGAAACTGAACACACACAATTGCAAATGCAAGTTAATGGGCTCAAAAACAGCAACAAATAGAAGCACAGGAAAATGTTATCACCCAATTAAACAAATTCCTGTCAAGACAAATGCAGTCAGAGAAACCACAGGGAACCCACAAGAGGGGATGGGAATGCTGGAATTGTAATGAGAGGTGACACTTGAGGAAAGAATGTCCCAGATTAAGAGGCAGATCAGGATCTAACCAGCCTTCGGGAAATGGGAACAGGTTGTCCTCAAGGGCCTGGGAGGATGCCTGAGTGATCAGTTACAAGGGTTTCAAGTTAGTGACACTGTTGTTGAAAATTGTTCAATTGATGAAAGACTGTATTGCCTGATCAGAAATCTCGACTACATGGGCTTTACATAATTGGGTTTACTGGACAGTGTAAGCTTGTTTGGTTGGTGGACGCAGATGCCATAAAAAATGTTCTATCCCATAAATGCCACATGAGGTTGCCAGAAGGTGTAAGATTTCCCTTGCATGAAGATGGTTCACAAGTGTTTGTACCAGATGGTCGCAAAGACAGTATGTATGGAGCTGGGAAAATGTTTGTTAGAATCGGGAGTCAAGACATAAGCATAACTGTGTTAGTACCAGACACTGAGGATTCTACTAGGCATGGAATTCCTGTCAGATGTGGATGCAAAGGTTGACTTAGTTTAACAGCAACTTGTTATAAATGGTGAGGAGATTGACTGTTGCAGTGAGGGTTGCCAGCAACTTGGTCTCAGATGTGTGACACTGCACCTTGTCAAAATAGAACCGCACCCTGAGGCAGGATACCAGTTCGTCTTCTTCACTGTCAGGTATCTTCACTGGATGACAGCGCCAACCAAGGATTGCGTATCTAGGAAGCCTGGAGCAACCGTCTTCAAGATAAAGGTTTATATGTTGGAAGAACTTTAGTTTCTGCAGGAGAGTCAGCCCTTGTGCCTGTTCGAATTCTAAACACCTCTGATAAGATGCAGACCATTGGTGCTCAAACTGTTGTAGCTGTGGCGAAGCCAGTAACCAGTGTTGCACAGTTGGAGCTTCCTGAAGTGAACTCGCAGTGCATTAACAATACGTAGCAAGTGAAAGAGAATTAGGAAGACATGTTACCAGATTCACTCGAAGAACTTTGGAAGCAAAGCACAGAACAGTTGGATGAAGAGCAAAGCCTGGGAGTGCCTCGGCTGCTGCATTGACACAAAGATGAATTCTCTTTATCAGAGCAAGACCTGGGCAGAACCAACGTGATAACCCACCAGGTAGACACAGGCAATGCAAGACCCATTAAACAGCAACCTCATCGTACTTCACCATCAAAACATGTGGAGATCGAAAGACAATGCCGCCTGTCAACAGGACAGCGCTCTTTTGCCTACAGAGGAGCAAAACTCTGGAACTCTTTAAATAGTACCATTAAGTCTTTAAAATGCCCCAAGAATTTTAGGCGCCATTTGGCAAATGTAAATGCCACAACTGTCAAAGACGCGTACCCACTACCATGCATTGACGATTCCTTGTCTGCTCTCTCTGGGGCGAAGTGGTGCTCAACATTGGACCTAGCTTCTGGGTACTGGCAGGTTCCAACGGATCTGGCTGGTAGTGGCAAAGCTGCCATTGTAACTACTTCGGGCCTCTACAAGTGGACCGTCATGCCCTCGGTCTTACCTCCTTGCCCAGTACCTTTAAGCGATTAATGGAGCTTATTTTAGCTGGGCTCAGATTTGAAACCTGTTTAATCTAGTGGATGACGTAATCATGTATTGAAGAACTTTTTTGGAAGAACTGAATCGTTTAGAGGAGGTGTTTGTGCGCTTCAAATCTGCCAGTCTCAAGCTGAAACCAAGCAAATGTGTGTTGTTCCAGAACAGTCTTGCGTACCTGGGCCATATTGTGTCCGAGAGTGGCATTAGGACTGACCCTGCAAAGGCTGAATGAGTTTGTGGATGGCCAGTGCCAGAGAATGCGACAGAGTTTAAGAGTTTTTTGGGACTTGCCAGCTGCTATAGGCGCTTCACAAATTGACAGAAGGGTGCCAGGTGCCAGTCGTCGTTTGAGAAATTGAAGACCTTGCTGTCCATAGCCCCTGTTTTATCCTACCCAGATTTCACAGCAGAGTTCATACTGGACACAGATGCTAGTAATCATGGTATTGGAGCTGTCCTAAGCCAGTTGAAGAATGGAGTGGAGCACCCTGTTGCTTATGCGAGTTGAACCCTGACCAAGACTGAAAGACATTATTGTGTTACACGAAAAGAGCTACTGGCTGTTGTGGAGTCCGTGAAGCAGTTCCACCATTATTTGCAGGGGCCGAAGTTTCGCATAAGAACTGACCACGCACCCCTTCACTCAGTGCTCAAAGTCAAGGAACCAGAGGGACGGTTGGCAAGGTGGATAGAGTTTATGAGTTCGTTTCACTAGCCAGCAGCATCAGAATGCTGATGCATTATCATGAAGACCATGTAATGATGGCTGCAAACGGTGTAAAGAGTGGAAGAAGGTTGATAAAATGGTTAGTGTTGGCATTCAAACCGACATTTCACCTGCTGTGTGTGGCGAGGTTGTGGTTGAGCAAAGAGAAGCTCTTGTAGACAAGCAATGTCAAACAGTATTGCTGTCGGCTAGTACCAAACACTGCCCGTGCAATCATCCTGTGGCTGACTCTAGGTGCAACACCATTAAATTGGAACCAACCTGGACTTGAGAGTACCTTTCTGGCCAACACGTTGCAGATCCTAGCCTCAAGGTGATCATACAGCTCAAAGAGGCAAGTGTTCTTAGACCCAGGTGGGAAGATGTGTCTTCATACGACTGCACTGTAAAAGCACTCTGGGCCCAGGGGGACCAGCTGGAATTCTGAGATCAAGTATTGTGTCAGAGATGGGAAAAGGGAAGCGGTAACACAATGAGGTACCAGATTATTTTTCCAAGGAACTTGCAAGAGACTGCACTTAATGCCCACCAGAATCATACAACTGCAAGTAACCAGGTAGCCTGCGAACGCAGACGTATTTCCAGCTGTCGCTTGTCTCCGCCGAAAAATAACATCTGCGAATGCAAGCCAGAAAACGATTTCCATGACGTAGGATCTTTTGTTTTCTCTTTGGCCAATCAGATTACGCAATAGAATAAGACATGAGTGAACACCATGCGGCTCCCTCGCGACATAGCTGTCGGCGGAAACAGGCAAGCTGCTATGGGAAGTTGAATGAAACACGAAAGGTTTTTGATGGCTGTGAAAATTGATTCTTTGTAGAAGAACATTTTCAGTTGCAAAGGAGAAGGTTAATGTATTCGGTTAAAGTGTTTTAGTGCATACCTTCATTGATAAACAACATGGGCTGTGAAAAGCTGACCATCTGTTGATAGACTGAAGTGTTGCAATTGACTTGTGCGATTAAGGTGGCCTGCGGCTATTTCTGGGAACGGACGTGCTCTTTTCTAAATCGAGTTTCCGGCATGTAACGTTAACCGATTTCTCTGATTTTTGGCAATCGAAATAACAAATGTTCAAATTTTATAAAGCTTTGAACTTTAGGGAAAACAAAATAAACGAACACGAGATATTAGCGTTTTTAAAAAAATCAATTTATTAAAAAAACGTGAATATTTTCCAAACGCGAATATAGATTTTTTTTCTAATTAATGTCAACAAGTTTAAATCATCCAAGTTTTGCTTCAAAATATTATGCTTGTGTATAATTGGGAGCTGTTACAACAATGCTTAAGTAATGCTAAGATCCCATGGATTATTTGAAAGCTTAATGCCAGCTAAAACGTTGCTGAAAAGTATGGAAAGATCAGAAACTCCCAGCAAATGTTGTAGACAAATGAAGCAGAAGATGTTTACGGTGCGTAAATTGTGAATTTTAAAACTTTCATTTTTTTTAGTGTCTAGTCTCGATGAAACTCATCGAATGTGGCTCGCCAAGATAGCTACTTCTCGTCTTCCATTTTGGAGCGCTTTGAAAATGCTCTTATTACTGCAGTAAATTATTCAAACTTGCCGTATACTAAAGATTATTTAGCGCCTGGAAATAAACATGCCACGGATAAAATTGCGGCTGAGCTTTGTATTCATGTATTTTATTTAGCAATGAATGTGGCATGTGGCGTGGTATGTTCAATTCCAGGTGCTAAATAATCTTGAGAATGCCGCAAGTTTGAATAATTTACTGTTACGTGAGGGTTTCTCTTTGGATCTGAGTACTACTTAAACGTTGTTGTAACAGCTCCCAATTATACACAAGCATAATATTTTCAAGCAAAAATTCAACAGTCAACTGTGCAGCAATTTCTACCCAGCTGATTTTGTTGAAACTTGCTGACATTAAAACTTGGATAATTTGAACTAGTTGACATTAATTACAAAAAAATCTATCGTCGCGTTTGGAAAATATTTGCATTTTTTCATAAATATATTTTTTCAAAAGTGCTAATATCTCGTGATCGTTTGCCTTGTTTGCCCTATAATTTAAAGCTTTATAAACTTTGAACATTTGTTATTTCGACTACCAAAAATCAGAAAAATCGGTTGAGGTTTACGTGCCCAAAACTCGAAAGGACCTCGTCCACATGCTTAAAACTTCGGACGTTTTCATTGATTTCAATTTTAAAGTTTTATCTGTGTCGACCACTAATTTTAAACAGAAAGATTTTACCTATTTTTAGCGCTAGTTTTTAAATCAATTTCAAATGTAAATAGTTTAAATATTTTGAAATTTTACTAATTTTAAAATCAAATCCAAATGTAAATAGGTTATATGATTGTAAATATTAATTTAATTTTTATTAATACTTTAATTTTACACGACCCCACAAGCTTGTCAGCTTTAATTTACATCGTGTATAAATAAAGGCAACTTACTTACTTACTTATTTAGAAAAGAGCACCTCCGTTCCCAAAAAATAGCCGCGGGCCACCTTAAACCTCAAAGTCCCCATAACCCCCAAAACTTTTTTTCAAGCAAACGAATATTTACATCTCTCTGAGCAGAATGCCGAAAAAATTTTTGATTTTGGTTGAAACCTCAATTTTCTGTGAATCGTCAAAGTCGAAAAAAATCGCAATTATTAGAAACATGACCAAGTCGAAGATCCGGTCAAAAGGGTCTGGGTCCAATAAAATTTGTGACGTCAACCCAGTACATCATTCAAGCATGATATCGCTTGCGATATGATCTGCGTTGTATGTAGGTGGTGACTCGGGTCGGAGCTCCAAAATGCCTATAAAACCGGGAGACCATCGAGTTCTCGGGAATGTAATCGAAGCACATCAGAGTTTAAGATTTCTTGGTCACCTATTTTGGTTCGATCGGCGAGTGCTAGCAGCAAAGATGAAAATCAGACTTTCAATCTTTCGCACACAAGCTTCAATTTGCTTCGTATGGATTCCACAGTTTTCGTAGAATTACATGTAAGGTACATGTAATTATCTTCTCTTGGCGATCCAAAATATTACCACTGTTTATTTAAAACGTTAAGCGATTCTAGTAAGCGCTGCTGATTTGATTCAGACTTATTTTCTCCCCTGCATGTACACACGATGCAAATTAACAATCGACTCATTCCGCGACACTTTGTTTACATTACTAGCAGCGAAGGAAAAGAAGTTCTTCACTGATTCTAGCCACAAAGACGAGGCGTCTTCAGATTTTACTTTAGTTAACACAAGTGTTAAGCTAAAGGGTTTAAAAGCAGGGCAAGATATTTCCAGTTGAATCCTAACCTCGAGCAGAATCACGAATAAAGTTGGTGTGAAGAATCACGAATAAAGTTGGTGTACCGGCCACTCCCGCAAAAGAATAGTTGACTGCAAATTATTCATACGTACGAGTACAGACTTTCGTTGTAGAATTTACAGTAAATACTGATAATAAGTCAATAAATCTTATATCTTTTTAAAACTCTGAGGCAATTCTACTTATTGACCTAAACTGTGCATACAAAGGTCAAGAATTCATGTTGTGTTGTGAGTCTGCGCGTGTATTGGGGCTGTATCTCTTTGAGTTTAGAATGCTCAAGTAAATTTCGTGATGATCTTTTCCCACATATCTACATACAGACATATATAAACATGTAGTACTTGAGTTCTCCTATAATAAGTTGTTCACTGATATTCTACGAAAGTTCTTTGCTAGCCATCCAGATCTACAATCTACTCCTATAATTACCACTTCAGAACGATTACCAATATCCTGGGTTGACGTCACTAGTCCCAGTTTCCGCTTCACTCGGTTGTGCGTAGAAAAATCTCAACTTTAAAAATTCGTAAAAATAGCAGTTTTAACCAAATCGAAAAATTTATGCGGCATTTTACTCAGTATGATGCAAAGATTTAATCCGGCCGAAAAAAAATGTTGGGGGTTATAGGCACTTTAAAGAACACCCTTCAAAAATTTTTGACGGTGATGTCTGATTTTGCGTCAATAGATTGGCAAAAATATTCTAGCAACACGCAGGAGGCGGCAATCGACCAGATGCGTCTCATCTTCACCCGGGATCTTCACATAATCCAGTTGCGACAAGCGTCATTGCAAACCTTGGAATTTGTTTGAGTCCGATGTTGTGTTTAGTTCTAAACCCTTAAGCGTTTCTAGTGCCTTTTTTGCTGCATCAAGACTCAAAGATTTGGTCCAAGGAATGAAAACCTTGGCAGGTTTCAGTGATAGCTCAAATTATGTTTACATCTAGCGAATCTCACGAGACTCGCTCGAAGGAATTGTCTCTTCCAGAAGGTAAAGTCTGTATATGAGCCTAGGGGCCCATCAGGCCGGAGCTTATCCCGGTTTCCGTAGCATAAAGTGACTAGGAGTATTTCTACTCCCCCCTGGATGGGATGCTAGTCCACTGCAGGGTTACCCCCAGCAGTAAATTCGCCGGTACCCATTTATACACCTGGGTGGAGAGAAGCACTATGAGAGTAAAGTGTCTTGCCCAAGAACACAACGCAGTGCCCAGGCCAAAGCTCGAACCCGGACCGTTCGATCTGGAGTCCAATGCACTAACCATTAGGCCACTGCGCCTCCCACCTCTTCCAGAAGACCAAAGTACAACTCTGACAAGTAGTATTATAATTTTCATTTGATACCTTCCTCTAGGTTTAACAGTGAAGTGTCAGGTAATGCCATGCATTTTTATGGAAATGCCTCAGTCAATAAATTGTTGTTGTTGTATTTTATCTCACCTTTCCAAGTCTCTGGTACATGATCCGTACACAAACGAATAGCAGCTGTTTTCAATATTTGCTATTTTCAACGTATCGCAGCGCTATTCAGCGCAAGCAACGATAATGGGCTGGCCTGGTCTTTGATTCAACTTACAAGCGGCGAAACGACGACCGATCACATTGTCACACTAAATACTATCTCCTCTCAGGCAATGCTTGGAAAATAACTGATTTTCCAAATCCATTCGAAAGATTCACAAATATGTCTTTCTTCTCTTTTGAATCATGCACTTAAATGCATTTACCTGATTTGATCTTTTAAATTAAACACCTTTAATACAAACGTTCCCCAGCGCAGTGTCATGTTATTCTCCACGCAATTGTTCAATGCTCTCGCAGGCTACACGCATGGCGGTTCTGGGATTTTCTGAGCCTAACCATGATTGGCTTAGAATTTTGACGTCACAGAAATCGTTTTCTGGCTCGCATTCGCAGCAGTTATTTTTCGACGGAGACAAGTGACAGCCGGAATACGTCTACGTTCGCAGGCTAGTAAGCGGGGTGTTAATAAGACACTGTGAACGCTTAGAACGCGACACTACTGGACAGGTCTCACTGCTTAAGTCAAGAAGTGGATCAAACCTTGTCATGACTGTGGTGCTAAAAAGAACTGGGAAAAGGCACATTGAAACAGTGTGTGGTTGGTGCTCCAATGGAGCGCCTGGCCATGGACATACTTTGACCACTTCCTCTGACCCATCGTGGTAATAGATTTGTACTTGTTGTAATGGACTACCTAACAAAGTAAGCCAAGAGTTATGCCATACCTAACCAAGAAGCTGCCATGGTAGCAGAGAAATTAGTGAGTGAATTTGTGTGTCATTTTGGGGTCCCTCGGGAGTTTCACAGTGATCAAGGGTCAAATTTGAAATGTTGACAATGCATTTCAACAAAACAAAAAATCCATTGAGAACCATATTTTTCTTTGTTCCATGCTCGTGTCATTGTTGAAAAAGACCATCTTCAGTATTTATTACCGAGCTTAAAATTTACCATCTTTATTATTTACATTTCAATATCGTTACAAAACATTTGGAATGCATTTGGTAACTCATTTCAACGAATCCTAAAATCCATTGAGAACCATTTTGAAATCAATGCAGGGAAGACCACCGAACAAATCCGGATGCGTTGTGACATGTTTTTACCACATTTGACTTTGCTCTTGCCACTTTGCCGTTGAAAACATTGGCAAAAACAGTTTAAATTTCCAAGTAATGGTGTAGTACAATGAATTTTACAATGTTGAAACTATTCTGGCCCCACACTCACAAGTCACTGTCACTGTGTAGTGAAAACAACAAAAGGCAGCTTGACCGAACCTTAAAATTAATTTTGTCACATACTGTACATTGCCGCCAAGAACTGCGTTAGGCTCAATCATTTTGGCTCCATGTTTTCATTTATGAAAGCTCACAGTATTGCTAGTTGCTATATTATATTGTGCTTGAGTACCCATCCAGGCCACAACAAGGTAATTTTGCAATGAAAAGAACTGGAAAGCTGATCGACAGATCAAAAAAAATCTTTCCATTTACATCCATCTTTACATTCTTTACATGAATTTACATGCAACCAAAACAAATAGTCAACCGTTCGAACAGATTGCTTGCCCATTTAATTTTTTTATTTCAACAGCCATTCAAACGGCTTGGTAACCCATTCAAAATTTTTCATCAGTCGTCCATTTGGCTTGGTGACCTGTTTGTAACCTGGCAAAAAGTCACATATCTCTAAATTGAGATGCCCTTTTGATATGATGTTGTCTGTATTGCTAATTTAGCACATTGTGGAACACAATGAAATTAGAACAGAAATATTACAAGCATAACAAATGCAAAGGGCACAAAATGATCGCTTAGTAACCATGCAATCATTTAAAGAGAGAAGTCTGGACACCAGTCACATTGGTTTAACATGGCAACAAGTACATTTGATTTCACATCAGGGCCCCGTTGTTCAAGGGTGGATACCGCTATCCACTGGATAAAACACTGTCCAGTGGATACGTGTTGACAAAACAAACCATGCTATCCACTGGATAGTGATTTACCCGGTGGATAGTGTTATCCACCCTTTGAACAACCGGACCCAGTTGTGCATGAATATGATGTTTACGAAGAAGTCTGGAAGCCGTAAATTGGAGAAATCTTTTGGCTTTCTGAGAGTTTAACAATCCCATGGATGAACACCCCATAGAAGCAGTGTTCAGGGGAGGAACAAGACGGTTGATCATTTCCACTGTTTCAGCAAAGTGCAAATAAACTGCTTAAAAGAACTACTGGTGAACAAGACAGAGGTTTAAATCCTTTGAGCACACTGGTCTTGTAGATAAGCTGCACCCATGACTTTGAACCCAAAATTTTAGCAAAAAGGTGCAGCTTATACACAAGTTTTTATGGTAACTCTGCTGTCTTTAGTATGAAATAAATTAATATGTATATTTTTGTGTTATTCAAGTGTTTGACACAGAGCAAGAACTGAATACAGTAGAATCCCAATTTCTTCGACTTTGGGTACAATGTTTGTTGAAAGTATGTGTCCATGCTATTTCATAAATTCTCCTAGATGTTTCCAGTGTTCAAACATAAAATTCCATTGTGTACATAATAGTAATTTACAAGGCCCTGTGAACCATTAGGCATGAGGAGGATAGGTGAATAGTCACTTACAATAATAATTAACTTTTTTCAGGTACAAAAGATTCTAGAAAGGCTCTCACTTAAAATTAATTTTTTGCTGTTAAAATATCACAACTATTACCTTTATCTAGACAAGCGGCTTGAACAGAAACTTTAGGTGGATAGTTCCCTGTGAAGAATGAAGTATCAATATCAAGCCCCTTGATAACTCCAGGTATCCCAAGTCTGATTATACACCAGTCGTGTCCAGGGATTCTTTTGCGTCTTGTTTCCCATCCATCCATCCATTTGCCATATGATGTGAATACACCTTCACGCCATTCAGGGGATCCTGGCTAAAAAGGCAATTTTGATGTTTATAAAATGTCAATATGTGGGTAGAAATGAAAAGACAAATGACTCAAAACAAATACATCAAGTAAGGACATCCTTCTTAACTACAGATCTACATGTAGAACAGTTCCTAAGGAATTGCTGAAGATGGTTTTGAAGGCAAACAATTTTGTAATGCAAAATGGTGAAGTGTTTTTGGGGGAACACCTGCTTTGAAAAAATTGATATTGTGCACACATAGCATGACTGAAAAAAGTCTGGAAATAGACTCAAGTGTTTATTAGGTCATAACTTTTTTAATAAAGCAAATGTCATAAGAACCATACGAAGCATTATGCATGTGGATGATAGAACTGTTTCTATTGGCACTGATGGATATTTATGTGCTTTCCACCAGATAAATTACCATCTAGTAAATAAAGTGTTGACAAAACAAACTGTGCTATCTGCTGGATAGTGATTTATCCAATGCACAGCATTATCCAAACTTTATTAAGCATTGCTGCTAATTAGGGACACAACAAAAGGAAATTATAGATGTGGAAATAAATGAGTAAATATATAGAAATTGTTCAATATTTTAAAAATGTATCCTACTGTAAATTATTATCTCACAAGATTAACTACAATTTGGAATATTTGGAATTCTTCTGGAAAGCATTTATTTATATTTTTAGCACATGCAGTTAAACATAATTAAGCTCTTTAGTGCTTTAATTTACTCATTAATCCATATTTCATATTATACCGGTTCACGGTGTTTTCAGTTCAATTTGTTTATCAGTTAATGTACATCGCTAGGGTGGTTCCTGTAGTTATTTTCAATTCTCTTGTTATTTTCTATGTACACTTTCCGGCCTCGACCAATTCACATTAATTGTAGGACACTTCAAGGATTCCCCAATAGAGAAAAGATGAGTGCCATGGAAGAATTTTCCACAACAGAGCCAGATACAGAGGAATCCCAAGTGCCTAACAATGAAACAGAGGAGTCCCTGGAAGAGACAATAGAGGAGCTGGAATCCTTGATATCTTAGGAAAAGTCCAAACTGGCCAGCGTTTAAAACAAAGCCAAACTGCTTTCATTACAGCAGACTCTAGCAGAGCTCTGAAAGGAAATGCTAGCAGAGCAGTCCAAGCTTGACAAGGGCACTAGTGCTCAACACAAGCGCAGGGGTACGAACTCCATACTCAAGAAGTCTACATCAAAGGAAAAATCGACAGCAGTCTCATCTCAGGATCTTTGTGACTTCAAGACCTATCTCGAGCCGTGAAAAAGTGTCTTAGTAAAATGGGCCTGGCTGCCTCTGCCTCTACAGCTGCAGGGGCAAAGGAGTCCTTGTCAAGTGATGAAAGCAATGAAGTTCTTTGGTTGGAGGAGAAATCAAGGTGGGCACGAGGTGACGGTTAAAGTCAGGTAAAATGGCAAAAATCGCCTCTAATGTGATGCAAAGGCAATTTTGGCCTCACAGCGTATTAAGCATGGGTTACAAGACTAAGGACATTACTTATGATGAGCTCTCATTAGAGGAATTTGTGGCTGGATACAGCGCAACCTTGTAATTGCCGCAAGTGTCCAGAAGAGCGATGGAACATTTGGGCGCTTTGATGTATTTTGTGTCTATTAATGAATGGCCCACAGTTCATAGTTTTCATGAGGCTGTTTTAATGGAAATTGAACGAGGTGGCCTTATTTGGGAAAATTTTTTTTTGCATTTCATTTGGAAAATTGCACGCTCGTGGGTTCTCACAAGAAAATTAAAGAACTGAAGTGCTCCCCCCCCAATCCTCCACTGCTGTCTTATTTTGCCGTGAATATCAGAAAGGTTCCTGCAAATACATCAAAGATCATGCGATGCTCTGAGGAGAGAACAAATGGCTATGCCATATTTGCGCTTCAAGCCTAACGAGTGACTAGTTCCTTCTGTTTGTTTGGACCAGACTCTTGTGATGTTGGTAGTAATTCAGACATTTTACACAGGAATTCTTATCAAGACAGTTTTGTCTTTGAATTAGTGAGCAGGACAATTCAGACATTTTATTCAGGACTCATTATCAGGACTTTTGTGGACAGTTTGGCTGGCCTGTGGATTACAATTATGAAACATGCGGTTTTCCTGTTATGCAATCACCCGGGGGCAACTAATAACCATAGTGCTATTTGCTTGCCCTCACTAAGTTGCAGGTCCATTTGCTTCTCCCCCATTTCCTGAAAAAGTGGCAGTATCACCTCTTAATATATTTGTTTTATTGACCATTACAAAACAAGACATACATTAATTTACAATGCAGTATTTAAATACTTACTTACACTATTTACAATTATTGCTTACAGTTTATTTATACTACAGTCAACTCTCGCCTTGCGGACACCCCGCTATTACGGACACTCGCTAATATGGACAAAATTCAGATCCCCAGCTATAGAGGTTTGACTGGAAATGACTCCCGCTATTACGGACTCTCCCTAATACGGACACTAAACGAAGTCCCAAGCATGTCCGCTATAACGAGAGTTGACTGTATTTACAGACAAGTTAAAAAATCAAGTTAGGTATACAGATACGCATGAACAGTGTTAGTACATTAACAACAAGAAGATGCAAGCATCTTAAAACCGTGCTTTTTTAAATTAACTCCATTTTTGCTAATTAACAGGTTTCTTACTCAGAAAAGTCATGGTTAAATTAAATTTGTTTTGTACTAAGAGTAAAGGACTAGCAAAGTAGTCACGCAAGTCACACAATTCAATATTGCACCATCACCCATAGCCATTGTGAAATTTATGATGACATTATGGTCTTAACCTGGAACTTCGCTTGGGACATGTATGGGAATGAATAAAACATTCCGCTATTTGAACGCTATTAATAACAGCTTTTTTCTTCACGTAAAAGTCACAATAACACATTACAGAATTGCGCCCAGTGAAAAGCGTTACCCGAGAAATGTGGGGTACCCATGATGCTTTGCGAGCACAACGCCCTGGAAACGAGGTTGTAAAGACTGCCGCTGTTTTCGGTTTCTTGTGATCCTAAAGTGATGAATTCCCAAAAGGGAGTTAAAAGTTTTTCCCTTGAGTCCTTTAAAAGACAATGCAAATGTAATGGTTTCATCTGAAGTGTTTAAAAAGTGAAGTGATGTGTGCAAAACATTGGAAACTGACGGTGAGATACGATAACAATCTTTTGGCACAAACCCAAAATAAACACTGCTTGATGTGACTCGAGTTCTGTTACAAAATGCTGACTATAGTGGCTAATTATTTATGTTGTTTATGAATGAGCTGAGCTGCCTTTTATGTTAAAGTTTTAATCAGTGTAAGCGATTAGCGGTAGGCAAATAGCAAGCACCAAATTAAAGCGGCAACTTTTTCACAGCATGTGCCAACGCGGCAAGCGACAAAATATTCGGCCACCTTCTTTTGATAGTACTTTCGGTTTGCACAAAATAACAATCGAAATTCTCGCTAGAACATAGCTACTTTTCTTGAGTTGTAGTAGACAAGCTTGGAATAGGTCTTGGGAGTGTGCGTTTACAATATTCACATGTAGTCGGCAGTCAAAATGTAAACAACTTTATGCAAATTTCTGTTGAAATTTGACCTGTGCGTTGAGACGTGAATTTTTGTTTGGACACTGCCAAGAGCCGCTTCCTCTTGCGTTATTCTTTTCCAAACAGCTACACATGCCATTTCTAATGGATATCAAACAGCTACATTACCTGTTAAAAGGATGGTAATGTTTTATAATGTTTTCTACATTTTTCTGTGCACGGTCACATTTATACATGTATCAACAGAGCGTGCAGTGTTTATGCGAAACCATCAACAAATTACCATCTATTTTTCTTTGATAAATAGCAGTCTGAGCAAGAACAATGCTTGTGAAGTCGACCTACACAGGGGATTACTTGATTGACAGTAAAATTGACAGGCCGTTCTTTAGTTACACATGCTCTGTGTGTCATTTCTAGCTTATTTGCATTTTCCCGTGCGACGCTTTTCAATGGGCGCGATTCTGTAATGAGTGAGGACACTCGAACCATGAACACTTGACATTTTTTTGGACATTTTTTTGGGCATTTTTTTGACGATTAGCCAATGAGAGCTCTTCGCATAAACAATAGGATTAGCATTTTTTAGGTGCTGGCCAATCACAGCGGTGGGAGAAAAATGTAATGTTAGCTTTTTTATGTCAGCATCACAGCAATATTTTCTAATGTAAAATGGCCTATGCGCTTGCTAACTATGCTGGTAATTCCACTTTTTTTGCTAGAATAAAGTTATCTTTCAAGACTTTATTGCCACAGAGTCTTTTTTAATGAATGCAAACTCGGTGTCAATCGACAGCAAGGGATGTACGACGACAGTAAAACTCTGCCTCAACTTTACTGGGAAAGAGTGCTTGATCAACATCATCAAGGGTTTCGCAAAGACACATTTAATTTCACAAAATATGTGAGTTAGCGTCGGAGATGTAAATACAGTTAATCAACTCTACGAAAAAAAACTTGTCTCTGGCTGGGCCGCGAAAAACACCAGTTCGAAATAAAATATCAACAGATGTTGTTGAATATGTGGAGTCGAAGAAATTATGTAACCCTAGCGAGTCGAGTTTTCACCAAATAAAGTACTCCCACAAACAAAACTCATTTTTGACTGCAAATGAAACTTAAAAAGCGATTAGCGAAGCTGAGTCAAAAACAAGTCCAGCAAATTCAATCGTATACTTCAGAAAATGCAGCTGTCTGATTGACAACTTTGTTGTTTTGAGCTGCTATTTTTATCTTAAGCATGAAAACAAATAAACTCGCTCTTTCTGCTAAACAACGTAAATCTTCAAATGCAGGCGCATTTAGACACAATATATATTAAAAACAAAACTTAATTGAATAGAAACTGTTCCGATTCAAAATACGTGCAGCACATTAGCTCAAATTGCATACTTTAAAGAACGTGGATTTCTGATTCTGCTGCTATTAATATCTTATCCATGAGAACTTGCTGCTACACAATGCAAATTTTCTTCAGTAAGACACAATATATGTTCCAAAAAAAAACTTGATTACACTGAAAATATAGGAACTGTTCTGATTCAACGTAGTTGTCACAGCACAATCACAACCGGAAATGCATGAATTAATTTACAGAACTCGCACTTGTATAAATATGCCTGTAAGGTGAATTTGAAGCAGGAATGAAAACACAGAAATAAAAACATGACCAGTTACAGTTTACCACAGCATAACATGAGTAAAGTACAATTTTATCATCCATCTGCATGCAATCCTTTTTTCCATTCATTGCACTCGGACAGGGTCAACAATTCCACATACTTATACTCTTTGATAACACTTGGCAATCTCCAGTCGTAATTTTCCTATAAAGGAATTTTATTTCGCAGCACTCGCTGGAGAATCATTAAGTCTCTATAAGTATTTGACTGGGCTTTGTTTCCTTAGACCTGGTCACATAACTAGCAAAGAAACTTGATTCAGCTCGTTGGCAGAAAACATGTCTTTCCGCCAGTAACAACTTATCAGGAGACGGGAAGAATGAGTCGAAATCATCAGAATTCACATAAGCCAGTGACAGCCGTGAGCGGAACCCCTTGCTTTTGAACTGGAGCAAAAGTCTTTCCAATTTCATGCCCCGAGATAA
This sequence comes from Meandrina meandrites, assembly GCA_963693305.1. NCBI lineage: Eukaryota > Metazoa > Cnidaria > Anthozoa > Scleractinia > Meandrinidae > Meandrina > Meandrina meandrites. The sequence goes on along the minus strand of OY855905.1, from coordinate 15,956,749 downwards.
TGATTTGAGCCACATAAACTTCACTCTTGTCAGCCATGATCGCATATTTAACTCTCAATTTGACTCAGCTGATGAGAATGTACAAGCCTCGTTACGAAGTTACTTCGTGATTGGATGATGCCAAAAAAGCACGAAAAAAGTCTTTGCTGTTCATGGTTCGAGTGTCGGCACTGTAAATGTAATTGGTTAATACCATGAGTTAGGCCATAAGAAGGTAGTCACACGAGTCTCACATTTCAGGCTTTGTATTGTACACGGCTATCCTTAGTACAGCGGCGTACAGCGGTAATTTCCCTACCAATGACATAATCGCAAGCACAAGTGCTTACCTAGGCAGTTTCTTTCCTTCAGATCTCTGAACTCGCTTTGATGAAACAGTCAAAGAATTAACTTCAATTGCCTAAACCCATGAGACATATTCACAAAATTTCCAACTAATTAACAACCATTGCTTCTGGCGCAATAAGCTTGCAAAGTAAGCAGGATATTATTTGTCACGTAACGAAAGTGAAAGCTGCAACATCAGTGCATTCGGTGGCTTAGGTAATACCTTTTTTAATGACGTAGTCCCTACATGTCTGGGCACGCTCAATTGTTTACCTCTGCAAATATTTAATTTTCCTTCAAATCTCTGAACTCGATTCAATGAAACAGCTAAAGGATCCACTTCAATTGCCACAAGAAATGTACTTGCAGAAGTGCAAATAAATTAATGATTTTTTTTTAATTATCTATTTTTTACAGCACGCATACTTACATTATTAATTACAAAAACTACATATAAAACTACGACAATACAGCTACTAACAACTTGCTCTAATTACAATGCTTGAATAAACAACAGTATTATTTAACCGCTTACGTTACACTACTTTTTTAACGCAGACAATTACAACGTTACACACGTTACAAACATTTACTACGGTTACTAGAACTAGTGGAAACTGCAAAAAAAAAAGAAAATTGACAAAAAAGCAACAATTTACAATATATTTAGCTATATTTACAGTTATACTTGCACCTTTGCTCTGCTAGTTTCCATTTCTTTTTTGCTTTTAAGGATAGCCAAGAAGCGTCTAAGAAATAATCTTCCTCATTTTTTGAAGCGGTGTAAATGCAATTATTGTACAGAGGTTTAAACCGAGACACAGAGGCACGGTGTCTGTGATGCCGTAAAGTATTTGTGCTTCAGAGAGCGTGATTACAGTATCGTTTTTTCTGTACCACCAATCAGTAAAATCTGTCCAAAACAGCTGGACGTTGGGGCAAGCTACGAAGAGATGTGTAATTGTTTGCTTTTCAGCACATAAATGACAGCGGTCGTGCTCTTTAATACCGAATTTATGTAATGCAGCATCGGTGGGTAAAATATGGTGTACAATCTTAAACTGAAACATCGAGAGTTGAATATCTTTAGTGGCCTTGAAAGGCATCATGTACGTTTGATAAATTTGCTGGTCGTTTAAATTAGCTCTTTTCAGTCTTTTTTCAGCGGTGGCAGAAACGAACTTCTTTTCAACAAGGTAGTTAGTAGCAAGTTTGCAAGAGAGCTTCTCAAGGGGAATTCTATCCATGTTTGTAGGTTCCTTCGAATGCGGCTGTAATTTGCCTTTTTAAGTTTTAATCCAGTTAGATGGAATTGCTTGGCATAAACCATAATAGGTTAGAAAGTTAGTTTTAAGGGCAAAGTGAGAGCAGAAATCTCGGTAAGATGTAAATGTGTCACCGTTGAAGATATCTCTAATTTTTTCTACACCCGCTTCATGCCATTCTTTGTAGTAAACTGAGTAGTTACCAATCCTGATGAATCTATTGTTCCAAAGAATTTCATCAAGTATTTCCTCTTCTGAGGACGGAGTAAACAAAGGCTTTCTCGTAAAATTTGAGAGGAATTCTTACATTGAGATTTTTGAGATCAAAATTGCACTTAAGGAGAAATTTGCCACCACATTTTTCTAACGTGGTAACAGGGATATGCGTCCAGCTCGCGGTAGGGTAACCGTTATCAAGTCTTTGGATCCAGGTTGCTTTGAGAGCATTGTTTGTTGCATCAAAATCAGGCATTCCAAGACCTCCTTTTGCTCTCGGTCCAATCATTGTAGTTTGCTTTATCTTTGGGTTTTTCTTGCGCCATACGAATTGGGATATAACTTTATTAACATTTTGAATGAAATTAGATGTAACAGGGGGGACAGCAGTGTTATAAATAAGTTTGGAAAGGGCTAGTGCTTTTAGGATGACAACACAGCCATGAAGAGTTAAGTTCCTAGGGTACCACAGGTTAAGTAGGGAAGTCATTGAAGACAATTTCTGTTCGAAGTTATTTTGAAAGGCAGCCTCTTCATCATAGGAGAAGTGTATACCGAGCGCAAGTATGGGATCTTTTGGCCATGAGGTTCCTCTGAGTTGTTTTTGTTTGCGCCCAGCCACATGCCCTCTGTTTTACTTTTGTTTACTTCGAGACCTGGGAAGTTTTGAAAGGCATTGAGCAGTTGGAATAAATTTTGGGCAGATATACTATCGGAAACAAAAACAGTGGTATCATCTGCGTATTGTGAAATTTTGAATTCTTTTCCGTAAATATTGATTCCTTGGATACCTGCATTAGACCTTATTGCGTTAGCAAGAATTTCGGAGCCAGGAAGTGGGCACCCTTGGCGAACACCTCTTTGTAGATTAAAGAAAGCGGAGGCGTAACCATTATTTGTTACACAGCTTGAACAGTCAGCATAAAAGGTTCGAATCCACTGTTGTAACTGAGGGCCGAAATTTAAAGCCTCCAAGGTCTTAAAAAGGAAGTTCCAGTCAACGGTGTCGAAGGCTTTTTAAAGTCAATAAAAATCGCCATGCCGGGAATGTTTTCCAGCTCAGTTATCTTCATGATGTCATTGATGAGTCTAATATTCTGTCCTATGTAGCGGCCCTTGACATAGCCAGTTTGGTCTTCATTTATTAATTTGGGAAGGACTTTAGCGATTCCTTGATTTTGTTGCTATTTTATAATCAATGGTCTCCAATTTTCTAAATACAGCCGGTTCTTTCGTTTATTTTGGTATGACCTTTATTATACCTTGTCTTTGAGTGATATTGAGTTTTCCTAATTTATGGGCATAATTAAAACTTTCTACCAGCAAATAAATTAATGATGGTCACTTCTGCCAATTTAAACTTGCAAATAAAACACAATGTTATTTGTCACGTAGCGAAAGTAAAACCTGCAACATCAGCGCATTCCATGGCTTACACAATACCTTCTTTTTAGTGCATTCAATGTTAGCTTCGAGTGCAATGCTTCGATGTAACCAAAAGAAAATATACTTTATACACAATAAAGAAAACAATATCCCTTACATTTATTTAATGTTTTAATAGCTTTTGGTGAACAAGAAGTTGCTAGCAACTTAAAACCGAGCTTATATTTTTCTCAAAAGTCACGGTTAAATTTAATCTGATCGCACTATGAGTAAAGGACTACATGTAGCAAAGTAGTCACGCGAGTCACACAATTCGAGGTTTACGTTATCCCCGGCTATCTTTAGCTTGGTGGTTTTTTCCCTTCTAATGACATAACCCCTGCACATTCGGGCACGCTCAATTGTTTACCTAAGCAAATATTTAATTTTCCTTCAAATCTCTGAACTCGCTTCGAAACAGCCAAAAAATTCACTAAACAAGAAATTGCCTGAACAAAAAATACTTGTAAAATTACAAATAAGTTAATGACCGTTTTTTTTCTGGCGAAATAAACTTCCAAGTAAGCACGATCTTATTTGTCATGTTTCGAAAGTGAATGGTGCAACTTCCGCGCATTTCATGGCTAACGTAATACCTTGTTTTAGTGTGTTTAATATCTAAGTCCAGCGCTTCGATAAAACAAAAGAGAATCTATTTTATATACAAGAAAGAAAACAAAATCCAAAACATTTTCCGCACAAAACACACGGTTGAATTTAATTTGTTTGTGGAATGAGTGAAGGACTAGCAAAGTAGTCACGCGAGTCACGAATCCGTAGTTTACGTTATTCCCACCTATCTTTAGCTTGGTGGTTTTTCCCTACTAATGACGTAGCCCCTGCATGTTTGGGCACGCTCAATTGCCTTAACAAATACTTTATTTTCCTTCTAATCTCTGAACTCGCTTCGAAGAAACAGCCAAAGAATCCACTTTAATTGCCTAAGCCCACAAGAAATACTCGCAAAATTGCAAAAAAATTAATGACCCTCGCTTCTGGTGAAATAAACTTTCAGAATGAAAAGCACAATCTTGTTTGCCAAGTTGTCACGTAGCGAAAGTAAAAACTGCAACGTCAGCACATTCCATGGCTGACGTAATACCTTTTCTAGTGTATTTGAATCCAACGCTTCGATAAAACCAAAAGAAAATATACTTTATAGACAAAAAAGAAAACAATATCCGCAACATTTTCGGTACATTAATGTTTCAACAGCTTTTGGCGAAGAAACATAACAGGTTGCATGATTTCAAAACCCCAATCACAATTTGGCTGAGTGGAAGTTTGCGTCTGGTCACTGACAAAAAAAAAAACATAGGCACACTAAGCGTGCAGGAGTTATTTTTTCAATTGATTGGGAGGCTTGGGGTAGAACTGGGTGTTAGTCGTGTTGGGATGGTGTATTTCATGGGTTGAGCTATTTGTGCATGGTTCATGTGCACGGTCCATCGCGCCGACTAAGAGCTACTTTTGCAAAAATAACTCAAAAACAATTTAAAAAGAAATTTTGCAAATGTTCTAAAAGTAGGCTGCTTTCCCTTGTAAATATGACTGTGGTGTGCAACCGATCGATCGAACCATACTGTTGAAGACAAAAAATACGTCAGTAATTTCTTCAAACATAAACAGAAAAAAATATCTGGTACCTAGTCACTTTTAAGGTTACCTTGATGTTTAACTATCCATCCCCTTTCATTCCAAGCCGAAAGAAAACCGCTAAGTACACCAAAACATGGATTGAAAACTGTTGACAACATTTACCGTAAACATGATCACAAAATCGCAAACACGCTCACTAAGAAAGCCAAATTGACCCAGAAATTGCAAACGAATAGCCAGATGGAACAAGAACAAAGTATTCTCGAGTTTCTGAAATAGCTCCATTATTTTCATCAAACAAGCAAGGACAAGTTTCTTTCTTCGAACGCAAGAAACAAACAACTCTAGTCACCAGTGCATTTCAGCCAAACCACGTGACGATTTTACTTGGACTGGTACAATATTAATTTCGCAACCAGAAGCAGAAACGTGCCCTAACTTGTAAGCGTAACATCATCAGTGGTGGTACCGATATTCCCACGGCCGTGCTAAAAATAGCTGTCGATGAAGTTGTGTGACACGCTTGACTGCACACCCAAAGAGCTAGTTTTCTTTTCAGCCGTTGTTTTTTGCGTGACGAGCCCAAACAACGGCTGTAAAGGAGACTACCAAAAAGCTGGCTGTCTTTTTCTTTTGCATATGAGTAAACGTAACTGCAACCGCTTTGCGTTGGGAATATTAAATAAACTAAAAAGGTATTGCGTCAGCCATGGAATGCGCTGACGTTGCAGCTTTCACTTTCGGTACGTGACAAACACGATTATGTTTACTTTGGATGTTTATTTCGCCAGAAGCGACAGTCGTTAATTTGTTTGCAATTTTGCAACCATTTCTTGTCGGTTTAGCCAGTTGAAGTGAATCTTTTGGCTGTTTCATCGAGGCGAGTTCAGAGATCTGAAGAAAATAAATTTGGCCGACGTAAACACTTGCAAGCATTACGTCATTGGTACGGAAATAACCGCATTGCACCGCCGTACTACTAAAGATAGCCATCAATGCGAAGCTTGAAATGTGAGACTCGCACAACGACTACTATACCTTCCTACGGCCCTCACTCGCAGCACAAATGATGATTTTCTCTTGCTGTGCTATCCAACCACGTTGTCAAAATACCTAATTTAATATTTGCAGAGGAGACAAAACGTGCCCTTGTAACATCATCACGTCACGAGCTTTTCAAACGATAGTACAATAAATAACTCATGACCGCCCATGTGAAGTCCTACTATTCCTAAGCAGGAAACGTCAAACCTCCGGCCACATTCCAACCTCACTAAAATACCTATTATTTGGCAACTCTCGAACCCAAATAAACGCACATGCCTCAACCTATTACAATCACGTTATTCTTTGGGGGAAAACCCTTGAGAGATTTGTGGTCACTCGTGTTATTACTTAGCCAAAGCTCCTACTAATGCTATACTTTTAACCGAGAGAAAACAGTTTAAACACCAGAACACCGCGCGGTTGGAATCTCAAATCTTTAACACTCGCCCTTACAAACAACAGCGTCAGTTGGGGACCAAAACAAAACGTTCAGCAAATACACAACACTCACATTAAAAATGGAAGTCACAACATTTATTCTCAATATACATATTTATTCTACTCAAAACATCATACATTTTAATATAACGTGGTCAACAAATACTATACCCATATTGTGTCGTCAACTGAACCAGTTGATTCCGTAAACCAAGAGAATTACCTTCACCACGATGAAATTTCCAAACACTTTTCGCTTTCAGAACCCACACACAATGTTCTCACCCAAAGCTACATAAAAATCAAGACTTGTAATAGAGGCTTCAGACCAACACGGCCCAATAAGGTCGAATCTATAGCAAAACAAAAATGGCCGTATCTTGAACCGAAAACAAATATTCATAAAAACGATCCACATATACAAGCCGCAATTTGATTGGTCCTTGATAGAATCCCAAATCTGATTGGTGTGAAATACATACATGAATGATCCACTCAACCATCCACTTAATAGCCAAACACGTCTTCATGCCGACTAAGAGTTATTTTTTTAAAAAAATAACTCAATTATAATAATAAATCCCGTGCAGAGCAAGAACCGTGCTCGGCCCATGGCCGTGTGGTTAATAAGCATCCCAGGTTGTGTGATTCGAAGTCCTGATCGTCATTTGGCTGAGGGGAGGTTTGGGTCTGGTCACCGACTAAAAAATGACAAAAACGATGAAAAACAAGAAGTTGCTAGCAACTTAAAACCGCACTTATATTTTTTGCTAATTAAAAGCTTTCTTTCTCAAAAGTCACGGTTAAATTTAATTTTTTGCATTATGAGTAAAGGACTAGCAAAGTAGTCACGCGAGTCACAATCTGAGATTTAGGTTATCCCAGGCTATCTTTAGCTTGAGGGTTTTTCCCTTCGAATGACATAACCCCTGCATGTTCGGGCACGCTTAGTTGCTTACTTTAACAAATTTTTTATTTCCCTTAAAATCTCTAAACTCGCTTCGATAAAATAGCCTTCAATTGCCAAAACCCACAAGAAATACTCGCAAAAGAGCAAGCAAATTAATGACTGTCGCTTATGCTGATATAAACTTCCAAAGAAAACACAATGTTATTTGTCACGTGACGAAAGTGAAACCTGCAACATCAGCGCATTCCATGGCTGACATAATACCTTTTTTAGTGTATTCAAATAGCTTTAAGTCCAATGCTTCGATAAAACCAAAAGAAAATATACTTGATACACAATAAAGAAAACAATATCCATAGTATTTCCTGTACATTAATGTTTTATCAGCTTTTGGCGAGTAAACATCACAGGTTGGGCGGTTCAAAGTCACGATCACAATTTGGCCAAGTGGAGGTTTGGGTCTGGTCACCAGATTGGTCATAATTTGGGATAACTGTCCACGCGACATCTTCGCTGTCTGTGATGCGTTAAATCCAAGCTATTTTTAGAGAGCGCTCCATGATTTTGAAGTCGATCATTTTTAAGCCGCCGTACGTCTTTTCGGCGATGATAGTCTTTCTTTTGATTTTAGCTGTCTTGCCATCTCAATTAAAGTCAAAGATTATTTTGTTAATACTGTCTATTAGGTGCTTCAAAATCGACAGTAGGAAGGTGCTGTAAATCAGTTTGGCAAGTCCCAATGTTTTTACAATGTTAATTTTGCCAATTAGTGTGAGATTTCGTCTTTTCCAGCATTGAAGGGTTTCCACCAATGTTCGAATTTTGTCTGTAAAATTGAACTTAATTGCTTTTTCGGCTTCATACGAAAAGTGTACGCCAAGGGCATTGATTGGGTCTAGTGGCCACTTAAAACCAAAAGGTTTTTCTTTGCAATTTTTTCACGACCCTAGCCACATTGCCTCAGTTTTATGTTTATTAATTTCCAGGCTGCTTTTATCTTTGAACTCGCTTAAGAGCTTAAGTAACTGGGGGAAGGAGTCGGGATCACACAAAAAGGCTGTGGTGTCATCTGCATATCGGGTGGTTTTTAAGTTTTTGTGGCCCACGTGACTACTGTAATGATTTGATTTAGCGCCAAGGGCGCTTATTTACTTTTGGCACCTCAAAAGAGGGCGCTTATTCAGGACAGGGCGCTTATTTAATTTTTTGAGAAACAACCAAATGTTCAAAACAAAATTTTAATAAATATTAAAACAACTAACAAGAACAGAAACTGTAGCAGTAACGAATTGTTGAAAGTTCATTTACTTTTAGGAAAATTGTTCATTTTAGCAGTAAATATATACATGTATGGTACGTTGAATGTTCATGAGTTTATCTATTCGACGTCGATGACTTCAGTGTCATAGGGGCGCTTATAAGAATGGGGGCATTTATTAGAATGAGGGCGCTTATTGGAATAGGGGCACTTATTGACGAAAACACATTCAGAGGGGGGCGCTTATTCGGAAGGGGGTGCTTATTGGAAGGAGGGTGCTAAATCGAATCATTACGGTACCTTTAATTGTAGGATCCTTTTGTAAGGCACGGTCGAGGAGCTCCATTCCAAGAACGAAAAGTAGACCTGATAAAGGGCAGCCTTACCGCACACTTTTTTCTAGCAGGAAGAACTCGGATGTATGTCCGTTATGTAGCATGCAACTTGAGGCATCATTGTAAACGATGTCAAACCACTTTTGAATGTCCGGGCCAAAGCTAAACATTTGCAGCGCTTTTTTCAGATAACACCATTCTATCGTGTCAAATGCTTGACTTATCCTACTGTGGATCAAATTGCTAGTTTGATCACTTGCAAAGGACCGGGCTGTTTGATTTACAAATAAGACTTGTGCAATCTTATAGACAATTTTATGTGCACCCGTATGACTTTTCCCTTCGATTGGTTTTTACTAGAATAATTTTTTATTGCTTTGATGTGGTGCTCCCTATCGGTTTGCGGTCGTCGGTGATGGCTTGTCAACGCATTACAAACGGCATTTTGTACATTTGTTCACAGCATGGTTTCGATGTACTTATTTATCTGGACAATTTCCAAGGCGTTGAAATGCTGGACAAAGCTACAATTGCCTTGGATTTTCTTCAGTCGTTGCTGGTAGAACTGGGAGTCAAAGAGTCACAGAGTAAAGCCTGTCCCTGGCTACTCACGCAATTTTTTTAGAAATTGAGTTTGACACTTTGGCCATGACAAAATCAGTTTATTCTGATCGTTTAAAGGAAATTTAGGACTAACTGACTACAAAGCGAGAGTTGCAATCATTGTTAGGGAAACTTTCTTTTGTTTCAAAATATGTCAAGAACAGTTGCATTTTTCTAATGCACATTATTGCCCTTATTAAGGCTTTGAAGCACAATAATCATCGAGTCTCCTTCAACAAAGAATTTAGGAAAGATATTTCTTGGTGTATCAACTTCATCGGTGTTTACAATGGTGTGTCCCTCATTTTAAACGTTCCATGGTCAGCACCAGATCATGTTTTTGCCATTGATGCTTGTTTGAATGGATGTGGCGGACTTTGCAGTACCAACATCGTTCATGCCAATTTTCCAGACTGGGTTCTCGCACAGTTTCCCGCAATTCATCATCTAGAATTCATGGCTCCTTTGGTTGCGATTCGTTTGAGGGGTTCACAATGGTCAGGTTAACATGTACAGGTCTTTTGTGACATTTAAGCTGTTGTGACAGTTGTCAATTCCGGTAAGACGAGGGATCCAATTCTATGAAATGCCTGGCTATTAGTCTTTCCACTTCAGAGTTCAAGATCAACGTTGTTCATTTGCCAGGGGTTACAAACAGACTTGCAGACTATTTGTCTCAATGGCATTTGGATGTCAAGTATTCTCGGTTGTTTGCACTGAATGTGCTGATGGTGGTTCCATTAGCGAGGAGACTGTCACCTAATGAGTTATTAATGTCGCAGTTCCTAGGGAGTTCTACTTAAACGCTTATAATAGACAGACGCAGTAACCACACGGTATATGGCGTAAAGGGGGGATCACCGCTCCGCGATCGGCGTGACAGATGCAACTTCCATTGCGTGACCAAAAGCCAAACTTACCTCCCCAGCAGTAAAACCCACGCTGGATCGGACAAGTCGGCAAGGCCAAAAGCTTACACGCCCTAGAAGCCTAACTCTAAACCGCACTACAAGCTGACCTCCGGTCAGCAACATGCTAGAATATAGACAGTTGTGACTTCTTAAGCCTTACTTATCTCCCCAGCACTACGAGCCGACTCTGCCGGCATGTGCTGGATCAGACAAGAGGAGGCGAAAAGAATGTAAAATAGCGCCACTAAAATAGCGAAAATGAAGCTTGGGGAAGTCGCTGCGAGACTTAACCGATAGCGTAATGCAAGACGTGAACCCCAGATCATTCATTAATAAAACACAAGCAAACCTCCAAAGGGAGGGAGGGTGGGAGTTACAATTAGAAGACACACATATATGATGAGGGTTCTGGTGCAGCGAGTAGTACAAAAGCTTCATGATATCTAACAAAGCTTTTTTCTCAAGAAACTCGGCTCCCTTGCTCACCTCGTTTCTTGAGAAAAGCTTTGTTAGATATCATGAAGCTTTTGTACTACTCGCTGCGCCAGAACCCTGCATCATATATGTGTGTGTGGTTTGAGAGAAAATAATGCAAACATGGAAGTAAACAAAGAGCGTGACCCAAAGCCGAGCGAGCGGATGTGTCACAAAAAAATATTTTCTATTGAAGAAATGTCTGAACTGCATGTCTATATACAAAAGTGCGCCAGAATTATTTTCCAATTGAAGAATTATCTGCACAAGTATATACGCCGAGATGGCAGCCGCGAGATTTTCGTCCAATGTTTTGTAAATGTTTTACGGCCCAATAACAAGGGAGCAAAACAGAAACCTTTCTCAACCATTAGAACCTGAACTGGTTGCTTTATATGACGTGTTTAATATAAGCCAAAATAATTTCCAGGAATGGCTTTGTGTTTGGATAATGGATGTATCCAAAACAAATCCAAACAATAAAGATCTTTTAATGTTTGCAAGAGAAAATAAAGCAAAGTTCACTGATTTGGTTAAACAAGAAATCCTTAAGTTAAACAGCGTAAAAGTAAGTTTTGGGCTACAAGTAAAGTTTTCCATAGAAAGATACGGTGAAATGCAATACATGAAGCATTATTTTAAAGAAGAAGAACTGCACGTTTTCAACAGGCATAGTAAAGAACTGATAGAACAAAAATATGAGGAATTCATTGAAAGAATGAAGGGAGAAATAGAACACTGGTCTGTGCAGGGATCAGGATGGGAAGTTGAAAGGATAGACACACATAAAATACTGGTTCTGTGACACTTTTTTTGTAGTGAACTTTCCCGATCTTTAAATTGTTTTTGTGACGAAACTCGGCTCCCTTTCTCGCCTCGTTTCGTGACAAAAACAATTTAAAGATCAGGAAAGTTCACTACAAGCAAGGTGTGCACAGAACCAGTATTTTATATGTGTGTGTGAGTGTAAAATAACGCAAACAGTACAACAATTTCTCCTCTGTGCTGTTTGGATTAACTTCTGGCTGTGCCTTCTTGGTGCCAGCTTTTTTAGTTGAACCTGGATGGAGTTAAGGTGTCCAGTGAAGCTGAAATCAAATGCGCGGATGTGTCAATATTTTCTATTGAAGAAATGTTTGCACTTGTATATACACGAAAGTGTCACAGAATTATTTTCCATTTGAACAATTATCTGCACAAGTATATATGCCGAGATGGCAGCCGCGAGATTTTCGTCCAATGTTTTAGAAAAGTTTTACAGTCCAATAACGAGGGAGCAAAACAGAAACCTTCCTAAACCATTACAGCCTGAACTGGTTCATTTATATGACGTGTTTAATATAAGCCAAAGTAATTTCCAGGAATGGCTTCATGTTTGGAAAATGGATGTATCCAAAACAAATCCAAACAATAAAGACATTTTGGTGTTTGCATGAGAAAATAAAGAAAAGTTCACTGGTTTGATTCAACAGGAAATCCTTAAGTTGGACAGCATAAAGGTGAGCTTCGGGCTACAAGTACAGTTTGAAATAGAAAGAAACGGCGAAACGCAAGAAATGAAGCACTACATGTATTTTAAAGAGGACCAGCCGCACGTTTTTAACAGTAATAACAAAGGAATGATAGAACAAAAATATGAAGAATTCATGGAAAGAATAAGGGGGGAAATAGAAAACTGGTCATTGGATGGATCAGGATGGGAGATTGAAAGGATAGAGACTGCATACGTGAATGTTGCGCGCCATCAGCCACTGCGCGGAGGAACCTATTTGCCACTTCCAGCCAATCTGGCAAAAAAGAAGGCAATAATAAATGTGAAAAACAGAGACAACCAATGCCTGAAGTGGGCTCTAAGAGCTGCTTTATTTCCTGCACCAAATGGCAAGAACCCAAATAGACCAAGCAGCTATCCGATTAACGACAGTATTAACTATGGAGGCATCGATTTCCCAACACCGGTAAAACAAATAGACAAGCTTGAGGCTCAAAACAGAAACCTAGCAATAAATGTATTTGGCTGGGAAAACAATTGTGTGATTGTGCACAGGATAAGCAGAAAAGAGCCGGTTGTGCCGAGAATAAACCTGGTGTTGATTGAGTCAGGTTTAATTCAGCACTATTGTTTCGTAAAACGGGTGAGCGCTTTGCTGTTTGATAAGGCAATAAATAATAAAACTTTCTACTGCATGATGTGCTTAACTCGTTTCACAAGAGCGCACTTGCTCGAGGACCACAAAAAATACTGTAACGGCATGGACGGCAGGCCGACAAGGATTGAGATGCCGGAAGAGGGGAAAAACACCCTTTCTTTCCAAAATCATCACAAACAGATGAAGGCGCCCTATGTGATAATTATATGCGGACTTTGAGGCTTTAGTCAAAAAGATACCCGTCTGTGAGCACGGGCCGGAAAGCAAGAACAAAAGCTACACAGAAAAAACCGAATGGCATGAAGCGTGCGGGTATTCGTACATTGTTGTGAGAAGCGACGGCGAAGTTACAGGGTCAAAAGTTTACGGGGCGAAAATGCGGTAAAAGAGTTTCTTAACGGAATACTGCAGGAAGAAATGAAAATCAGAGAGAGTCTGGTCACACCAAAGCCGATTGTGATGACAGACGAAGACTGGAAAAAATTCAAAAGTGCAACTGATTGTCATATTTGTAACAAAAGTTTGATAAAAGACGAATACTTAGACTCTTTGCCTGTTTTTGAAGACACTGCAGAAAGTTATTATCTTGGCCAATATCACAAAAAATGTTTTTACAAAGCACAGAAAGAACAACAATGGGTGCTAAAAAGATTAACAGACGAAATGGACCAGTTGGAAGCAGAATCACAGGAAAATTGTAATTTATGTGAAAAACCTTTACTACAGAAAAACTTCAGAGACGCAGTAAAAGACCATTGCCACATAACAGGTAGGTACCGCGGAGCCGCACACAATGAATGTAAACTTAAAATGCGAATAAAATCCAAGACGGACCAGATACCAATTGTGTTTCACAACCTGAGGGGATACGACACGCACCATTTAATGCAAGCGATGTCAAATTTGCAGAAAGAAGTGAAATGCGTAGCCAACAACATGGAGAAATATATCACATTTTCAGTCGGAGGTCTGCGTTTCATTGACAGCTTGAACTTTTTGCAAGGAAGCCTTGATTCGCTTGTAAGAGCAACGCCGAAGGAGTCACTAAAAATAACATCAACCATTTCAAATGGCAGTGACCTGCTTTACAAAAAGGGGATTTAACCTTATGAGTACATGGACTCATGGGCGAGATTCAGCGAAACAAGTCTTCCGGACAAGCAGATGTTCTACAGCAAGCTCAATGACAAGCACATAACAGAAGATGAGTACGCTCAAGCACAGAAAGTATGGGAAACTTTCGAATGCAAAACATTGGGAGACTACCATGATCTTTACGTAAAAACGGATGTTGCCCTGTTGGCAGATGTATTCGAGAACTTCCGTAAACTGTGTCTGGAGCAGTACGGATTAGATCCGGCACACTATTTCACATCACCAGGCCTATCATGGGACGCACTCTTGAAAAAGACGCGTGTCGAGCTTGAGTTGTTTACAGACCTTGAAAAGCATCTCTTTGTGGAACGGGGAATTCGGGGAGGAATCTCGATGGTAAGCAAGAGATACGCGAAGGCAAACAACCCGCTGGTACTGGACTATGACCCCAGCAAACCAAACAGTTACATTATGTATCTAGACGCGAACAACCTCTACGGCTGGGCAATGAGCAAGACGCTCCCAAAAAGGGATTTTAAATGGAAACGTGTCATGCCGACAGAGGAGGAAATTCTGAATAAAAAGGAGAATGCAAAGAATGGATGGATCCTTGAGGTCGATCTTGAGTACCCAGCGGAGCTGCATGAAGAACACAACAGCTACCTGCTGGCGCCTGAGAAAAAAGTCATAAAAAAAGAAAGCATGTCGGACTACCAAAAGAGGTTGATAAAAGACCTAGAGCTGAAACCCCCAGACAGCAAGAAGCTGCTGCTGACACTTGAGGACAAAAAAGACTAAGTCGTGCATTACAGAAACCTGCAGTTTTATCTGAAGCAGGGCATGAAACTGAAGCGAGTGCACAGGGTGCTGGAGTTCGAACAAGAATGCTGGATGGAGCCGTACATCCGGATGAATACAGAATTCAGAAAGCAAGCAAAGAACGACTTTAAAAAGAACTTTTAACTCAGTTTTTGGCACCAATGGAGAACCTGCGTAACCGTGTTGATATAAAAATAGTGCGCAGCAATGAGAAAGACTCACTCACTCTCACTCATGCCCTTTACGCCTAAGTGGCATGTAGGGCAGCAACGTGTTCTCTCCGCATCTGGCGGTCCCTTGCCATGAACTTGATGCCCTCCCAGGTCTTCCCCATCTCCTTTATTTCTTTCTCAATCGTCCGTCGCCATGTGATCTTGGGGCGACCTCTCTTTCGTTTTCCTTCTGGCGTCCAGTGCATAGCGGTTCTTGCAATGGAGGCTTCTTGGCGAGTGACGTGGCCAATCCACCTCCAGCGTCTCCTCATCAGGATGGTAGCCATTGGTTCAGTTCCACACCGTTCAGAGGTCTTTATTTGAGATTACATTAGGCCAAAAGATGCGTAAAATATGCCGAAGGCTCTTGGTGTGAAATGTGGAGAGTTTTGTTAGATCCTTCTCCGTTAAACGCCAACATTCTGAACCATACAGAAGGGTTGTGAGGACGCAGCTGTGATAGAGCTTCAGCTTGGTACAAGTACTGTAAGTGGAGCAGCGCCATACCTTATTCATCATGTTGAGCGAGTTCCTAGCCTTGTTGAGACGGCTCTGGATGTCCAGGTCAGTTCCTCCATCTCTACTGATGATGCTGCCGAGATAGGTAAATCTGTCTGTGTATGGAAGTTCTTCATTATCAATCTGGACTGGTCGCGTGTTGGTGGTGTTCAGCGCCATAATTTCAGTCTTCTAATGAGAAAGACAAAATAAGGAAATTGGTCGCTAGCCCTTTGTACTCAAGGCATGTAATATTTACAAACGACCTGGTTGGAATAGACATGCGCAAAAGCCGGCTGCTGCTCAACAAGCCGGTCTACACGGGTATGACAATACTTGACAACAGCAAGATCCTGATGTACGACTTTTTCTACAATCATCTGAAAAAGCAGTACGGCAAAAACTGCGATCTCCTGTACACAGATGCAGACAGCCTTCTGCTTGAAATAAAAACGGACGACGTCTACAAAGACATAAAATCAAACGAAAAGCATTATAACACGAGCAAGTACCCGAAGGAGCATCCACTCCACTCAACCATGAACAAAAACGTCTTGGGCAAAATGAAAGACGAGTGTGCCGGAATCCCCATATCAGAGGTTGTTTGTCTGAGGTCGAAAATGTACTCTATCTTGAAGGCAGATGAAAAAAATATCAAAAAAGCAAAGGGTGTAAAAAAGAGCGTTATAAAGAAACAGATAAAGCACGAGCAGTACAAGGAAACGCTTTTTGGTACGGAGCAGTTATGGCATGGAATGAACATTCTTCGAAGCGAGGGTCATGAGATTTACGGCATGCATGTCAAAAAAATTTCGCTGTCCCCATTTGATTCAAAGCGCTGGATATCAGACCACGGGGTAAATACAAAGGCTTACGGGTACAATGCAATGGAAGAAATAGAAGCTTTATCCGCTACTACAGAAATGAAAGAAATAGAAGCTTTATTAACAAATACTGAAATCAAAGAAATAGAAGAAGCTTTAACAGAGATGCTGAAATAAAGAAATGTTATAGTTGCTCGGGGGGGGGGGGGGGGGGGGGGTAATTGTGTGTTTGGAGGCACAACCAGCAGTTCTTCACGCACGAAGCCACGCTTGGGCCCGTCGTGCAAATAGTAGAGAACGGGCTGATTCAGTTTGGTAAAAGATCGTTCAATGTTGTAAACTTTCAAAGACCAGATTGGATCTGTGGCTCTTTTCACACCACCTTCAAGCTCACCAGGTTGGTACAAATACCTAACATGCACTGGAGAGGGGAACGTCAACTTTCTTCATGGTATAGGAGGCAGGTATAATATTAATTCGTAAATATTTAATCCATATGTCTTAAACCTCTGGGCTATGGCGCACAAGCAGGTTATGGCTCAACACGTGCGGGCTCAGGTGTCTTTTTACTGAATACGGACTTAAGCTCTTCGCGTTTGTAATAAATCCCGACCAGTGAAATGACTAAGCTGGCAACAGCAAGCCATTGGGTGGTGCTGAGACTGCTATTTTTTTCTCCGGTACTCTTTGGGCTTTCGTCTTCTGTAGTCGGGGCTAGCTCAGGGGACGCGGTGGTGGCTTTTGCCTCGTTGTTTGCGATTATGACAGCAGCCTCAGCTGCGGCTTTTTTCCGTTGTTCGCAGGCCAGCCACGTTCTTTCAGCAACCTATTTGCCAGCAGCCACACACTTGGGATTTTTTGTGTGCTGCGCGGCTGTAGTTGGAGTTGGAGTTGTAGTTGTTGCTTGCTGTGTGATCTCATGTGCGCTCTCGGATTGTTCGGTAGACATTTTGAAACAAAAGGTATGTTAAGCAAATATAATAATACTTAGAAATTACTCAGAATTTGTCTGGAATTGTTCAGCAGTTGGTGAGTATTGCTCAGGAATTTCTTCCAATTTTGCTTTGTCCTTTCTCTCCAAATGCGAGTTAAAATCAATGTGTTTTGTGGTGATCAGCATAGCGTTGGCCACAGCAAGAAACCGGCCGCACTTCAAAGCAAGGTTGCCGGCCAGATTGGAGAGCTCTTGGTTGAGGATGTAGTCGTTTCTGAGTTCATTTTGATAAGCGTCGATGTCTTTGATGTCAACGGCCATTCTGACCACTTTGGTTACAAGAAAAATGCAGCTGTTGATCAAACTTTCTGTTGTCTTTAAGCCCACATATGTCTCGTACCTTTTGATGTATTTCTCAACATCTTTTTCGCTCAAGCGCTTTACCTGTTCATGTGTTAACTGCACTCCGATGGCCTCTTTGGCTTTGCCTGTAGATACAAGCACGGCCAGCTTCTCACGAAGAGCAGGAATGTCAGGTCCGGGGACGGTTAAACTTGTTAGTCTGGCACAATACTACCAGCTGGCCCGCTTGACGGCTCAGCTTCCAGTTGGTTCATAATTTCTGCGAACTCTTGTTCAGCCATTGTGTACTTAGCAACATATATCCAACTTTCATTTTTTTAATTCAAAAATAACTTAGCCCCGTAGGGGTGGCGAAGCAATAACAAAAGATAACAGAACTTTCGCTCTTTCAGCTTTGAAATCAGATCTTTGTACTCATCGTTGGAGAGTTCACCGGCATAATCATCAAAGATCACCTTCGTGGTTTTGGCCAAGGGAGTGTAAAATAGAACGATAGCCGCCATGTTCTCCCGGAAGGAAGGTGTGATGCTGGTTATCTTCTGGGTCAGCACCCAAACGCTGATGCCGATATGTCAAGCAGAAAAGCCAAGATTCACCAGCTGGCCTGTGCGCCCTTTCACATCTTTGGAGGCTGCGCAGTCATCAAGTATTATGAGCGTGTTGGTGCCCTCAAAAAGCAAACTCACGAGCTTCAACCAATTTTCCACATCGTGCTGCATGCATATTATCACAAACATTCTTGGATCATTTCCACCAATTCGGTGGTAGGTTTTGTTGTGCGTGAATGTCGGGCAGATGAGTACGATGTAGTCGAACTTGCCGGGGAAAGGGCCGTAGATGTGGCCCACCACAAACCTCGATTTGCCTGAATTCTTCGGCCCAACAATAAGAGCGTTGAACGGGATGTTGCTCGGATCCATGCGTCTCGGTATTAATACGTAGCAGACTCTAGTTCATTATTTAAAATATTAAATTGCGCGTCCGCAAGAATAAAAATGTGGCATTTTACGGAACCAAATCCTGACCCTGTTCTCTGGATCTCAAGCTGCACTCCATCTTTTGTGTTGACCAGTCGGAGGCCGCTGCCGTGCATTTTTCCGTCCTTCATGGACCGTAGATCAATGAACAACCCAAGCTTGTCCCCAGTGTAAAACTTTGTTGCGTCCATGTTGTCGGTGATGCCACCATTTATGGCACCAAAGTGCCGGAGAACCTCCTCCCATTGGTCCCGAGGCTCTAGTCCCTGGTTGTTCACTTTGTTAGCCACGCCGTTTATGCTGACCTTTACGTTAGTTATGTCAGGGTTGAAGAACTTTTCCGAGTCTCTTGTGCCTCCAACGTGAGGTTCACAGAAGAGGAGGAGAATTCCCTTTATGGAGCGGTGGGGGACATTGATGCTCTCGTTTATGATCGTGTCATCTGCCTTATTAACCATGAGCGTCTTGTGATGGGTAACATGTTCGTACATGAAATCCTTGCCGTTCAGGTAACTGCTTGATGTTTCTCTGGCAAGGTCAACATTGTGGATCACTTCGTATTCGAGCTGAATGTTTGTCAGCTCGTAGTTCAGCTTCGAAGAGTCTGAACCTTTAACAACCATATTTGCCGGGGCCAGCGTGATCTCGAAAATGAGGGCGTCATGCAGGGCGCGAGGATAGGAAACCCCGTGGTCCTTCAAGATTTCGTGGTCCAGGGGAATGCGGTATTTGTTGCCATAAACGGTGTTCAGTATCTTTTCCGCATCAACGCCAGAGGTTTTCTTGTCTCCAGAGTTCCACCGAATTTTGCACAATTCCTCTGTCTGGATCCCTTTGAGGTACATGTTCTCGCGCTGAGCTTTTGGCAAGGAAAGGTCCTCGAAAAGCTTGTAGATGTCAAACGCATTTGTGTCCTGCAGTATCTCGCCAGTGAACTTGACCACCAGCCTTGAGACAAGCGCCCTGGAAATGTTGTTCACCAGGAAGTTGTTGGCGTGGCTGCTCACGACCAGATTAAACGCAAGAGCAAGCGAGCCTGGGGCGAGAACCACCTCATCTTCTAGCTTGGGCACCGCAACGTACAGGGTCTCCCCTGGCGACGCTTTGCTTGGGTTGAAAGTGATCCGTGCTTGACCCTGTCTGCCTTAAGGGAGTTCGGTATTTTCTTTTCGAACGACAGTCTGAGTATTTCGCTCACAGACGACATCGTATTAAAAAGAAAACAAAAAATGTTTAATATATAGAATATAAGATGGCAGCACGTGAAGGCGGCTTTGGCGAGAGAGATCCTCTCATGGAACATACAGATGATCGCAATGACGACGATGACGGCGACACAACAGGGCCATTTCAGCCAGGCTCCGCGTCAACGCCTGGACCAAGCGAACAAATACCAATGAGAACTACCACGATGAATAGGCCGCCTGAGCGCGGCTCACATACTGCAGAAACCTCTTATCGAGGGTCGTGGTAATCTGACAAGGGAATTTCAGTTACAAGAGACGCAAAAAAAGACCAAATACTATTTCCCAGACTATAATAATGAAAGCATTGATTTGACTGTAAACGATCGTGGCAAAATCATTGCAAAAGGACCCCGAGGTGGAGACATCACTTCTTGCTACTTTCATAAATAAATTTAAAAAAACACTTGGCTTGCAAAGAGACGACTTCTTGGACAAACAGAAAAAAGAAATGGGAAAATGGGAAAATATATTGCCGATCAACAAAAAAATTCAAAAGATACCTCAAAAGACAGTTCAGAAAGAGCTTTGGCAGAGCGAAACATAAAAAAGGCAAAAGAAGAAATTGCGAAAATTGATAATCGAATAAATGACGTCGAAAATCAGATAGAGAATTCCAGAAGCACCCACTATACAAGAATTCCGACAACATGAAGCAGAAAGGCAAAAAAGAGAAGAAGAAATACGACAAGAAAGACAAGAACAAGACGATATTGCAAACGACGAAAACAGGCCACAAGCTGAAAGACAACAAGCTCGTGAAAGAGTTGACGATTTCAATCAAGAAATAAATCAAATAGAGAATGAAAGAGAAGAAGAGATCGAAAGGTTGTCCTTAACACACAAATTAAGAGAAAAGGTTAAAGAGATTTTCAAAAAATATGGCTTCACCGTCACAGCAGTTTTGCTTGCCGTTGGCACGACTATTGGCATCATTCTGAGCCCTCTCTCAAACAGGCTTAAGGATGTTGCGAATGGTGTCGGCAATGGCCTTCAAACGCTTGGCAAAAAAATAGCAGGCATTCTGCCAGGCCTCCTTGGTGCAATTGTCAGCTTTGTGTTTCGCGCGGCCGGTCAGGTGATCAGCTTTCTTGGTAAAAATGCTTGGCTGTTGATTGTCGGTGTGGCCGTCTTTCTCATCCAGCGGGTTACAAAACGGCACGACTAAATGCAAAAGCTCCCAACCCCAGACCAGTTATGAGCCAGATTTTGTTTGTTTCGTGCCCTGTGGTCTGCGCAGGAACGTTTCTTGCCTGCACAGGTGCAATTTTGTCTGGCTGTGCAGAAACGCCCGGTGCTTTGTTGGAAGGGTGGTTTGTTGGCCTGTTAATTTTAGGCGGTCCTCCTTCCATGTGGGTAATGCCCACTTTTTTTGTGCTCGTATTCACTTTGTCTTAACCCCGAGCTTCATACCTGGCATCGCTAGTTTGAGCTGGTGGTTGTAACCAATAATTGTACTCTGAGTATTTATCACCATCCGTGCAGGCATCAGCCAGGCCCCTGGACACACAGCAAGGTTAAGCCTCACCTTTGCCTCGTCGACAGCAGGTTGGTACCTTTGTACGCTCTTTGCCAGATCCGGTTGCCTTATTGAGTCTTCCACTAGCACAAGGAAGTCACTTTGCGCTTCCTTTGCGCGCCCTCCTGACCCAAGTATGCTGCTTCTAACGTTCACCTGTGAACCCAAAACACAGTAAACGAACGCCTCTATAGACTGGTTTATTCGTGCCAAACCCGCCTGGGTCAGACCTTCTGCTACATTGGGACAAAACCAGTCTGCCTGTGCGTAGGCAGTGTCATCCAGCTCGATATAATTAATCAAGTTACCTTTTGATCCTGAACCGCCTTCGTCAGAAAATTTATTGAAACCAGGGTAACTGGCAGACGTTTTATCTGGTCCAACGTTTGTGACATAGATGTAAATGCTTCCCAGGCCATGGTTTGCACCTCTTGTGAAACGAAAATCGCTTAATGGGTTGACTCCGAACTCAGCGCATATTCTTTTGTATGAAGCCATGTCGTACTTGTTGTTAAACTGGTCAAAAGTAGGGTCGCCAGGCAAAGCGCTTATGCTTTGTATTCCTCCCATCTGAAACAATATTTGCCTGACAGTAAAATATATATGGAACTTGTAAAAAGCTTGCACATTTGGTGGCAAAGGGATAGCAGAGTTGTCATCGAAAATTTCGCGACTGATACCACAGCCCGTTGTCGCGCACCAGACAGCTAAATTCAGCTGCTGTGGCCAATATTTAATATTTGGGCCGGCTAGCCATGTTTTGGACTCTTTCGCTGAATGGTGGGCGAGTTTGGTTTTTTGAAATATCTCTCTCAACTTTGTTGTGAAATACAGGTCCGGTGTTACGTAAATATTTAGTTGGTCATTAAATATTTTTTTCAAATTCGGTGCGGCATCGTGAAAGCCAACAGCAGGAATGGGCAAAGAGTCTCCTTTTAAACCACTTGGTGTAAGCTGTTGCGGAAACCCTTCTGATGATTGGTCAACACCCAGCACACTTTTCATTTCCGGGCTCCAATATTTGCTGTCTGAACCAAAAACGTTTATCAAATGGCCTGGCCCTGCTTTGAAATACATTTCTGAGGTTGCTGTGTGGTCTTTGGCGAAATCGGTCTGTGGAACAAACTTAGATTTTTCAGCATTCGGGTATTTTGCAAT
Source organism: Meandrina meandrites (assembly GCA_963693305.1). Lineage (NCBI taxonomy): Eukaryota > Metazoa > Cnidaria > Anthozoa > Scleractinia > Meandrinidae > Meandrina > Meandrina meandrites. The sequence continues at coordinate 15,934,148 of OY855905.1, read as the reverse complement.
AAAAGTCTTCCAAGCCTTTTTTTCTGCTACTTTGGAAATTTTGTCAGCTTCTGGTGTTTCTAACCATTTAAGAAGAGCAGACATGTTTCATATTTAAACAAAATATTTTTCTCTAATTATAAAATGGTTTTTCTTACGGTCGTCACATCAAAAAATCCACACACGGTCTATTTTGACCAGCCTATTCCAAACCCTAGCTATATTAGGCTGCTTTCATATAATAATAATAATAATAATAATAATAATAATAATAATAATAATAATAATAATAATAATAATAATAATAATAATAATAATAATAATAATAATAATTTTATTCAGCTCATAATGAAGTTTACAGTTTTGTTCGTATTCTTAGTAAAATAGAGATGAGGTGATTACAGGAATTCGTAGTTAGTTAAGTATTGAGCTGGGGAGCTAAATGAACCAGTAGGTTTTCAAGTTAGCTCCCCATACAGTTGATGTTATCAATAGTAAAAAAAGAAATTAATAAGTTATAATAGAGAGAAAAACTTGCGAAAATCTACAAACTTAGTCTAGTGAAGAGTCAGTTTAGTTTTTGTTCTGACAGGAGGTAACGTTTTATTTTCTTGGGAAATGCTAATACACTTAAGTCTTTAAAATAAGATGGAAGGTCTTTCCAAATATCAATTGCCATGAAAGTGACGGATTGCTTTCCTACATTAGTGTTAACTCTATGCTTATAAAAATTCTGTCTGGCTGTATATCTTGTGTTGTATCCATGCATATTTCTAGCATATTTAAATATATCGTCAAATACTCTAGGAAGAAGGCCATTATGCCATAAATGTGCGAATTTCAATATTTCCAAACGATAAATGTTGTCTACTGTCAGAATGTCTAGTAGATGCTCACTCTACAATTCGTGGTTTAATTTGAAGAAAAATGGGGCAATTACTTTGTTTGATAAACATGAAAAGCCTTTTGAAGTTACTTTTTTGCAGGGCCATTATACACTGGACACATTGGCGAGTGAAATCAAAAACAGTTTATCCAAACATAGTGTCCCATTGGAAACAGATATTTATACCTCTGCTGGCCAGCTTGTAATCACAAATCCACAGTTTAAAGATATTGTTCTTGATTCCAATTTTGGCAATTTACTTAATTTGTAAGTCCTCTGAGTAGCCAAAAAGGATTTTAAAACAAAGTATTAAAAAATTATCAGTATTATTGTACTGTAATGAAAACGTTATTGGGAGCTATTTAGTATTGCGTTAATTATTATTATCAGTAGCACAGAACGAATTGTAAAGAAGCGTTTGTATAAGTTATTGTAGTTGTATTGTAAATGATGTGTGTAAGTATCTTAGTATCATAAGTAGTGTGTTGTAAGTAATCTTAGTATTGTAAGTAGTCTTGGTGTTGTAAGTAGTGTGGGCAAATTCATTAAAAAAAAATTTACTTAATTTGAACTTTTACATTGGGATTTAAAACGTTCATAAAAAAGCTGAATTACATTCATTGCGACCTACTTGACAAAGAACAGAATCTGTTAAATGGAAAACCGTCTACTGTTTTACAAACTTTTGACATAAAAGGAAAGGCATAGGAAAAAGTATTTTATCAAAGCAGCCCACAACATATTTTGCGTGACATATCCGCTGATAAGCATATCACAAATATGTCACTTTCAGTCAAAGATAAAAATAATGACCTTTTTGATTTCAATGGCTTGCCTCTTCAGTTTCAAATCGAGATAAATTGAACAGAAAAAATTTTTGTTAATATACCAAACATGTCCTCGGCCAATGTGTTACCCATGGCCAGTGCCCCTCCGGAGGGCGTTGAAAATTGTTACTCCACAACAGTTCAACAATCAACACAACTCTATCCAAGTTTGCCAGCCCAACCCAACAACGTTTGCTTCCAAAAAATAAATGAAATTGCGACAACACTGAACCACGAAGTTGAGCATTACAGGCTTGTTGCAAAAAAGTACAAAAAAGTACAAACTGCCATTAATTGGACTGCATCAGGAGCAGGGTTTTTGTCAACACCCTTCTCATCTGCGAGCCTTGGATCAGCGCTGACGGGAATCGGCCTTACAGCGTCTGTTCCTCTGGGGGGGTATTGCTGGAGTGTTTGCCCTTTCTTCAGCCACAATGGTTGATGCAAGCAAAAAAATCGAAAGCAAGATTTCTTAACATCAAGAAACTGTGACTCTTGCCATTGCAAAACGTGACACAGTTGAACGGCTGATGTCGCTACGCTCAAAGACCAGAAGGTCTCGGATGCTGAGTTCAATATTATCCTCGACAAATTAGCCAGATATAAGGCATGCACTCAAACATGCTGTTCGTTCAAAGGTAACAAGAAAGTCCAGCAAAAGACAAACCGATCCCCAGCCGAACCTCAAAAAAGAAATTCACAATGAGGTACGTGAAGAGTTTAGAAAAAAACTTACGGGATCCAGCACAAATTTGAACTAACTTTTGAGCAAAAAAACACAAAATTATCTTACAAAAGAACAGATGAATGCGTTACCTTCACGCGTGACATTGTGTGACAGCTTGACTGGTGCTTTTAATTAACATTTGAAACAGAAGATTTTTAATTATATTTCAAATCATGATCGTGGTAACACATTTCATTTCTTTTCTTGTGAATGAATATTTCACACCGGCATGTCTTAGAGAGGTGAGGGATATAACACGCGAAGTTGTTCAGTGTTTGAAAGAAAAAGATAATCATCCATAACCGGTCCGATGTGGCTTACAAAATATAACAGACCTTTTATGTTGAAGGTTCTCTATGTTGCCATTAATTAACACTGTGGTTTCACGCTGTCATGCACGTGTACCCATGCATGTAGTTTTTCCTGTCTTGTGTTATTGGCACGTGTAACAGAAGGTTCTCAACAAGTTTCACTTGTTTTGATTGTCATGCTTGGCGAAGTGGGAAAACCACCTTGTTTTAGTTACAGGTAATTTCCCCGAAATCTATTTTTGTCATGATGTAATTGCCATATGAGCCAATCAAAGGTAAAAACCGTGACTTTATAATATTTTGCATAAGCTATTCTTGTCAGAACGAAGCGAGAATGACAGGCAATCAAATGCTTCAAGAGATTTACGAAACTTTCTCACATCTTGTTAAGAAATATCCAACAACTAAGCCTTATTTAACAAAATGCTATACAGATATCAAAGCAAAATCTGAAGACCAAGACCAAAACCAAGATAGAAAAGAGAAGATTAAGAAGCTTCTACAGAAGTTCATGAATATGAAGCATTTACAAATGACTTAAGAAGGTCTTATTAATGAAACAGCCAGCAATGAAGAAGACCTTATACAACTTTTAGAAAAATAGCCGCCTTATAGGCACACGTGACTACTGCTGGAGGAGAAAAGAATGAAAAGTATAATTGGTGTAAATATGCTGTTAGGGACCGGTCATTATTTATGTAGGTAGGTAGGTAGATAAACTTTATTTATGCAGGGTGGCCCATTCAGCACAGTGGCTGGTATCCAGAGGGGCCCTGCTAAATACAATTTCTAAAAATATAAAATGTCTAATAGTTTAAAATAGTTATAAAAATGGAGTTAAAAAAACTAATGTCTAGTAGTTGAAATTGTTATATAAAAAGAGTTTAAAAAATTGAAACGAGTTACAAGCATGAACTGCTAGGGAAAAAAAATAGATATCATAAATTAAGTGCTATAAATAAAATGGGCTTTGACAAGATTTTTAAAAGAGGAGAGTGATACAGCTTGTTGGATTTTACAAGGTAGTGAATTAAAAAGGGCTGTGCCAGAAAGAAGGGGGGGGGGAGGGAAAAATATATTGGAAAGATCAAAATTTCTGTAAGGCCCCCCTCCAGGCCAGGTAATTAGCAAGTGACCCCCCCTCTTTTTGCAATATTTAAATGATGACCCCCCCCCCCCCCCATGCCCTCACCTAATATCTCCTCTTATATACCTTAAGTAATTATTAAATGCATGCAACATACAATCATAAGATGATTTAATAGCTACTTTGCATAACAATGGAACTAACCTACTATATCACAAAATTGGCGTATTGTGTGGACCAGTGGCCACTTTTTCGAACATTTTGAGAGCTAAAAACTTATCTTGCATATGCGGATGAGCAGAGACTAGCCGCTATAGCAATACGTATGACAAGTTAAATACAGAGGTGTCAAAAATCTAGTAACGGGAAACCGTGGAGACCTATGACCTCTGAAAACATTTCCTGGGCAGCAGTCTTACGGCTCTTCTCAACTAAAAATGCCTCCTAATAATACAGCTGACAGCGTATAGTGCCCTTTCTATACAAGTGAGAAGCAAAATAAATTGGACAACCAAATCCAATACAAAGCGGCAACTGTACAAATTTCATGAACGTGGGAGTCTGTGTAGGCCGGTCGCGTGCTTTTTACTTTGTTTATAGCAGAAAATAATTTCAGTCAAACCAAATATTAAACCAGGTAGGTCTGGATTCTTTATTAACTAAAATTTGAGATAACAATGGAGTTTAGAGTGCAAACAGTATTTCTGTAAAATACAAATCACTAAGTTGTACATAATAGTGGAGTTTATGCAAAAGAAAAACATAGAATTAGCATAAAATTATACAATTTAGCATTACTGTTTCCCAGATAGTGTTTGCACTCTATTATTTAACTGTTTCACCCACCTTGGCCAGTGAACACCTCTTACAATACTGTATACTGCTGACCCCCCCCCTAAACTTCTTTATAAAAAAAGTTTAGCCCCCCCTCTAGCCAATCTGAAATGGCCTTGACCCCCCCTCCCTTCTTTTCTCCCTCCCCCCCCCCCCCCCCCTCTACATAAATGATGACCGGTCCCTTATGTGGATGCGAATGCATGTAAAAAAGTTTAAATAAGGCACTGTTGTCGACGATGTAAAACCAGCATCTTGGCGTGGTTTTACTGCTTCTGTTTGGAAGGTGATCGATCGCTAGGTGAGTGTTTTCATATTTTACAACATTTACTTCTCATAGCCTGCATTGCAGATAGTCTAAACCGCCGAGGATTATATGACATGTCCGGCAGCACATCGAAGGACAGCTTTAATTGTTACCCGAACCCAAAGACCACAAGAGAGTCAAAAATTCTAGTCAAAACAAACCTTGGAGGAAGCTACATTTGCATAACCACTGCTATGTCGGCATTTTGTTGAATGTGAACCAAAAGATCACACATTCCCTGCAAATGTTGTCATCAATTTCTTCATCTTCTGTGAAACTTTTAGTCAATCATAAACGTTCAGCAAGTAAGAAACAAACTTTTAATTTGAGCCTTTTCGTGACTTTGCATTATTATAAGCGAAGCACGAAGATAGATGGACACGCTGTCACGCTCAAATGTTAAATAAACAATAGGCCATTTTTGTATTCTCGGTTTTCAACTGGAACTAGCTTGCAATGGAGGCTAATGCGGAGGAATATTATTAAAAACAGCTTCATCTTATTTGCATTTGAAAAGATTTACCCGCATTAGCCTCGATTGCAAGCTAGTTCCAGTTCGATACCGAGAATACGAAAATGGCCTATTGGAAGCTTACATTTGCATAATCACAGCTCTGTCGGGTTAAGAAGCTTAATTATCCCACAATAGGACTTAATATTCCTCGGGAGAGCCTCAGTTAAGTAAATTTTCAAGTACCAAGCTTATGTACTTTGAAATTTCGGAGTATCGTCAAGCGTACGGGTTCTTTATGGAGCCACAAGCGTATACGTGTTGATTATCACGCGCTGTAAAATAACGATGGAACACCATAGAAATTTGTTGTATATACCGACCTAAAAGCTGAAAAATACTCACGAAACCTTTCAGCTGATCGGTTAGAAACAAAATATGAAAGCTGTGAGAAGTAAATGTTGTAAAATATAAATACACTCACCTAGCAATCGATCACCTTCCAAACACTTGTAAGCAGTAAGCCAAGATGTTCGTTTTACATCGTGGGCCATCAGTAGGTCATCGTTGATACGAAGTGTTCGCGAAGAGACCACAACATCTGTATTTGTTTGTGCTTGTTGGCAACGAAGTATATTCTATTGTTACTTACTTACATTCAGAAATCTTACATGAATGCAATAGTAACTACTGGCGCAAGCGCAGTAGTCACAAAAACTAACTGAAGCTATTTCAGCTTATAAGAAAAAGACCGCATTGTTTGCTTCTAGACAAGGCAAATTATTGAAAGACGGCAAAATATTTCTTTCGCGGTCGAAGTACAACAATATTATCCAGTCGTGCGGGTTTTCAACTCGTTATAGTAATTTTTTAATAGCGCTAAACAAGCTATTTGAAATGTATCCGCGACTTTGTTATTGTGCCATTCCTACTTGTATGTTTATGGCAAACATGAAAATCATTCGTGAAATATGTGAAGACGACGAAATTTTCTGGAAAAATCTTTTTTAGCATTAATTAGAATAACAAAAGAAATGGGCTACGCGTAACCCAAATTGACCAAAATGGGTTACGCCGTAACCCAAATTGACCAAAATCAGACAAGTAATCGAACTTGAATAAAATTAGCCAAGTTAGAATTAATTAGAATAACAAAAGAAATGGGTTATGCCGTAACCCAAATTGTAATCGAACTTGAATAAACTTACCCAAGTTAGCATATTAGAATAACAAAAGAAATGGGTTACGCCGTAACCCAAATTGTAATCGAACTTGAATAAAATTAGCCAAGTTAGCATTAATTAGAATAACAAAAGAAATGGGTTACACCATAACCCAAATTGCAATCGATCTTGAATAAAATTAGACCAGTTAGCATTAATTAGAATAACAAAAGAAATGGGTTACACCGTAACCCAAATTGTAATCGAACTAGAATAAAATTAATTCATTTTACACTCTTGTTGTGTTTACTGTTTTACAACCCCCTTTGCTTACCTGTTCCTTAAAACAGGGAAAACCCCTGCTTCGACTTATGGCATAAGCCATTAATATTCTCGATTATTAGCTTGCAGTCACCAGTATTTCAGACATAGACAGGCTGCCGCTCACCACCATTTGAGAAATTTTTCTTCAAAATCATAAACATCCCAGCGGTCTTCCACTAAAGAGTGTTTACCATTATTTTTTAAACACGAGACACATAGTCCTGTTCGCTCACAATCGTTGCATTTGCTGCAAATAAATATTTTAGAAAACCTTCCTTGTTTTTCACAAAAAGGTCCCTCTATCAGTTGGCCATGAACCTCGTTCCAACCCATTTCATTTCTTTCCCACATTTTTATTGCGAGGTAGTGTTTGAAAATCTTGTCCCTTAATTCTGGCAGTAGCCTTTGTATTGCCTCGGTAACTGTTAGTGCGTTTGTGGCTGCCATCTCGGTGTATATACTTGTGCAGATAATTCTTCAATTGGAAAATAATTCTGGTGCACTTTTGTATGTACTTCAATAGAAAATATTTTTTTGTGACACATCCGCTCGCTCGGCTTTGGGTCACGCTCTTTGTTTACTTCCATGTTTGCGTTATTTTCTCTCAAACCGCACACACATGATGCAGGGTTCTGGTGCAGCGAGTAGTACAAAAGGTTCATGATATCTAACAAAGCTTTTCTCAAGAAACGAGGTGAGCAAGGGAGCCGAGTTTCTTGAGAAAAAAGCTTTGTTAGATATCATGAAGCTTTTGTACTACTCGCTGCACCAGAAGCCTCATCATATATGTGTGTACAAGACTTACTAACAGTAACAGTAGCGATAAGAGTTAGCGAATGATGGTAAAATTCAAACTTAAACTTTTATATAGCCAGACAGCTGTCTGGCTTTAGCCCAATGGTATATTGTGTACCAAAGAAAGTAATGATCTCCTGCGGTCTTAAACAAGCCATGAATAGCAATATTTAAAAGACTAGCCATACAAAACACACGATAAACTAGTACTAGCAGAAGTCCATAACTAGAAGTCTACATCTGGTATTGGGGCGCGTGCTATGTCTTTCGCGTGTAGGCTATTTTTAGAAACTGATGTCTCGCGAGAAAATGACGTAACCCACTATTTCGACACGATTGGAGTTCTAAGTTGCGGCCGAATATTTTGGAAAGTGGCAGGTGAAATAAATCAAATCACATCAAAACACTTGACAGGCCATTAATTCTCACATTTCGACAGAAGTAGTATCGTAGATAGTGATTTCAAACGTCTGTTCAGTGGCATTTGAAGGCGAGTGAAAAAGCAACCCGTCGCCGGGTTTCCGTAGACAAACTCACAAAACAAACAGGTCGACTTTTTATAATTTATGAGAGAATTTATGAACAGAAGTTCCCCAAACTTTTAGTAGTTAAGTGTGTCTTTATTTTGTACAGCATATCCTCGTGTTAAAATACTGAACAACATACACAACACAATAGCTGCACACTGCGAAGTGCCCGAGAAGCACAACTTGAATTAAACTTTTGACGGATGTGAATGAAATCATCATTGTTCGATGAATTAAACTCGTATTTCTATTCATATTAAAACAAATACATTACCTTAGTCAGTCTTTTGTTTTCATGCCGTCCTTATAATTCCAAAAACATGCGAAACTCGCCAAACTTGTCGTTTTCTCTGAATGTTGTTCTCAAACGAATCAAACTTCATTCTGTTCATTCCGCGCTCGATGTTGAGCGCTTCAGGGACCACGGTTTTGTTTTTCAAAATAGCAACGAACCTGTGCCAAAATGCACTTGCTCTCTTAATGCCTGTCTTCATCTTGAGAGTACCATTAATCTTTAGTGTCTTCGCATTTTGAATTTGACTCGGAATTAGTCTATCTTGCCCGCTGCCATTTCGTATTCTGACTCCAAAACAATGAGGTCCTCTCACTTATTTGGATGCTCCGAATTTTTACAACTTCGATGCTATCGTCATCGATGAAAGATGGCCTGATGATTCTTGTCCGGACGATTTAATCCTCATAAAACGGAAATTACGATGACCAACAAACAGAAATTTCGTAATGCCGTTCGCTCGAGTTCACTCGTCCTCTGCAGTTCTGCTTTTCTTCAAAAATTTGTTCAACCAATCAAAGGCGCGAATTAAAAAATACTTCAATGTGATTGGCTACTTGTTCGCGGCAAAGCTGTTCTAAAAATAGCCTACACGCGAGGAACGCGAGGAACACGCGAAATCCACGCGAAAGACATATCTCAAAGCCTATTACCAGAGATGTAGACTTCTAGTTATGGACTTCTGGTACTAGACAGTGTTGCAACATGTATACATACAAGGCTATTATAATCATTGTTCTTTCGAGACAAGAAAGGCATAAAGATCCATTGCGTTACATAACACAATAAGACATAAACAGTAAAGACCCAGCAGGGGCCTCAAGTGTCATGCTCCATTAACTGCGCTTTAACGTTTGGCTTTAAAGCTTTGTGTTTAATAGCGATTTGTAACTCTTTTGCATTCTTTTACAGATGCTGAGCAACACGTGCTGGAGGAAGATTTTAAGAGAATTTGCTTACATGATTACGCACCAGGGACTCGTAAAAATCACAGATAACATTGGAAGAGTTATTTAGCTTTTTGTTTATATTTTGAACTTACTTCAGTTCCGGCCACCACACATGTTGTTGTGGCACTGTATTGTCAGTTTCTCAGTCACTTGCTTATGCCTCAGTCTATTCATAATTATTTAAGTGGGGTTAAACTTTTGCATGTTATGGCGGATAATGACTTCCCTTTTCTTGAATCACATGAAGTTTGTTAGACCTTGAAAGGTATTCAACAACTCGCTAAGCATACCCCTAATTGTGCTCCCCTTTTAACCCCCAACATTTTGTTCAGATTACTTTCAGTTATAGACCTCACTGACGGCAAAGAGGTCACTTTTATGAGCACCTTTCTCATTACATTTTTTTCTTTGCTTACGTTTCCAACATCATTCCTTCTTCTCCATCTCATTTTGACCTAGTTCTACATCTTTGTCGGGGGGATATTTTTGAGTGTCCAGCCAGTTTATTAGTGTTATTTAAATGGTCTAAAACTAATCAGTTTGGTCCACGTAAGCTTATGTTACCTTTAGTACGATTGGACGATAATTCTATTGGTCCAGTGGCTATGTACATGTATTTGTGTATGTGCAGTTTTTACCCGGCTCCTCCCTCAGGGCTGGCTTTTTCCTCAGGGTTGGGTTTCTTTAGGTACACAAAAGTGAATTCATTAAGTTTTTGAGGGTTAAACTGGCCATTGTAGGCATTTCTTGTCCTGGTCTTTATCGTGGCCATAGTTTTTGTCAGGGAGAAGCTTCTTTTGTGTTTACTTGTGGGGTTCCAGCGTAACTGATCGAGATTTTCGGCGACTGGGCTTCTGATGCCTGTAAGGCTTATTTAGAAATTTCTTTGCCAGCTAAGCTTATAAGGTCGCTAAACAAATGCAGCTTCGTCTTTTACAACATGCATAGTTTACCTTGTTCCAGCAGATAACCATCTTGTTTCTTTGGGGTGACTTGTTGGTGGGCTGAAGTGTTATTTCCGGTTTAGTGTTTCGGTTTTTCATTGTATTTTTTTCCAGTTTGTAGAACTGCAAATAAACTTCCTTTCCCAAAGAATTACATGATGATTGTCTGGACTGGTTTTATATTTAGTCTATAGCGAAAATTGTTATATTTTTAGCACAATTCAAAATAATTAATTAGAGCTACAGTGTAGAGCTGTGTAGCGCTTTAAGTTACTCATTAAACTATATGTCATATTATACGGGTTCACTTAGGGCATGCTTTTCAGTTCAGTTTGTTTATCAGTTGATCTACATCGCTAGTGTTGTTCCTGTAGTTATTTTCACCCTCCCTTCCCACCCTTGCTTGATCTGGTAGAAATATGGAGAGTCAAGAGCCCTGGTAAAAAAGTTTTACATGAACCCAAAATTCGTCAAGGATTATTTGCTGTTTGGATTACTGGCTGATTTCAAATTCCTTACAATTATGATCTAGTTACAACAACAGATATAATTCCAGCCAATAGAACAGATCATGCAACAGTTTCCCTTGAACTTGTTAATAGATCCAATGATATCAAAGGTTCAACTGCTCTCCTGCTTTCTTATGTGGCGAAGATAAGGAAATATTATATTCGAGGAGTTCACGTTGTTAGACTGTTGGATATATTGGATTTCATGTAGTGAATCAACAACAAATAGGTAGTTAGTACTCGGGTGGTAAGTGTAACTTAATTTTCCAAGGCTTTGCGTGTGATCTTTTCAAGTATAAAATATTGATCTATATACCAGCGTGTATCATGGGAAATGTCAAAAGCATTCCAGATGCTTGATTGAACTGAAAATGAGCCACTACACAGCCACATCATTATCATCGGAGGGGATCTTTACGGAGACCCTGTTTGCAGGGTCCGTGCTGTTTGCAGGGTCCGGGACTAGGGGGGGGGCTTTAGCTCCCCCTCCCCCACTTTTTTAAAGTAAGTAGAAGAAATATTAAGAAATAAGAAATAAGAATTGCAAACAGCAAGTAAAAAAAGAGATCAAAAAAATAGTTATTATTGAACAAACATTACTAAAAGTATTTCATTTGAATGCTTTATTGCAGAAACTGGTGATAAATTGTCTTTTTGATTTGGTTCCATATTGGTAAATCAAGTAATAGGTGCACCTGGTGAATGATCACTCAGTTTCCACTGCCTGAAGACTGAAAATTTTGCTCAACAATAAGGCAAGAGAGATTTAGCGACCTGACAATGTTAAACAGTCATGAAGAATGACGTTTTGACATCACCAATGAATTTGCAGATCGTCGCAAAGATTAGTGAAACTGTCTGTCTGAGAGTAACTAAAACCCAAATTTTCGCAGGGGAGTATGCCCACCCTGCCAAAGCTGGCTAACAAGCTCTCCCACTCAAAATCTTGCAATGCGGGCCCTGATTTAAGATGCATCTTATTTCAGGTGCACTTGTCTTTCACAAAACTTTAAACTAACTCAGACCTTATAGCTTTACCATGATGAGGTGCCTGCGCTAACAGAAAATTGTGTTTGGGAATTTTTAACAAGTTGAAATCCATGTGTGTGTCACTCACATTCATCTTGCAGTGATAAAAGTTTAAAGGGAACTCACCTTCAGTAGATTTTCGGCTACTCCAAACCAGTCATCAGTTGCAAATATTATTTTACCTCCTACCTATAAAAACAAAGAAAAGATACACCAATTATGTCCATTACTAACATATATGTAAGCAATGTAGCTTGTAATTATAAAATCAATTTATGATTGAAAGAACCTTCCAAACATTCTTTGCACTGGGTTAAAATGGTTAAAATGTCAAATAACTTTGTTAATTTGAAGTCAGGGAGGATGGTACACCACAAGGAAATAACAATCGCTGCAAAATATACATTCATGCAAACTCAATGTGATGATAACATTAGTCATGTGACTATGACAAAAATGTTAATTAACTGATAAATAATTGGAAATGAATTAACATAATGTGACAGATGAAACGTGGGACAAAGAAAAATATCAGAGTCCCAATGGGAATTGAACTCATGACCTTCCAAAAAAAGGCAAGTGCTCTATCCACCGAGCTAAGAGAACTCATGGTGAGCAGGCCATTTTTTAAAATAGGATCACATGTGACACACCTCCTGCATAGTGCTAGGATTGGAAGTGTAAATAGGTTCCTGTATGATGATTAATAAAGAAAGATGGTAAATTTTAAGCTCGCTAATGAAATCTGAAAGATGAAATAACCTAGTCAGAGCAGTAGCAGTATTTAGATATAGGCATATCACTACTGGCATCTAAGGGGGCTGCTGAGGGCTTGACGTTGCGACCTGTGGGGTCGCCAATGCGACTGGATTTGATTCAGTGGCGACTAACTTTTAACATCAGGTTGCCAATCTGGCCACTAAGATTTTTAGACTTTTTAAAGACTCCTGATGAATGGAGTGAATGTTAATTCAAAACCATGAAGAATATGATTGTTTATCTTTATGTTCAAAGCCGTTGAAGCTGCTCTTATCATTATTTGCTCATGATCACTTATTATTATTTATTGCTGGGAAATGCAAAGTGAAATCTACTCTTTTGTGGAATATATTCCAGAAGCGATATTTGTTAAATTTTCTGCAACAAAAATAAATTTACCATTTGAAAGTGTAAACTATGGTCTTTTTGGATTAACAATAATCACATTCCATTTCCTTAAGTTGTTGAACAAGATTAAAAACTTAATTCAAGTTATGAAAGGTCGCATTGCACACGTGAATTGTGGTGACTACATTGCGCGTATATCCTCAATACATTTATGTGCTCCATGTTTTCTCGTCAACAGTTTGATATCAATAAAGACCCAACGGACTGACTAGGCCGAAAACTTACTCAACTCAGAGTCTCAAAGGATAGTGCAGAATGCAAAGGCGACAATAAATTAAAAGTATGACACTTCATTGAGTTATTTTTTAAAAAAAATAACTCTTAGTCGGCATGAAGACGTGTTTGGCTATTAAGTGGATGGATGTTGGTTGAGTGGATCATTCATGTATGTATTTCACACCAATCAGATTTGGGATTCTATCAAGGACCAAAGAAAATGCGGCTTGTATATATAGATCGTTCTTATCAATATTTGTTTTGGGTTCAAGGTACAGCCATTTCAGTTTTGCTATAGATTCGACCTTACTGGGTCGTGTTGGTCTGAAGTCTCTTTTCCAATTCTTGATTTTTATGTAGCTTTGGGTGAGAACATTGTGTGTGGTTTCTGAAACCGAGAAAGTGTTTGGAAATTTCATCGTGGTGCAGGTGATTCTCTTGGTTTACGGAATCAGGTGGTTCAGTTGACGACACAATATGGGTATAGTATTTGTTGACCACTCTATATTAAAATGTATTATGTTTTTGAGTAGAATAAATATGTATATTGAGAATAATTTAATGTCAGTGTTGTGTGCTTGCTCAACGTTTTGTTTTGGTCCCCAAATGAGAACAAACTGACGCACTGTGGGTTGTTTTTTAAGGGCGAGTGTTAAAGAAATTAAATGACAAATATTTGAGATTCTAACCGTGCGGTGTTTAAACTGTTTTCTCTCGGTTAAAAGTATAGCATTAGTAGGAGCTTTGGCTAAGTAATAACACGAGCGACAATAAATCTCTCAAGGTTTTTCCCCCAAAGAATAACGTATTTGTAATAGGTTGAGGCATGTGGGTTTATTTGGGTTCGAGAGTTGCCAAATAAAGTCGGAGAAGGTTCGACATTTCCTGCTTAGGAATAGTAGGACTTCACATGGGTGGTCATGAGTTATTTATTGTACGATCGTTTGAAAAGCTCATAACGTGATGATGTTACAAGGGCACGTTTTGTCTGCTCGGCGAAATAAACGTACAAAGTAAACATAATCTTGTTTGTCACGAAAGTGAAAGCTTCAACGTCAGCGCATTCCATAGCTGACGCAATACCTTTTTAGTGTATTTAATATTCCTTGAGTGCAAGGCTATGAAAAAATGCAAAGCGGTTGCAGTTACGTTTACTCATAGGCAAAAGAAAAAAAAAGACAGCCAGCTTTTTGGTGGTTTCCTTTGTAGCCGTTGTTTGGGCTCGTCACGCAAAAACAACGGCTGAAAAGAAAACTAGCGTTTTTTGTGTGCAGTCAAGCATGTCACACAACTTCATCGACAGCTATTGTTAGCACGGCCGTGGGAATATCGGTACTGATGATGTTATGCTCACAAGTTAGGGCACGTTTCTGCTTCCGGTTGCGAGATTAATGTTGTACCAGTCCAAGTAAAATTATCACGTGGTTTGGCCGAAATGCACTGGTGACTGCAGCTGCTTGTTTTTCACGTTTGTCGAAAGAAACTCGTCATTGCTTGCAGAAAGGTTTCTGAAAATAATGTAGCCATTTCAGAAACCCGATAATTCTTTGTTCTTGTTCCATCTGGCTATTCGTTTGCAATTTCTGGGTCAATTTGGCTTTCTTAGTGAGCGTATTTGCGATTTTATGATCATGTTTACGGTAAATGTTGTCAACAGTTTTCAATCCATGTTCTGATGTACTTAGCGGTTTTCTTTCGGATTGGAATGAAAGGGGATAGATAGTTAAACATCAAGGTAACCTTAAAAGTGACTCCCAGATATTTTTTTCTGTTTATTTTTGAAGAAATTACTGACGTATTTTTTGTCTTCAACAGTATGGTTCGATTGATCGGTTGCACACCATAGTCATATTTACAAGGGAAGTGGCCTAATGTTTAGAACATTTGCACAATTTCTTTTTAAATTGTTTTTGAGTTATTTTTCCAAAAGTAGCACATGCACCATGCACAAAATAGCTCAACCCATGAAATAAACCATCCCAACAGGACTAACACCCAGTTCTACCCCAAGCCACCCAATCAATTGAAAAAATAACTCCTGCACGAAACAAATTCCGAAACAAAGATATAGTCTTTGTGTTCTTCATACAAAAGTAATGTCGATACACTCCACGTTTTACAGTCAGGTACTCCCCACCCCTTACCCCCTTTACAAGAATAATTAATTGATATTAATTAATTGATTATCAAAGTTTACAAGCTAATGCGTTTGTGTGTTAGCGGACGACAGCCCCACACAGCCATCACAATATTGCATTCTGCACTAAACTCCTCAGCTTAAAACGAAGTGGACATCTGTCAGAAACTGTCTACAATAAAATCAAACCTAGGCACAAACAGCCACCTACTGTAGGATATATGGTCAACCTAACATACACAAGCCTGAGATACCACCTATTGTATCATGTATAAACACCTTCCCTTACGATTTGTCGGCTCACTTAGCTGACATCCTGTCCCCATTGACAGGTTAATCAAACTACACAGTTACCAACTCTACTCACTTTGTATCCACCATTAGCCATGAGCGAATACAAGAAAACGAAGTCATGGCATCTTTTGACGTAAAAAAAAATATTTATGAATGTGCCGATTGAAGGTGCCATAAAGGCCACATTAAGCAAACTAGAGAATGATCCTGACCTTGCCAACCACACAAACCTTACACCTACACAAATTGCCCACCTTTTAAACTTTGTGTTAAGATCCACGTATTTCAAATACAACGGGTCGATTTACAAACAAAAAGACGGAGCAGCAATGGGGAGCCCTGTCTCCACAGTCATTCCTAACCCTTACATGGAATAACTTGAGGAAAAGGGCAATAGCAACAGCCACCTATAAACCTAAGATCTGGAAGCGATACATAGATGACACTTTTACAATCTAAGATAAAGACTATGTAAATGGATTTTTACAACATCTAAACAGTCAACAGCCTACTATTCGTTTTACCATGCAAATTGAGAAAGACAACACTACTGCTGTTCTCGACACATCAGTCTCAAGGGATTCAGACGGTCTTCTCGTCACGTGTTTACAGAAAGCCTACCCACACTGAACAGTACCCAGCCTATGATTCACACCATCCTCAGTCAGTGAAACGTGGTAGCAAACAGCATTAATGTCTTTGCATTTTGGTTACTTCTCTCTTCAGAATTCTCAACACAGACAAATATTAGGATGGGATACCCATATTACTAGGGATTTTGGTATCCCCCAGAATTCCTCCTCCTCACTTTTGAAAAAATTCCTAATTTCCAAATTTTACAAGACAAGGGAGAACTAATATTTAATAACAACAATAAGTAGAAAAGTTTATGGCTTTCAAATTTGCAGCGCGCCGCCATTTTGAAGTTTTTATGACATGTTACGGCTCCCGCTATTCTTTGGAAGCTTCCAATCCAAAATGGCGGCGCGCTGCAAATTTAAAAGCCATTATTATTAAATGTTATTTCTCCCTTGACCTGTAAAACTTGGAATTTTGGCATCATTTCAAACAATTCAGTGTCAACTTGTTGTAAGAGTGGTGTATTCCTCGTTCTTTAATCCATGAGCCGAGGTGACTTTGCTTGGTGGTAAGTTGGTTGGTGACGAGATTCCCTGGTGGCAAGGTGACTTTGAATTTCGTGGGCGATTAGCAAATGTGTCTGCTTTTTTATCGATAAAATCGATAATCAGTTGAAAATCTTGTGATTATCAACTTTTATTGACAAATTAAACTTGTCGATTGACAATTATCAAGAAATATCAAGTACTATTGACTTATCGACTACGTTTTCAATGATCGACTTTGATCAACATGTTACGTCCTGGATGATGTCATGCCCAAGTCTTCTGCCGCTCGACCTCCATAAAACTGAAAACTTAAATTAAGATATTATCCTATAGTCTTATCTTAAGACAACACTTAAGACGGGGGTCATCTTCAATTCAGTCTGATACTATTATACGCCTCTTAAATTAATACGGACATGGATCTTACTTAAGAAAAGTGGCAGATGAGTTTTAATTTAAGATAACGAATGTGTCTTAATTTCAGATGCATTAATCTTTTATTAAAAGTCTTAAGAATACTTGAATCTTAAATAAAGAAAGCTGTTATTAATTTAAGACGTTTTTTCACCTTAACCTTAATTTAAGATGCTTTTCAGATTTTTAACATAACACCATCTTAATTAAGATGTACCGCTTCTTAAACAGAAAATGAAGATGCGCCCCTTCTTAAATCTTATAAACAGAATTCAACCGATGATAATATCATACCAGCATACCCCAGAGCTTGTGAAAGTCATTTGGTGTTATGTGCAGGAAAATTATATAAAAGTTTACTAACAGGAAAAATGCCTGTAGGTATGAATAAACATGCAGGCACACTATTTCTCCATGTGGCATAATCGTGTGAGCGTAGAAACAGAAGTAATTTTCAGAACAAACGGTATGAGCACTTCGACTTTCCGTTTCAACCTTCCTAGGAGGACTTCTTAAGCATGTAGTCCCCATTTTTAGAATGGAATTTCCGGAAGAATTGCTGGTCCATTCTTAATTCCAGCTGAAATTAGCCGGAATTTTTGTCGCAGGAAAACACTTTTCTGACCACCATCGCTCTTTTACGCAAGGAGGACCTCTCAGACAACAGAACAATCTTTTGATTGGCTAATTTCGATCCAAAATGGCGTCAGTTATAATTGAGCAAGGTTTTTGATTGACTAATTTCGATCCGAAATTGCATCAGCTTTATTTGATGCGCCACAGTTTTAGGCGCTATTTTACGTTTCTCGTTGAGGTAAATTGGTTTGACTAAACTGTTATTCTCTTTACACTTGCATTTGACGAAGATATTATCTCCACGCAAGAGAGGACGAGGTCGGAGCTGCTAGAAAATTCTTGGAGTTGGAAGACGATTTAATTCAATAGCGAATAGCTGTATGTTTGAAGCTGAACTGAAGCAGATTTGAACACATCGTTCAACGCAGGTCTGTTACCGTCTATTTGAAACAACTAAGGCCTGCGTGTTCCTTTTATCTCGGTCTATGTGTTGTTTGAATTTATAAGCGTATTAAAGTGTTTCTCATGATATTTGTAGTGTTGCATTTATTTATCACTGTCGAACAAGCCAGTTATGAACGCAAATGTTCTGTAGGCGCCATTTTTACCGCTAACGAGTGACTGTTATTTTTCAAATATCCCGTTAGATCTTAGAAATATCTTGTATTAAGATATGTTTGAATGTTAAAATAAGACGAAAATGAATCTTATCTAGGCACTTCGTATTTAAGATGTTATGAAACTCAAGTTAAGGCAAAAAATCTTACTTTAAAACAACCACTCTTAAATTAAGCCCGGCATAGTCAATCGAACGTTCGAAAATCGTATTCAATCAAACTCAATCAAACTCAATCCGTGGATTGAGTTCCATTGAGTTCGGCAATCGACCAAATCGAACACCAGACTTTCAGTGAGTTCGATTTCCGAACAAATCGAATTCAATAAAAAAAATCGAACTCAATCCGTCTGATTGCGTTAGATTGGGTTCGGAAACCAAACTCGATCGAACACAATTAAATGGATTGCGTTCGATTGGCTCTGGTAAACCTATACAAAGCAAGCCCAAAGCAAGCCCAAAGCAAGCCCATCAAAACAGGTTTTTCTTGGACACGTTTTTACAATTCTTATAACAGAAACCCCATTTAGTAACTCTCCATGGCATTTAAGAGAACAGAACGGAACAAAACAGAACATGTTGAAGGTGACCTTATTGTCCGTGCTTGTTTGCAATTCGGAATGCATGGCCTGTCTCGCCTATTTTCTTTAAAACCTTGAAAGCTTCGCCATCCTTGACGTTAAAGCGGCATTTCTGGTAGTCTTTTACTACACATTTGAAGCTTACGATCGACAGCGCATCTGAAGCCATTTCTGCGGAATTTCTTCATTTACGAAAAACACGTGCGCTACACTCCGGGTTGAAGTAACTCCAAGATCTGGTTATGGATTTTCAATGCCTGTTTTACACAAGTCACGAGTTCGAAAATCGAACGTTCTATTGGGTTCGATTGATTTTTTTCTTTTCGGTGAGTTCGATTTCGTTCGATTGCCGAACTCAATCGAACTCAATTCATGGATTGAGCTCGATTGAGTTCGATTGAAATTTAGTTCGATTGACTATGCCGGGAATTAAGATGAACGTTCATCTTTCCAACGCACCTCCTGTTTAAGTAGTTATTGTCTTATTTTAAGACTATTTTTAATCTTAATTAAGATGAAGCGTCTTAAATTAAGTAAAAATTCCCGTCTTATCTAGGCACCAGTCTCTAAGATGAAAAAACGTCTTATTTAAGATTTCAGTTTTTACGGAGACTGCAGAACTAACTTATTTGCATCTCTTGTCCAAAGCTATCTGCGTCTTACCTTGTTACATGATAAGTCGTTTAAATCAACAAACGCTGGTTTTTGAATGGCTTCTAACGATTTATTTCTCCACTCCACCATCTCAGCCCAGAACTGCACGTCTGCGACGGTCTCCGATGGTCAAGCGGCCTTGCAATGAAAATTTTCGATCTAGCTTGGTAACCGTCCACGTTTACAAGGGTCGTGGCCTGGGTTCCAATGTACCAATGGCGGCGGATTCAATCTCGTTCGGGGAAATGGAATATATATTCGAATTATTCGAATTTTTTTTATTGGCTGTTTCAATACAATACCCTTCGAACTCAGACGTATTTCCGGAAGTTGATTATGAAAGCTTTAGCAGCCATTGTGCCGAGATTTTTGGCGTTCGTTCGTTTGTGTTTTGCAGTATCTTGGCCTTAAACCGCGATTTATGATGCCATTTCCCGTTTCGATTTCAAGGTAGGTAAAAACTAGCTTTAGATTTTGGTATTCACCAGCTGTCTTCACCCATTTTCACTCGGTTTTTTAATAGTATTTTCTCCGATCGAGGAGGTGGAAAAAAATCTCATGTGTTTTTTATACATTTCCGATTTTTAGTAAATTCTGGTGCTTTTCTAAACGTAAATACATCCCAGCGACTGCATCTGTGTGCAACCAGTGCAACGCCGGCTGTTATCAGCTGTTATGCACGAATAATATTGAAAATTATGGGACATTTTAAATTATGTCTCGAGTATTTTTGCAGTGAAGGAAATAGAAAACTTCCATATTGCACAAAACTGACTAGATTGTAAACCTTATGTAAACAGGGCATGCAAGTGTTTATGAGAATTTCTTTAGACAGTTGGTAATGGTATGTGAAAAAATTGTGAACCACATTTGAACCTTGCAAGTGCATGATATAAAGTTGATTCAAACACCAGTCCTTGCTTGGAAAACTGCAATTGCCGGCTTGTTGATATACTTGTACAATGTTTACCTATTGGTCTCAGATGAAAAGAAATCTCTCTCTCTCTCTCTCTCTTGATTCCTACAATAATTTATTCTAAAATTTCCCCTTAACCACCACCCCAGCCAAACCACCAACTGCTTTTAAAAAACTGTGTAAACCTGGATGGACACCAGCCTTATGGGCCACTAGGCTCAAATGAAGACTAAACCAAGAGCTGTGCTCTCCTAACATCCCCTATTGCAATTGTTACACAATCATTTCTTTCTAATGGCTTCAAGGACTCATGCCGTAAAGTGTCTTTTGTGGTCATAGATATATTTTAATAATTTTATTTTTGCAGGTCCTGCAGCTGGTTGGCTAAATGACAACGAATAGACACCTAGATGTCCACTAACTGTAACATGAGAATAAAGTTTAAATTTTTTTCCACTCAATCTGACTGCTTATCATGTTGTGATTTGTACAAGTTACTGGGTGGTGTTTATTCCAGCCCACACCTCTTGACAGTCTTGTGGAGTTTCAGGAGTCTTTCAGTATGTTGTATTGCAAGATAATTTATGTTTATTTCACAAATATTTGTTTTGGTGAATCTGTAAATGAAATCAAATCTATGTGCCTTGTCTAAACAACCTGTAGTACAACAAACATGATGGGAGACAGTCACGGTGGACATAGTGGGCTAATGGTTAGCTCACTCGACTTCGGATTGAATGGTCTGGGTTCAAGCCCCAGCCAGGGTCATTGTGTTGTGTTCTGGGAAAGACACTTTACTCTCAAATATAAATGGGTTCCAACAAATTTACTTTTGGCGGTAATCCTGCAATGGACTAGTGTCCCATCTGGGGGGATAGGGGGAAGAAGAGATATGCCTAGTCACTTAATGCTACAGAAATGGGGTAACTCAACAAGCCATTCAAGCAATCTATGACAAGCAACCAGTCTTTCTTGGGCTGTGCAGGCTGCTTGCAGTTGGGGGTAGGCCATGTACAGAAAACCAATACAATATTTAACCAATATTCACATGGTAGCACTCAGTGAATGTTACAAATAGCTAAATCAGGTCATAGAAACACCCTTGGAGAACTTTGATTTCAGCAAAAATAAAGTACAATTACACTGTACATATTCACAAATGCAAGGCCATATTTCTCTGATAAATTACAGCATTTTGTAAATACTTTAAATAGTCACTTTTATTTACAGATAGTTCGTTCAAAGGTAAAACAAATTCATCATTTGTCTAATGAGTTACAAATGCCGGAGGAAATTTTCGAGTTTAAGTCTTGACGAAAATGTACCGAGGAACTTCGTCAACAACAGCGGGAAAATGAATAAATCTGAGTAAAACCAATGAATGGAACGTGTAAGAAGTTCCATTGGATGACAACCAAACCGACACATATCTGTCGGGCTACGGACCGCCAAAGTCCCATCTTTTTGGGTAAAACCAATCTTGCAACTGTAGTCTCCCACTGTATTGGAAAATACGGCACATTATTGCTTACCTGCCTATCCGAATGCATTTCAATGAAAATTTGATTTTCGAAATGAGCTTTCGATCGAGGTGCACTTGCTCCGTGCTCCCACCCATGAACCCGGAACCCATGAATTCGTGGGAAAAAAATTCCATTTCCCGGCTGTCCGGAGGTCTTGGGCAATCGTGACGTCACGGCCATCGAAGCGTGGAAACGCAAAAAATTTTCGAAGATGGCGGCGAAGCCAATGTAAGATACAACTTGTTCAATCTGTTTTTCTACTCATTCCAGCTTCAAGAGGAGGTGTGTTTCGGTCAACACATGTAGCTGTTTTCGTTCTCTCATTAGGGGTAGGTGGATTTTAATTTCTACCGTTAAATAATGCAAAACTGCATTTCAAAGTATTTCGGTCGAAGGCTGGCTGGTGAAAATTCTGGGGGGAAATCCTAGTTATTCGCACGGCAAAATTCCTTTTTTTCTGTGATAGGTAACGTTAAGGAATGTGAAACTTGGCCTCAGAAAAGGTTATACACACAAGAAAACATTGTACTTAAAGATAGCTCCGTAGAATCAACAGTAAAAATGATCAGTCCATTTGAAGGCCGATCTTTGATAGTCTTGAACTTCTGCTCAAACTGTTGTGTTGTGGCAACTTACAAAAACAAGATTATCACATACATGATTAAATAAGGGGGTCACAGGCTCTTCATGTTTACTTGGAATTATTCACAGTTTTTAATAAGCCTCTGAATTACTTATTTAGACTATTGTGCTAAGTTTGCAAATTCCTTGTGACTGATAAATAACTCTATCATTAACATCATTTTAGTAACTGCTTCAGTAAATATGATTTTCTTGAATTGTATTACTGGCAGGGTCCCATTATATGGCCCTGGGTTAAAACTAGCCTGGATTGGATTGCTGCTAAGTGTGGAAATATCACATAATTTAAACCTCAGCTAAGGGTTGTGTTTGAAATTTTAATTTTTTTTAAATAAAATAAATTCACCTGAATGCTAAAATTAACAATTGGTTCATGCTTTAGCGTGCACTATCGAGTTATGGTGCACACGGGAAGTTTGGAGAGCACAAAAGAAGCATAAGAGTTGCCCGAGGCGATAGCCGAGGGCAACTCTAGCTTCTTGAGTGCTCTCCAAACTTCCCAAGTGCACCATAACTCGATAGTGCACGCTAAAGCATGAACCAATTGTTTTATAACATTGCCGGTGGAACTGTGCATCAAAACCGGCCGCGGAAAAAAAAAAACTAACTGTGTTTATTGTGTGCAGTGTTAGAAAATAAACATAGCGGTCGAGCGATAAATTGCACATGTACAAGTTTACACGAGTGGTTCAGTTTGTGTCAAATGGCTAATAAATTGACTAAGTTTATTCGGTGGAAGAGCGAAGGAAAAAAGACTACCGAAAACAGCAAATGCTGCTTTTGATTCTGAGGTTAGTTTTCGCTGAATTAAATTTTTACCCCAGAGCGGAAGAAAACAGCCTCGAACAGCCGAGCAGATTCCGAGGGTTAAAAGAGTCAAAGAATTCGGTTCCATGCTTAGTTTTTAGTATTTTTCTGGACCGATTTCATTCGTGGTTGCAAAATTTGGGTCATGATGAAAATAAACGTTTTTCTTTTTAAAACGGTAGTTGAGTGAATCGCCCGATGAATTAACTTAAATTTTTCCCGTACGGCAAAAATCACAACAGAGCCGTTGACACTTTGGTGTTACGCTTAAAACACGAAAACTTTCGTTCGGTAGCTAGGTTTTAGTGTCATCGAACTGTTGTCATTCATGGTTGGCGCATTCTTCCACGTTAGGGCCGTGAAAAAAATGATCTTCGTCCTTCGAGACTCGCGCTTTAGTTGTTGTTGTTTGAATGAAGAAAAGCACACAAACAACTTTGATGGCAAAATCGAATTTATTTTCTCTTTCGCTCTCCGTCTTGTAATAAGAAACAGCTTACCTTGTAGCTCGTATCCTTGAAAAAATATTGAAACTGATTCACTTTCCACATTCCGAAGATAAGAAGATTTTATCGATCGCTTTTGCAAAACACAGCGTCCATGAGCTTTACTCAGTGAGATTTTCACTCGTAGATTACGTCATCAGCGTGCACTATCGGGATTTTGAGCACGCTCACGTATACTGAATTTGATTGCGCGGCTCTGCTAGCTATGTTATAATATCATATGGTTACTAAATAGAACACTTAATAATCCATCAAATATTTTTTTGTGCACGCGATTGGTCAAAACACATCACATGATGCACCCAAAACTGGGGAATATCAGGTGATATTCCCCAGTTTTCAAATTTCGTGATTTACGTTCACATGTTTAGTTTTCATCCAGACTAAATTGTTAAAATGAATAGAACTGAACATTTTGAATAGACTTGCAATATTTTAAGCGCCGACAGAATTACTGTGACATTTCAAAGCGTTGAGAAAAGGTCTCCCAAAATGCGGTCCTTGTGTAAAAATATTTGAAGGATAATAAACACAATAGCCTTCATTTGGCTTCAAAAATAAGCACGGATATTTGTCCTTGGACATTATCTGTTCCTCGAAGCTCACAGTTTTCCTCAAGCTGCGCTCTCGGAAAACTGTTCATTTCTCAGAACAGATAATGTCCGCAAACAAATATCCATGCATATTTTCGCGCCAAATAAAGGCTAACGTTTAATATATATTCAGTCATTTGCATAGATGACTTTCTGAATTTTCGGCTCTCTTGTTTGTCCAGGTCAGTTGTCTGCTCAGGCATTCAGGTGCTTATGCACCGGTCTGGCTGTTCATTCTTCTGTTCATTCAGTTTGCCATTGGTGCAGATTGCATCAGATATTCATGCAGACATAAATATATAATGACTTCATTTTCCTACTCAATTAAACCCTCTTGTAGTCAGTCAGTTGTGTGGATAAATTAATTTGTGCATTCTCAACTTGTCTGCTCAGTCTGTTTGTTCAGAGCTTCATGAGTCTGGGACTGTTTGAGTGGTTACCTGAGTGATAAGCTCCAAAAATTACAGAATCGTGCAGCCAGAGTTATTATGAAATCACCCTTTGATACAAGCCCAAACTACCTTCTGTCCATCCACAACTGGGAGAGGCTATTTCTTCAACATGACAAACAGAAAACGTTGATGATGTTTAAAACCATGAATGGAATTGCCCCAGACTACCTTCAAAGTCTTTTCTCTCAGCATCACTCTGTTTATAACTTGAGAGACTGAGGGAAAACTGACTCTACCCAAACCAAGCACCAATTATTTGAAATGAAGCTCTTACAGTGGGGCTGTGTTATGGAATAACTTGTCCAAATGCCTAAAAAAAGCTGTATCTGTTAATAATCGTAGCAAATTATTAAGGATGTAGCTGATATATTGGATTCCCACAGGGCAATCATGTAAAGCAGTTTGTAATTAGCCCAGGGGGGTACTCGGGATTTCAAGTGACTGGGATGATCGAATCCCTAGGGCTTCTAACAAAACCCCCAAAAATCCCTGGACCAAAAATTTACCCCAAAAATATCCCATGCTGAATTTTATTAGAAATTGAATATTTGTGTTTGTTTATTCATCATATCATCTGAATAATATTTCCTTCGTCTGGTTTAACAACACTAGAGACATCCAAGAAGACTAAGCCTAGTAGGTTTTTTTACCTCAGCTTAATTAACTGATGATTTTCCTCCGTGTTTAAATAAAAAGTTTGCATTGCATTATATTAGGACAAATTAACATTTGCATTAATTTACATCATGAGACTTTCAACTATATTAACCTTCTTCTCCTCCTCCTACAGGACAAGACATTCTTGGGGAACATTCCCATAATGTGCTTTCATCACAGATAAAAAGCAAGAGAGAATCAACTGGCAAGCACCTTTCCCTGATATGTTTCTTATCGACCAAAACATCATCATCATCATCATCCAGTACATCAACAATGTACTGGAAAAGTTCAGATAATTTGATTTTACATACTTGATATGTTTGTCAATTATGTCTTATGGAGTAAAGTTCCTGGTTTTACAAATTCAAGGCTAGATCACAGGTATAGCAACCTGACCAAGATAATTTCCCCCATTTGTTCTGTAACTGATGGCTGCTCAAACAATCTAAAGACATCTTCCAGGGGATCACTCCCTTCCAAGATCTCTTGTTGAACATTTGAATATATTATTACTATCTGTAAAATTCATGGATTATTGCATTTTTGTAATAAAAAAATGTAACAAAATTTGCAACACTTTTTAACTTTGCCTTTCTTCTGTAGAAAAGTGGCCCTTGCTTGTAAAACCTTTCTGTATTAAAAATTACTATTTTCAGTTGCACTGCAAGATTTTTGTCTCTTTTTCTGAGTTTGCAAAGTTTCTGCCATTTTCCTCCCTGGGCTTGTTTTCCCTTCAATGAAAAAATTATTTAATTATTATGTTTGTGGGTGCTTACACATAATACAAGGTTGGCTGAGAACAAAGATTTTTATCTGCCTAAAATTAAAAAATATATATATGCCTGGTCAATTTCTGTTATTATTATTTTAGTTATTGCGTTCGACAAAGGAGAACGCACCCTAATCGAGAAAAACTCTTGCTTTTATGGACTATACGACGTTGTCAATTTGGCCCCCCCAGAAAATTTTTCAGGGGCGAATGACGTCATCTCCATGCCATGTGCTTCTGTTTTGCTGTTTGGAGTGATTTCTCTCGACAAAATTGTCCTGTGTTATGAGGAAATCATTATTGAATATTATGAGTGTATTGACTATGAACGAAAAGTTGATGTGCTGTGCCTCGATCTATTTTCAAATTGAAGTGAAAGTATTTGTAGAAGTCTGTGGAGTTTTAGAAGTTGTGTAGAGCCAAAAGATATTAAACAACTTAAGTGAAATAAATAATTATTTGTCGCGTACATGATAATTCATTTCTATTCCATATGAATTTTAGTGTAAAAATGACTTTGTACGTTTCTGCTTTGTGAATGTCACATGAAGTGCTAGGAGCGACTTCTATTCACGTTGTTTTACAATATTCTGACATCAATGAGAATTTGCCGTGCCATTCATTATTTGAGG
Organism: Meandrina meandrites; assembly: GCA_963693305.1. Lineage (NCBI taxonomy): Eukaryota > Metazoa > Cnidaria > Anthozoa > Scleractinia > Meandrinidae > Meandrina > Meandrina meandrites. The sequence continues at coordinate 15,906,924 of OY855905.1, read as the reverse complement.
TTCTTTTTGACCTTTGGTAAACAATCACTGCTATGATGACAGATCATGTTTCCGTCCGGTTGAATGGCTTCTTGTGTAACAGTGTAACACCCAATTTACGATAACATAGCTTGCAAGTAAAGAAAAATTCTGCTTTAACATATCAAGAACTGCTACAGTGTCACAATTTTTTCACAGTTTATTGAACCCCTTCGAAAAGAACACAACCCATTTCTTGATGCGACAAATTCCAGTTTATTTTGCAGAGAGATGTTCTTTTGGCTCGTCACGCAATCTTTCCTCCAAAATGTTGTGTGATGAGATTCCTCTCTCGCTCATCCTCATCGCTCCATTTGAGGCATATTAAATTGCATAGTTTGCCAACAACCTTGCTCCTTTGCTACTACCTGACTCTCCATCTTAGGTCGAACGCACTCCCCTAATCGCTGATTACTACTAGTAATAATCATTATCGGGGGGGACAGCCACCTTGTCAGCGGTGGGGAAAAAGACCTAGCCGGGGTTAGGCAAGAAACAGCCAACGAGCACCCCCGACCAGGGTTTTGACCTCTCGTTTGACCTGTCACGCAACGTCACGCGTGACTGTAACGTAACAGAGTCACGCAACGTCACGCGTGAAGGTAACGCACTTGTAACGCATTTATGTATTTTTTGAAAGACTTAGAGAAAATTTTCTGCATTTTCCCTCAAAAGTTAGTTCAAATTTGTGCTGGACGCCGCAATTTTTTTTCGAAATTCTTCCCCTATTTCATCTTTGATCTTTTTTAGATCTAGCTCGTCTGACTGACGTGAAGTTGTTTGTTTTTGTGCAAAGTGTGAGCGTAAATTCTGCATTTCACGTGTGATCAGTTCGAACTCCGTGTCAGAAACATGATTATCATTCAGAGCCTTTGAGACAGAGCTGTTTATCGAGTCATGTTTTGCAACTGCCAGAGCATGGATTCTTGAGTGTTTATTAACTTTACGTTCAAGCTTTTTGTTGATAACAGACAGCCCAGCAGATGCTCCACCTGAAAAAATTGCAATTCCCCCTAATGGCACCCCAACCAAAGCGCCCAAACCAGTAAGTGACGTTGCAACAGCCCAGAAGACAAACCTGTCGTCATAGCGCCAAGACAGACCACGGAATAGTGAATCACTTTCCTGACCTTTTTATATATTTTTAGAACAAGTCTGTAATGCTCAATTTCACCGTTTATTTCTCTCAAATATTTACTAATCTCAGTTAGCCTGAAATTCTCGGCATTTGGTGTTGTAAGTAGGTTTGGATATAGTGTAGTCTGAGTTTCTGTTTGTTCATAAGCTGGAGCAGTTGGTAATACGTTGGATGACATGGTTATATTTACAAAAAAATTTTTTCTTCAATTAATCTCAATTAGAAACTGAAGAGGCATGCCGTTGAAGTTGAAAAGGTCATTATTTTTTTCTCTGACTGATATTGTCATATTTGTGATATACTTATCAGCAGAAACTTCGCCTAAGACATGTTCTGGGCCACTTTGATAAAATATTTTTTCAAATGGTTTCCCTGTTATGTCAAAAGTTTGTAAAACAGTGGACGGTTTTCCATTTAACAGATTCTGTTCTTTGTCAAGTAGGTCGCAATGAATGTAATAGGTCGTTGCGGAATTCAGCTTTTTTATGAACGTTTTAAATCCCAATGTAAAAGAGTTTAAATTGAGTAAATTGCCTAAATTCGAATCAATAACAATCTTTTTAAACTGTGGATTTGTGATTACAAGCTGGCCAACGATAGTATTAACATCTGTTAGCAATGGGACCCTATGTTTGTTTAAACTGTTTCTGATTTCACTAGCCAACGCATCGAGTGTATAATGGCCCGGCAAAAAAGTAACTTTGAAAGGCTTTTCGACAACATCGTACAAAGTAATTGCCCCCTCTTCCTTTAAGTTAAACCACGAATTGTAGAGGGAGCATGAAAGCAGCCGTATATAGCTTGGTTTTTGAATAGGCTGGTCAAAATAGACAGTATGGGGATTTTCTGTTGTAACAGCCGTTAGAATAACCATTTTATAATTAGAGAAAAATATTTTGTTTAAATATAAATATCATGGCTTCTCTTCTTCAATGGATTCAGACACCACAAGCTGAAAGCATTGCCAAAGTAGCAAAAAAAAAAAGCTTGGAAGACTTTTCTTGCAAAATACCCGAATGCCGATAAATCGAAGTTTGAGCCACAAACCGATTTCGCCAGAGACCACACAGCAACCTCAGAAATTTATTTCAAAGCAGGGCCAGGCCATTTGATAAACGTTTTTAGTTCAGACAGCAAATATTGGAGCCCGGAAATGAAAAGTGCGCTGGGTGTTGACCAATCATCAGAAGGTTTTCCGCAACAGCTGACACCAAGTGGTTTAAAAGGTGACTCTTTGCCGATTCCTGCTGTTGGCTTTCACGATGCCGCCCCGAGTTTTAAAAAAATGTTTAATGACCAACTGAATATTTACGTAACACCGGACCAGTATTTCACAACAAAGTTCAGAGAGATATTTCAAAAAACCAAATTCACCCACCGTTCAGGGAAAGAGTCCAAAACATGGCTAGCCGGCCCAAATATTAAATATTGGCCACAGCAGCTGAATTTTGCTGTCTGGTGTGCGACAACGGGCTGTGGTATCAGTCGCAAAAATTTCGATGACAACTCTGCTATCCCTTTGCCACCGAATGTGCGAGCTTTTTACAAGTTCCATATATATTTTACTGTCAGGCGAATATTGTTTCAGATGGGAGGAATACAAAGCCTAAGCGCTTTGCCTGGCGACCCTACTTTTGACCAGTTTAACAACAAATACGACGTGGCTTCATACAAAAGAATATGCAATGAGTTCGGAGTCGACCCGTCAAGCGATTTTCGTTTTACAAGAGGCGCAAACCACGGCCTGGGAAGCGTTTACATCTATGTCACAAACGTTGGACCAGATAAAACGTCAGCCAGTTACCCTGGTTTCAATAAATTTTCAGACGAAGGCGGTTCAGGCTCAAAAGGTAACTTGATTTATTATATCGAGCCGGATGACGCTGCCTACGGACGGGCAGACTGGTTTTGTCCTAATGTAGCAGAAGGTCTGACCCAGGCGGGTTTGGCGCGAATAAACCAGTCGATAGAGGCGTTCGTTTACTGTGTTTTGGGTTCACAGGTCAACGTTAGAAGCAGCATACTTGGGTCAGGAGGGCGCGCAAAGGAAGCGCAAAGTGAGTTCCTTGTGCTAGTGGAAGACTCAATAAGGCAACCAGATCTGGCAAAGTCTATTCAAAGGTACCAACTTGCTGTCGACGAGGCAAAGGTGAGGCTTAACCTTGCTGTGTGTCCGGGGGCCTGGCTGATGCCTGCGCGGATGGTGATAAATATGGAAAGTGTAACTGGTTACAACAACCAGCTCAAACAAGCTGTGCCAGGAATGAAGCTCGGGGTTAACGACGAAGTGAATAAGAGCACAAAAAAAGCAGCGCTAAAGCTGATGGCAGGAGAACCAACAAAGATAAACCCACCAAACAGCCACCCCTCAAACCCGATACACAAGGAAGCAACGCAAAAAAAGGGGCCCGCGACTGAAGAGGAAACACCTGATGAGCCAGTACCAAATGCAAATAGCACTGAAACACACGAAAATAATAAAGCCGCTGTTGCTATTGGTGCCGTCGGGATTGCGGCTTTTATTTACTTTATGCGCTAACGCCGCTTCTTGATGTATTTTTCGACAAGAAAGGCAACCACAGCTAAAATAAGCAGTCAGGTGTGCTCAGCAAGAAAGCCGATAGCTTCACCGGCGGCTTTGAACAGAAAGCTCAGAATTGAGCCAATAAGACCTGGCAGAGCTGATGCAACTTTTGAGCAAATATCTTTAGGACCTTTTCCCAACGCTTTACCGGTGGCTCTCAAAGCGTTTGTAATAGCCCCAATGACAGCACCAATTGTGACCCCGGCAGCAAGAACGATTGCCGTAACGGTAACACCATATTTTTTGAATATCTCCTTTACCCTCTCACGAAGTGGAAGCGCTCTTTCTCTTTCATCAATCTGCGTTCTTAAACGAGCAAGCTCCTCTTGTCTTTCCGCCACTCTTCCTTCGGCAGCTTGTTCATCAGAAGGTGAGGCGTCTTCATTGTCGATAACTGCCTGATCTTCCTCGTTTTGGCGCTGCAGCTCGGCTTCTTGCTCTTTCAGCTCATCCAACGTTCTTGTGTCGTTGAGCCTCGCTTCCATTGTGTTTCTTTCGCTCTCTTTGGCTTCCAGGCTTGCTCTAAGTTGGTTGACCCTGGTTTGTTCTTTGGCTTTGGTTTTTGCTTGTTTCTCGAGAGCAGCAACTTCTTTTTTTGCATTTTCAAAATCCTTTTGATAATTTTTTTTCAGTTGCTGCAGTCTCCGCAGTTCTGATTCACTTTCAACGTTTGAACCTTGTTCTTCTTGAATTTTTTCGATCTGAGCTTGATTTCGTTCTATTCTGTTTCTCAAATTTTGAACTTCTTGGGCGGCTTTTTCTCTTTCGGAGGCTAGTTTTTCTGCATCTCTGAGTTGTTTTTCAGCTTCTTTTAATCTCTGCTGGTTTTCTCTTATTTCATCATTGTCTTGAGCAATCAGAGTTTCAGCTTCTGGATCAAGTGATGTTTTGAACTTGTCTTTAACTTTTTGGAGAAGACCTTTCCCATCTTTTCTGAAAATTTCAGTCTCGCCACCTCTTGTTCCAAATGAAACGATTGTAGTGTCATTGCCAGGCTTTTTGCTGAAACTGATTGGGCCTAATTTTCCGAAGTCAACTCTTGGAAACCTCCTTTTAATAAAATCTCTTGCTCTATCAAGATAAGCTGGTTTACCATCTTAATTAATAAAGCCCCCCAACGAAGGTATATCTTCATCAAATGATGTTTCTGGCAGTCCGCTCTGTTCGTGATGCTTAGTTTGCATTTCATGTTGTTCACCGCCATGGTAGGGGATGGACGCTGTGCCAGGCTGAAATGGCTGGGTTCTGTTGGCTTCTTGTTCATCATCATCGTCGTCGTCATCATCATGGTCAATAGCGTCGTCAAGATATGGTTGGTCCATACCAAATTCGCCACCTTCTGCCATCGCGTAATTTTATATTTACAATTGAAATTTTAATTGAACATTTTTATAATTCTTTGAAATAATGGACGGTGTACAGGAAAACCTTCGGCCAACACGAAGTGAGAAAACTCTTGGCGCGCTAAAAGCGGAGCGCGCGGTAAAACGAATCACTTTCGAGCGCACAGAAGCCAATCCGCAGGAAACGCTTTATGTTTCGGTGCCCAAGCTGAATGAAAGCGAGGTCATTGTTCCCCGCTCACTTGCGCTGCGCTTCAACATCGATTTGAGCGGAGGCCATGCCAACAACTTTCTAGTCGACAATGTTGGTCGGGCGCTAGTTGACAAACTTGTTGTGGAGTACTCTGGCACCATACTGCAGGACACAGTTGGTTACGACATTTACAAGATATTCGAGGACCTCTTCCTATCGCAGGAGGAGCGCGACAACATGCTGCAAGATGGAATCCAGAGTGAGGACCTCAACAAAATTCGCTCAAACTCGGGTGATAAGAAGACCTCAAGCGTCGCTACAGAAAACAAACTGAACAAGATTTACGGAACCAAATACAGGATCCGCCTTGACCACCAGATTTTGAACGACTACGGGACCTTTTATCCGCAGGCTCTATTCAACGATCTAGTGTTCGAACTGACACTTGCGCCAGCCTCTCAGGTCGTCAGAGGTTCAGACCCCTCGAAGCTGAAATATAAGCTCACAAACATCCAGCTGGAGTACGAGATGATAAGAAGCAAAACACTGGCAGATGAAGCCCTCAGCGCGTACTCAAGTGGCAAAGAATTCACATATGACCACATCCAGCGTGACGAAGTGGTTATATTTGCCAAAGGCACAGACACAAGGCTGAATCTCAGAGTTAACCCACAGAGAAGGTCCCTCAAAGGAATCTTGCTACTGTTTGTCGAGCCCTATGTTGCTGGCGCAAGGCAGGCAGAAACTTACTTAAACCCAGACCTGACGAAAGTTAGTGTCACAGTAAACGGCTCTCCCAACAGGCTGTAGAAAAACGGACTTGAAGGAATTGATGTTTGGGAGGAGGTCAAACGCTTCTTTCTCAAAGCTGAAAACAAAACACAGCACATGAATGCAACAAAGTTCTATACAGAAAACAAGTTCGGGCTTATGATCGATCTGCGTTCCATGGCTGACCACTCGATGCACGGAAGCGGCACGCGACTTGTAAACACAAAGGACGGGGTACAGCTGGAGCTCGAGAGGAATGCAAGCGGCTCGGGCAATGTGAACTGCCACATTTACGTAATCAGCGACGCGCAGATGAATATATTAGGAAGGCAATTAGAATCTGTGCAGTACTAATAGAAATGGATCCTAGCAAGATACCCTTTAACGCTCTGATTGTCGGCCCGACGAATTCAGGCAAATCTAGGTTTGTGGTGGACCAGATCTACGGCCCTTTCCGAGGCAAGTTCGACTACATTGTGCTTATCTGCCCAACATTCGCGCACAACAAGACCTACCATCGAATTGGTGAAAATGATCCAAGAATGATTGTGATTATATGCAAGCAGCATGAGGTTGAAATTTTTTTGAATATCGTGACCTGGCTGTTTGAGGGCACCAACACGCTCATAATCCTAGATGACTGCGCAGCCTCCAAAGAAGTGAAAGGGCGCACAGGCCAGCTGGTGAATCTTGGCTTTTCCGCCCGACATATCGGCATCAGCGTTTGGGTGCTGACCCAGAAGATAACCAGCATCACACCTTCCTTCCGAGAGAACGTGGCGGCTATCGTTTTATTTTACACTCCCTCAGCCAAAACCACGAAGGCGATCTTTGATGATTACGCGGGCGAACTCTCCCACGATGAGTACAAAAATCTGATTTCAAAGCTGAAACAGCGGAAGTTCTCTTATCTCGTGTTTTCGCTTCGCTACCCCTACGGTATTCATTTTGAATTAAAAAAATAAAAGTTGTATATAGTGACAATGGCTGAACAAGAGTTCGCAGAAGTTATAAACCTACTGGAAGCTGAGCCATCAAGCAGCCCAGCTGGTAGTAGCATTGTGCCAGACTTAACAAGTTTAACCGTCCCCGGACCTAACATTCCTGCTCTTCGTGAGCAGCTGGCCGTGCTTGTATCAACAGGCAAATCCAAAGAGGCCATCGGAGTGCAATTAACACATGAGCAGTTGAAACGCTTGACTGATAAAGAAGTTGAAAAGTACTACAAGAGATATGAAACCTTCGTTGGCAGCAAGACAACCGAAAGCATGGTTGACAGCCTGCTTACGCTTCTGACAAGAGGCCTGCAAATGGTTATTGAAATAGATGACGTTGATGCAATGAAAAAAGAACTAAAAGAAGACTTCATTATTAACAAAGAAATGACAGATTTTGTTGGCAGTCTCTCTTTGAAATATGGAAAATTTCTTGCTCCTATTTCTGCTGCTTTGATAACGGCGAAGCACATTGATTTTAACTTACATTTGCAGAGAAAGGATGAATCAAAATTAGAAGAAATTCCTGAGCATACCTCACCAACTGCTGAACAATTACAGACAAATTCTGAGTAATTTCTAAGTATTATTTTATTTGCTTAACATATACGCTTTGTTTCAAAATGTCAACCGAACAATCCGAGAGTGCAAATTCACAGGGCGAAACCCCGCAGGTCGATATAACACAGCAAGCAATAACTCCAACTCCAACTACAGCCCCGCAGCGTGCAAAAAATCCCAAGCGTGTGGCTGCAGGCAAATTGGTTGCAGAAAGAACGCGGCTAGCCCGTGAACAACAGAAAAAAGCAGCAGCTGAGGCTGCTATTATAATCGCAAACAACAAGACAAAGGCCACTGCCCCGGTTTCTGAGCCAACACCGACTATTGCAGACGAAAGCCCAAAGAGTACCGAAGAAAAAAAATAACAGTCTCAGCAGTCTCAGCACCACACAATGGATTGGTGTTGGCAGCATAGTCGTTTCACTGATTGGGATTTATTACAAACGTGAAGAGCTCAAGGCCTTATTCAGCAAAAAAAAGACACCTGAGCCACAACCTGTTCGCAAAAAGACACCTGAGCCACAACCTGTTCGCACAACACAGCCCAGAGGTGTAAAACATTTGGATTGAATATGTACGAATTAATATTATACCTGCCTACTATACCATGAAGAAAGTTGATGTTCCCCAAGTTCTTATTTCAACCGCGGCCATTTTTGGAATCGGACTGATATGGTGCGACCTCAACGTGAAGGTTTTTAATACAGTCCGCGATCTTTTGAAGGCCACATTATATAACCTGGACGTAGAAGAGACAAATTAATTTTTATTTAAACTTTTGTATGTTTCCATTTCTATACTTGCAAAAAAATGTCAGACAAGAAGCTTGTTAAAACCATCATGGATGCTGCTACTATAACTGGTTTGGCCGCCGGCATCGGCTGGGTCGCAAAAAAGGTTGTAAAAGAGAATTTTACTTCTGACCCCAGCAGCAGTGCGATGAACTACGTGAAGTTCACAGCCGTCGTGGCAGGGAGCATTGCGCTCAAACAGTACCTCGAGGACCAAAAAATCCTTCCCACCAGCGTCTGAAATTAATGATTTGAAAAAAACTCTGCTCTGATATATAACACAATGGCAAGTATCGCGATTATGGCTGGTGGGGCTGTGTTTAATGCTGCGGCTTTTATCGGCGGCAATTATCTTGCGAGGGCACTTGGCGGAGGTGACAAAGCTGCACTTGACGAAAAAGTACGACATGATAAAGCTCTCGAGGCATATCAAGCGGCTTACCCCAAATACTCCCGTGACTGCACCAAACTTCTCAACTGGATTGCGACTAACACACAAATAAAAGAGCAGGCCAAGCAGAACTTTACCAACACTGACTACGCCTTCAAACTGTATAACAAAGCGCACCCTGACAAATAAATGATACCCCCCAAAGAACCCAAGTTCTCAGATTTCTATCAACCAAGCCAGCAGCAAAAAAATGGTGAACTCATGTTCGTGGGCGCCGGGGCTCTTGCTCTGGGCTACGCTGCCTTTCGTTTCCTTTAAACTTTTTTAATTCCTTACTTATATTACACGATGGATGCCAAACTCGCAAAGACATACTATAGTCCTGGGGGCTACTGGAAAGGTTTTGCCGCAATCAAAAAATTATCCGAAGCTGCCAAGGTACCAGAAGAAACCGCAAAAAAGTGGCTGTTCAAGCAAGGACTCTGGCAGATATTCCTCCCAGCACCGAAGCGCATTCCTCGGCCGAAATTCGACGTTCCTACACCCAATTCGGTCCACCAGGCGGATCTTCTTTTTCTGCCGCACGACAAACTACCCCGCGGGCGCAAAGTTTTCAAATACGCACTTACCGTTGTCGACGTGGCCAGCCGCTACAAAGAGGCTGAACCCTTGACCTCGAAAAACTCTGATGAAGTTGCTCTGGCTTTTAAGAGAATTTACAAGCGCGCGCCTTTGAAATGGCCTCAACTGCTGCAGGTTGACCCTGGGCGTGAATGCATGGGCGCTGTTTCAAAAGAAATGGAAAATCACAAAAGTTACATTCGGCGCGGGCGAGTTGACATTCACCGTGACCAGGCCATTGTTGAACGTTTTAACCGCACCCTGGCTGAGCGCTTGTTCGGGCACCAGTACGCCGTTGAAATGCGCATGCCTGAGTGCCAGCGGTCTACGGCGTGGGTAAAGAGGCTTCCTGAAGTTGTGGCAGCTCTGAACAACGAAGTCACAAGACGTACCGGCCAGAAACCCGCCGTTGCCATCAAAGAAAAAAATGTTTATGCAAAACCATCGACACCTTATTTGAGGCCTGTTGGAGAAAGGGAAAAAAAGCTCCCCTCTCTTGTGAATGTTAGGTATTTGTACCAACCTGGCGAGCTTGAAGGTGGTGTGAAAAGAGCCACTGATCCAATCTGGTCTTTGAAAGTTTACAACATTGAACGATCTTTTACCAAACCGAATCAGCCCGTTCTCTACTATTTGCATGACGGGCCCAAGCGAGGCTTTGTGCGTGAAGAACTGCTACCTGTGCCTCCAAACACCACTCTTCCTCCAGCTGATGTGAACTAAATGTGAAATTCGATTGGTTCGGTGTGTATCCCGTCGGGCAGCACCCATCGTTTGTCATAATATGCACTCAACCCTAGCTTCTGCTGCTCGTAAGTGACCATATTTCCGTCCCGCATCCGGAAACCTCTGTTTGTTGCCATATCCTTGCTTCCTTCTAACGCTGCCTTGAAACGCTGCCAGGTTATATCGTTTTGCTTCTTCGACATTCCCTTTGTGCTGAACTTCTTTTTTTCGCCCTTGTCGTCAATGAAATAACATTTTGAGCAGAGCGCAATCATCCGGTTTCCCTCACACTCCAGCTTAAACAGACCAGGCGTTCTACCGCTCCACTTGTCCCATGCTAGCCAATTCTTTTTTTGCGCCTCGAATTCTGCTTTCAGCTCTGGTCGCACAATGTCCTCGAGTTTCTTACCAGAGATGGCTATATAGTTGCTGTCAGTGTCCATCTGTATCAGCTCGAAATCTCTTCTGTCAAAATACCTGTCAAGGAAGTCGTAATAGAATTCTAGCATCCGCTGCTTTGCCAGCTGATAGACAGCAATTCCAACCTGAAATGGTCTTCTGATTACAATACGTGGCTTCCGGCTTTCCAACTCATACGCCTCCCCGATCTCGTCAAGATCTGAGAAATACGCGCTTCGCAATGCTCTGTCGACTACTTTCTCATCTTTGGTGTAAATGATGTTTGTTTGCCTCTCCAAGGCTTCTATGAGCTTTCCGTACCCACTGTTTCCCAACAGTTTGAACACCTCGGCCAGCAGTGCCTTGCTTTTTTCCACGTCTCCAGTACGGCGCGCCTCCGTGACTTGTTCCACGAACCAGGGAAAGATCTTTGCTGGTTTGTAGTCAATTGTACGATAAACCCTTTTTATAACCGCTCCGTGATTCACATACCAGAGCAGAAGAGGGGCGTACACCAACATCACCTTTGCAGACAAAACTCCCATAAGTTTTTTATCATCTCCGCGCTTTCTGCCTGTATCCCGCAAGTATTTGAGCATATGATCGGGGACAGCTTCAACCGGCACCGCTTTGTTGTAGAAGAACGGACACATTTCCTCGAACTTTGGGTGTAAGTGCTTAGGAATCTCTATATCTACTTCGGCAAACCCGAACCAGCTTCCTTCTTTGAGCCTGTGCGTTAGTATAGGAGCCCCCTCTATTTGGTACTCGTCCTCGTAGTGAACTACCCTTTCCTTTCCACAAGTCATTTCTCTTAGCATGGTTGAAAGATATAGGGCGTTGGCGTCGTATCCGAGGATGTTTTTGCAGAGATGGGGTTCCGCTATTTGATGCGACCTTATCTTTGCAACATCAACTTCGTGGAGCCTTGTGAAAACGAGGCTAGGTCCTCCGACAACAGCTTTTTTCAGCATCTCATATGCTTCTTTACCTGGGCTGTAAAGCTCCGCTTTCCGCTCAACAGCTCCCTTGAGTAAGTAATGTAAACTCACGCCTGGGACGCTGACAGCGTCTTTCAGGATGTCGATTCCCTTCTCTGTGTAGAAGTTTCTCATCTTTTCCAGAGCCTCAAGTCCGGGAGCCACATCTAGATTATTGTAGTAACGCAGCCAGTCTTCGAAGGTTTTCATTCCCTTTTCTCGGAACAGCTTCTTGCAGGCTTTCCATTCTGACAGTTTTAGCACAAATTCGCCTTTCAACTTTGAATACCAAGTCAGATAATCTGGCAATCCTGGGTAATCCAGCTTTTCAGGTCTGTCAAACCACTCGTATGGAAACCATGATTTGACAGTCTTACATTCGTAGGCTTTCACCCATTTCTCGTAGCTGGTCCCCGGCCCAAGGTAGTTGATTATGTCAAGGAAACGGAATTCATCTGTGAGCAAGAACATGATTTTGTTTCCATTCTTTGCCACTCTGACTTTGTGGGTTCTGCTTGAAAGACGCTCTACAAAGTGCTTTTTGATCAGATTCAGATCGTAAGTGCCTGAGTTGAACCCAACGACAGGGACCTGGTTGCACCATTCTTCTATTTTTTTCCTCTGGTCTTTTGGCAGCAGGTTTTCGTCTACTGGCATAAACTCCGCTCTTACTTGCGTTCTGATGTTATTTGCACGCCTCTCCAACTCTTTTATAAACTTGCGAATCAGTTTTTCCGGATCTCTATCACAGATGTGGGTTGACTCTCTTTCAAGGGTGTCACCGATGCTCACCGAGATTGGTACGTGCTCGTTCTCGATAGTGAGATTGCCTGTCGGATCCTTCCGCTTATTGTTGTCACCGTACGCCTCAAAATCGTACAAGATCGCGTGCGGATAACTTTTTGTTTGTGTTTTTGGTAGTTGTTCAACAAATTTTTCTCCAACTTCGCAGGCCCAAGCCTCAATTACGCGGTAGCCAGCCTTTCTAAGAAAAGCTGTACGCCTCTTTGTGGCTATGTAAAGGTCTTCGCGCGTTTTGTCACCACGGTCAATTATTTTGTTACGATCATTTGGGTAACATTTTCGACAACCGTGCCAGTAGCAGCCGTGATATTGAAACACTATCTTTTTCTCAGGGTTGTAGCCATCAACTGGCGCGCTCTCTATCCATCGCTCTCCTCCATGCCCGGACATTGCATGGTGTATTCGGATTTTCCAATGCTTTGCTACATACTCAAGCCACCTAATTGATTCTTTTGATGCTTGATGCTTTGGGTAAAATGCTTTTTCGAAAGCTGTCTGCGGCGCTTCAACCTTTTCACCCGGGCAATATATTTTTGTGTTCCCTTGGACACACCTTTCTGCATGACGTTGAAGGTTGCATGCCTTTGTGAATCTTGCGTTGCAATGTACGCATGCATAAGTTTTCGCCAACTTTGCAATATCTTTTATTAAGAACGCGTGCCCCCCAAAAATTCCAATTGTCATTATATTTTTCAACTTTGCAGCAGGGTTTCTTTCGAGATGCCATACCACTTCAGTTCCTACACGCTCGGGGATATAAACCCTGATACCAAGCCAATCTGAGAAAGCAGTTCCCTTATTCAGGTGCATTTCTACCTTTTCTAATTCATTCAGTGAAGTTTCTGGACAGTCGGTCGGCATTTTCTTGAGCTTGAAGAAACTCTTGGCGAGACCTTGGGATACTTTTGTGCTTCGATCTGGCCTAGCTCCTCTGTACACTGCAATGCAACGCCATAGACAGAATTTATCTTTATAGGTATCTAGTGCTACCATTGCTTGTCCTCTCGCTGCGTGTGCAAGGTTTCGCAGCCAGTCTGGTAAGGGGCCTGTTCCCATCAGTGGTTGACGGTCAAGAACAGCCTTCAGATCAACATTTAAGAAGTTTAAAAACCTCCACTTTGTGGATGGTCTTTTGATATTGTCTGGATCAAGGCGTACAGCCTCCTGCTTTTGCAGCCATTTCTCCGCTTTATCTAGTTTGTTTATCCAAGTGGAGCCTATATTAGTGTAGTATCCAATGATCGCTCCATTTTCTTCGTTTATCAATCCATATGAGTAAACGTGTCTCATGTAAAATGAAGTCCGCACGTTCTCTCTTATTTTTTCCATAAATTTTGGTGTTTGGTCTTCATCAAGATTTTGGGTAAAGCGCCACCTAATATAACGCCGACCTTTTCTCTCTTCACCCTCAAATCTTAAGATATCGTACAAAGTCATAATCTGATTTTGGTAGTCTGTCTCATTTCGAATGTTTTGGGGTGGAAAGGGATCAAATTGTCTCAAAAGTTGTTGTCTTCTGTTCCTGTTTCGAGGTAGTGCTATTGGTTGAAAAGGTTTAGGCTTTAAAGGAGGTTGTAAACGCTTTTTTGTTTCTTCTGAAATTTGCTCCTCTAGCACATTATGAATAATCTTTTCAACCACAGGTACGTTTTCAGACAGTAATTGCGATCAATAGCGCAACTCTGCTGGGTCTATTTTCGCGAGTTCTTCTTCCAAAGATTCGAAGTCGATTTCGTCCATTGTATATAATAGAAAAAATATTTTTTGAAAAATTTACTTATATAATCTAAGGTGGTTATTCTCTAATTGAGAAAACCTTTTTTGTATAATGCAAGGTGTCACTTCTCTAATTGCTTGTGCTTGAGCTCCACCAATACCAGCTCGAAGTTTTTCTTCGCTTTTCTGTGTTTGCGGATTAGCCAGTGCTTTAGGTTACTTCCTCCGCATGCCATACATAGACGATAGTCACACATTACCCCTTTCCCGCAACTGCGACATGGGACTGGCCTTTTTTTTACTGTCTTTTGCTGATAGTTGTGCCACGCGCAGAACTCTCCCATACACCTCTTTCCGCAGGTTTCTTTTCGACTTAACATTAACCACCCGCAGTTGTTTTTTCCCCGCACCATTTTTCTGATATAACCTAGGTTGCTCTTTTTTTAAATGACCCTCTCTTACCAAGTAGTAATATAGGAGTTCAACAAATATCCGTTTTGGGTGGGGGAGTTAACAATTTTTAAAAAAGCCCGTCGCCCGAACCCCCGGCGACAAAATGAGCTGGGGGTTTTGGTGATGGGGTGTTTAAAAATTGTTAACTCCTTTCCCCCACCCAAAACGGTATTTGTTGAACTCCTATACTACTACTAAAGTTTTATATTTTTTCCACCTCATATCGTTCTCCCCGTGGTGAACAGCTTTGGGTTTCAAAGATATCGGCCTTGAAATGGCGCAACATCGTAACTTTTTTAGCACGATTCCTATCGATCGTTCACGAATTTTATTGTTTTAATTCCTTGATGCTTTTGTATTTTAGCCAAATTTGAACTTAAAAGGCTTTGTTTCATGTAAGATTCAGCATGCCTTCGATCCTTTCATGATTTTTGTTATGATCTGTATGATTACAATCGCTCAAAACACTGCTGGGTAAACCACTTGTTTACACGAGTTTAAACTTCCCGGGAGAGCATACCTGTGACGTCACGATTGCCGGACACCTCCGATTTTTTTGCCCTTATTCACCCACTGGTGCCCAGGCCTGAGTTTACCGCTCCCTCCTGATTTCCCCAGAGTTTCACCCGGCGACTAAACCGCTGACCGTGGAGCCTGTGGACTCTGGGAACGAGATTGCGGCGGATTCGAACCATGTCGAGATGAAATCTGCTTTTGGTAGATCCCCCACCTTTTATATTTCGTGAAGGGAAAAACTTCACATTGGAGAAAAGCGAGGAAAACCATGTGCCCTGAAGCAATCGATGCTACTAAAGGTCTGCAAAGTTGAAGATGTGGCGACAGAAAAGTAGCTCAACTTTCCGCCAAAGGCATGCGTTGTTAAGAGACGGTCTCTGTAATTTCGGTCTGCTCGATCTGCCTTGAAAAATAGATTTCGCTTATTTCTTGTGTGTTGCAAGACTTTCATGTACTTATAATAAAACCACAATCCGCTTGACCAGATCATTTATTTTTTTTCGAGTTTTTAAGGATTTTCGGTTCACCCAAACGAGCGCCCGTAACGACCAATGTCACGGCTTTACTTTACCACAACTTTCAAGATAAATAAAACAAAAACGAATAACTTCTGTACCAAAAAAAACACCACAGCCAGTTATATTATGTGTTCTTGATTTATCACACCGACTTTCATGAACGTTGACTTCGAATCAAGCCAGCAACAAGACATTAACGACACCCCATCACACACTTGGATGAAAAAACGCGAAAACGGATCAGATTCAAACTTTATTTTTGAAAAAGTGAGACGGTCTATTTGAGTCAAACCAACGCAGCCGAAAAGTAGATACAAAAGACAATGTCACTACAGAAAGAAACCTTGCGGTATCGTCTTATTGAAATATTTATAGCTGTGCAAACTTGCCAAATTTCGACGATCTTCATGTTTGCAGCCATTTTGAGGTACTCGTCAGGACGAAGCGTTTCATCAACTTGCCTCGCAGGCGTATCTAAAGCCATCAAAAATAAAGAAAAAGTTAATATAAAAGCATTACAGTTCAAATGAAAAAGTTAAAATCGTGTTTAAAAACGGAAACTAGACTTAAATTTCAATCATTTCTGGAGATGAAAGATAGGTCATCATTGTTCGAATTTCATTCGATGATTCCACAAGACATAACAGTACCTGACACGCAAACTTCGACTCGACGTAGCGTTTGAATCAGGTTAAGGTAGTTACCTCGTAATTTCCCTTTCTTCCATGCGTACAGCGAAGTTGTTTTTACGACAAAACGTCGAACATCGGCGAAGAAGCAAATGAACCGGTCATGTTTATCTATCGGTACATACTTTATGTATGGGGTATCGTATTGTACCGTACAGTGCCTCATTCGAGCCTCATACATGAAGTAGTGACCGCGAAGCCGGTTCTTCGGTTGTTGTTCGACGTTAAACGTTTTGTAATGGAAAATCTTCGCTGTGTGCCAGCAAGGCAGGGAAAGGACGACGTTACTACCTTAACCTGATTCATATGCTACATCAGGTCAAAGTTTTCGTGTCAAATATTGTAATTTCGTGTGGAATCATCGAGTGAAATTCGAACAATGATGACCCATCTTAGATCTCCAGAAATGGTTGAAATGTAGGTCGAGTTTCTGTTTATAAACACGATTTTAACTCTTTCATTTGAACTGTAATACATTTATATTGACTTTTTCTTTATTTCTGATGGTTTTAGATACATCTGTGAGGCAAGTTGATGAAACGCTTCGTCCTGACGGGTACCTCAAAATGGCTGCAAACATGAAGATCGTCGAAATTTGGCAAGTTTGCACAGCTATAAACATTTCAATAAGACGAGACCACAAGGTTTCTTTCTGTAGTGACATTGTATTATGTATCAACTTTTCGGCTGCGTTGGTTTGATTCAAATAGGCGGCCTCACTTTTTCAAAATTAAAGTTTGAATCTGATCCGTTTTCGCGTGTTTCATCCAAGTGTGTGATAGGGGTGTCGTTAATGTCTTGCTGCTGGCTTGATTCGAAGTCAATGTTCATGAAGGTCGGTGTGATAAATCAAGAACACATAATATAACTGGCTGTGGTGTTTTTTTGGTACAGAAGTTATTCGTTTTTGTTTAATTTATCTTGAAAGTTGTGGTAAATTTAAGCCCTGACATTGGTCGTTACGGGCGCTCGTTTGGGTGAACCGAAAATCCTTAAAAACTCGAAAAAAAATAAATGATCTGGTCAAGCGGATTGTGGTTTTAGTATAAGTACATGAAAGTCTTGCAACACACAAGAAATAAGCGAAATCTATTTTTCAAGGCAGATCGAGCAGACCGAAATTACAGAGACCGTCTCTTAATTCTTCCAATGAAAATGCGTTGTGATCGTGTCTTCTTTAATTGAAACTGGTAGGGAGGGGATGTTAAAGTGCCAAAAACTCTGAGCACGTTGCCATCATCATAGTCTGAAATGTCAGCCGGCTGACACTTCAGACTACCATCATCAAATTGTCGCCATGATTTCGAAGGTATTCAGTTCTAGATCTTCCAAAAGCGCTATTGAAAGCTCACACGCGCGGATCTAGACTAGTTTCCACCGTTTTCATAAATCGATCAGAATTGGATTTCTTTTGTCGAAAGAATTTAGCTACAGAAAAATTGAATTTAGCTTTAAAACACACAACTCGACGAGTGCATCGCTAGCTAGCGGCTTGAAAATTGGACGTTCGAAACGCGGCTTCGCCGCGTGTCAACCGCAAATCCGCAACGACTTTTTAGTCTACCCATATACTTTAATCCACACTGGGTTCGTGCTACTTTTGTATACAAACAATGAAATTTGGAAATTTCGCCCATGTAAAGGAATCCAAGAGGGTCTTGGATTCCGGATTCGGTGACTGGATTCCGGATTCCAGACGTTCCGAGATTTCGGATTCCAAAGGTTTTAACTCTGATGTTCATTCGTACTGCGATTGCAGATTCTGCTATTAAAGTACGAACTGAGTAAAAAAAGAAGATACCATTTTCTTTCCAATATATCAAAATGGTTTAATAACGTTTGATTATTAAACGGTTGATACCTGTTGAGAAGAGGCGTCTCTGAAGTCCACTGAGTAATACGTAGCGTTAAAACTATATGAAGAACTGTTCTCATCAAAACGATTATATCGTAAACAGAAACAAAAGTAGTAGGAATTGAAGTTTGGTGCTTTGAATGTTCAAATTGAAATCGCCTGCTGAAACTATTATTTTCTTTCTTTCAGTGTTTAGCCATACAGTTTACTAGTACATTAAGCTTTACAGTCTTATTAGGCCGCTTTCTCAAACTCGGTCGTTTGTTACTGCTCTCTTCTTACAATCTTCGTGCAGAAAGCCGTTTCCCGTGGATTGTACAGTAATTTACGTCGGGACTTGTCGATCTCCCGCACAATTCTCGACAATTCGTTGTCAAAAACTCTTGTACGAGTTTTCTACTTATAGTTTTGAAGAGAGCACAAATGCAACTCGGTCGAAACAGACAGAAACGTATAAACATGGCAAAACATTTAGAGCAGACCACCTAAAATTAATGAATGCGTTATGCATAGAGCGACTCCGGCTGTTACCATTGCCCCCCCCTCCCCCCTCACCGGGCCTGCCCCAGGGGAATTTTTCTCGTGGGACTACAAATTCTTCGTTCAAATTACATATTCTCCTCCCCCGGATCTAGCCGGGGTTCAATGACATCTGGCGACGCAGGCTACATGCGCCTTGCTGCCGGGGTGAAAGTTCTAATGGGTCCTAATGCTTTGAATCGGAACGTATAAAGACGTTTCTTTGGGCAACGGAAAAGCAACTTAAAGGCAGACAATTACATAGCTTTTTTGACATTTACATCCAATTTACAGTGCCAGAGAAATTCCTTTAATGTCGTTCAAGTTAAAACGCGCCTTTTAACATGTTTATATAACAACGAAAAAAAAAATGAAAAATACTTCGAGCAAAATGCGCCCCGTCTCCGCTCATCCCACAAAGCTATGTTTAGCGGTGTTTTGTAAATATTTTTTGTGATTTTTGGGGATGTTTAGGAAGAGATAGTTTTTCTCAAAGGATTAGTAAAATTTGGAGAAATAAGAAATATTAAAGATTTAATGTCATTTTAAAATTAAGATTTGAAGTTAAAAATTAGTAGATGGACGCCCAAACAGTCCCCTGACAACCTGGGGTGCTCTTGTGTGGGGGTCAACTGTCTGGTGGTGTTCCAAAAATAATTTTCTTTCTTCTAATCCCTCTTTAAACCTCTTAAAATTTCACTCCAATTCACCTTTACCCCCACCTTAAGTTATTAACATGTTATTACCTTGGAAAAAAGCCTTCAACTTTCCAATACATTGCTTTTCCAGAATTGACCACAAAAATAAAAGTAGTCCACGGTTTGCCTGCAAAGTCTTCATTATCTGGCGATCGCATGTCCCCGCAGAAAACTGTAGAATTACAAGAAATGACACAAGGCAGTGTTTAATAAACTTTATTTAGTAAAATACGTCTACTTTTGATTAGGTTCAATTTTCAGTACCAGTCTCTACATTTACGCTTGGGTCTCCGACGGCGCAAGGTGCTTTCAGCATGGATAGTCTTTTAACTATCCATGCTTTCAGTCCTGAAAACGTCACGTCGTTTTCTTGGCTTGAGCAAAAACGATGCGCTAACAAGTTGCTGGCGAATGTAGATATGGATATAGCTAAGACTTTGCTGGATACGGTAGAGTGGAAATATGAGCGGAATCTGCGCGTCTTAATAGAGTCTTATTGGGGGGGGGGGGGGGGGGGGGGCTTTTACGGTTAACAGCTTATATTTTGTCTTTTTTACGGCTAACGGTTATTTTTTTTCCGTAACGGTTAACAGACGTGTTAAAAATTAATTTTAATTGTTGTAAACATATTTAAGATCTTATGACCATTCTGGGATATTATAATTATTCTAGATAAAGTAAACTGCTCTAATAAACTGCATCTTCCATTTCTATACTCCGGTAGAAAAATTAACATCTACAAGATAACAGAATTTTAAATTACTGTAAAAGCAAGGAGCAACGATTCTATACTACTACACGTGTAACCCATGTCATAAGTATACTTACTTGTATGTGTCAGTTATAGCGTCTACCGTATACAGCTTTTTCAATTAATGTTGTCGGTTTTGTAAGCTTGGAGACAAGACCGAAAGGTAGTATGGGCGAAGGTAGAGTTGCTCTCCACTCGTGCTGAATACTAATGAGATATAGCGATATAGTAAACGAGACGTTTTGCGTTCCCTTTCTCTTCAGAAATGAGAAGAAAAGATCTTTTTTCGCTGCATTTACATTTAAAAAGAATAATCTGAACCACATAACAGAAAGAAAGGTTTCAAGGAAAAAAAAAATACTCCACGTGCAAAAATACAAATTTGAAGATATCCTCAACGCTGATATGCAATTCCAGCAAATACCCATGGCACCATTCGGTCTTGACTCGTAGGCTTGAAGCTTTAATCCGACAACGTTAATTAAAATAGCTGTATATTTATCATAGCCTTTAAAGGAGCTCTGTCACGGGGATTCCGCAGATTTCTGGTCTAAACTGTTCTGAAATTAGTGGTAGACAACTTAACCCATGAAAATCATTACTTTTGAACATCTAAAGGAACATGTAACCTTAATATATGGATAGAAATCTAACTACAGCTAAAAACGTATCGATTCTTTTGTAGACGTGAGAAAACAACTTGAAAAGTTTAGGTAAACTTTTAAAGTTGTAATCCATTTCCATCGTAGCCATCTGCAGCTTAAGACGCTTGTTAACAGTTTCGGTGCTCTAAACTAGCAATTATTAGTAAAATTGGACTATTATTTTTTGTTTCCTTCGATACAAATATAAATTTTGGCTTTTAAAAAATCTGTTAAAATCAGTGACAAAGCCCCTTTAACATAGCCATCGCAACTAATCGACTCATACATTAAACTGTAAAAGGTCTGAAAATAGTCAGAGCAACAGTCGACAGTTCCCGTTTGCCAAATTAAGGGGAGTCTTCAACTACAGATCCGGAGCAGTTACCGAGGGATTGCTAAAAATGGTTTTTGGTGGCAAGCCATTTTGAAGCCTTTGGTAATGCGAAATAGTGAATTTAATTTTGTTTTGGTGGACGGGGGGGGGGGGGAAACACTTGTCTTGAAAAAAAAAATATGATATCGCGCACGCGTAACTAATGTCAGTCCCAGTCTTATGAGTCGTGACACTTTAATATTTAATGCCAGCCATTGTTCAATTTTTTTGAAGATAAGGAAGTCTTCTGCTACTTCTTACAATTCTAGCTGTTCATACTATTCAATGTCGAATACTTGTTTAAAGGCCGTTGTGTTGTTAGTAACATTTTCAGCCAGATTTTTTTCCATTTTTTCCAACCAACCCAGGGAAAGAGATCAACATTATGCGATGTCGGGTGCATTCAATCTGACATCTCTTTTGTTTATTTTGACGAGATATTACGAATGTACTCTTTAAATAGAAATTAAACGCTGTATACGCTGTTAAACGATTTTTTTATTTTTTTTATTTTTTTTTTCACTACTATAACACTTTATTAAAAAATTTAACAATCAATACACAGTGAAACATTTATACAGTATAACATTACATTACATTACATTACATTACATTACGTTATGTTACAAGAAACAAAGCACTTTACAATATATTTCCTATAATACACTACTAAATCTTAAATCAAACTAAAATGGAAGGGAATTTTTAATTAAGTTAGTGCAAAAGTACCTATTTCGCTAAACGCCTTTACAACAATTGAAAATACCTTTGATAAGAGGAGAAAGTATTAGATATCTATTCAGTTTCTATTTATTTAATCTGTTCTTATTTGTATTTATAAACCACTTTCTTAATTAAGTCTGAGATCGGTAGTGATTCATTTTGAAGTTTTCTTTTGTAAATATAGTAATTCATAAATAGAAGGGTGTAATTAAGTTTCCTCTTTAAGCTATGTGATGTGTTCAACAAACCAAAGAAAACCTCTTTCGTCGTGAGAGCGAAAGAAGACTTGTTATTTAAATTGAACCATTGTAAAACCTTATCAGTAAAAGATATTGTGAAGTGACAATTGATTAACGAATGATCTATAGAAACCATTTCTCCACAGTAGATGTAGTCTCCGTCTTCCTTAATCTTGAATCTGAAAAGCTCCTATGAATTACCTTGAAATGAAATTCTCGCAATTTATTTTCTTTAGAGGTTTCACGAATTGATTGAAATATTTGATTCCAGCAGATGTTTTCGGAAGTAATCGATTTTTCCCAGCGCTTCGGCCCTGCATGACTGTTTGTATACGTTTTATTTACTAACAGCCAATAGAAATCCTTGGCTTTTGCTTTCATCAAATCCAAGTAACTGTTTTCGTTGATCTGAATCGTCATAAAATTTACTATCGTCTAAAGATACTTTTAGCTCCCGTGCTCTTTGTAGTAAATGGCTTGGAATTGCACTTATTACTTGAAAAAAGTGAAGAAAGGTTGTCTTTTTTAGTTGAAATTTAGATTTAAATTCCGCAAATGGAGGAACGAACATTTCCCTCACTGTCTAAAAGATCCATAATAGTCTTGATTTCTCTATTTAGCCATTCTTGAAATAAGAAGGGTTGTCCTCCTATAAGTATTTCCTTATTGTTAAACAGAATTGTTTTATGATCATTTCGATTGTCGTAGAGGGATTTAAGTTCGTTAAAAAATAATAAAATATCTCTGTAAAAACGTGGTATATCCTTGAAGTCTTCGACCCGATAGTTACATTTTAATAGAAAACCAAGCCCGCCGTATTTCTTAAAATAGTAATCTGGCACTGTTTTCCAATTTAGACTACCAATTTTGAGAAGTCTAGGAATCCATGCTAATCTTAAAGCCTTAACCATAGTTTCTATGTCGATCATACGCAGTCCCCCATCTTTATAATCCTGGTACAAACTTGTTCTTTTTATCTTATCTCTTCTGTTTTTCCACAAAAACTTAAAAAGGCGACTTTGAACTTTACCAATAATCTCTTTTGGTACGTCGATGTTGGAAGCTGAGTGAATAAGGGACGATACACCCATTGCCTTGATAATCAAAACTCTTCCAAATATAGTTAAATCTCGTGAGCACCAAATGTCTGAGTTGGTCTGAAGCTTCTGTATTTTCAGATCGAAATTATGAAGATTGTTACCGGAACTGTCATAGTCCTAGCGGTTTGTCGCTACGATTAACTAATTTGCCGAGCCACATTGCCTTAATCTTTTTAATATTCAGTTTTAGTCCTGAGATATCTCCGAAAGACGCTATGATATCTAATCCTCTTTCCACCGATGCCAAATCCGCACAGAAGAGATTAGTATCATCTGCGAACTGACTAAGTTTGATTTCATAATTAAAAAGAGATACCCCTTTAACTTCACTGCTTTGACAAATTTTGTTTGACATTAGTTCTGCTGTGAGAATAAATAAGTACGGGGATAGCGGGCAGCCTTGCCTTACCCCAGTGGAAGGTTTAATCCAATTAGTTGCAAATCCATTATTTACCACTGCACTTTCGATCTCAGTATAGAAAACGGAAACACATCTTCTTAGACTGTCTCCAAAATTGTATAATTTTAGACTATGTTGAATACAGGACCAATCTAGGGAATCAAATGCTTTATGAAAGTCTAGCGACAAGAAGATACCCGGGGTATCATGTCGACGAGTTTGTTCCATTATGTCACTAATAAGTCTGATATTTTCCCCTATATACCTACCTTTTACAAACCCCGTTTGATCAGGATGGATTAACCCCTGCAGTATCGAGTCCATGCGTCTAGCAATAGCTTTTGATGCAATTTTGTAGTCTATATTTAACAATGTTATTGGTCGCCAATTGTGGAGGTGATTAAGATCAGAATCCGGTTCGGGAATTAAGGTAATCAGTGATTCCTCGGCGTTGTGAAATCGTAAGTTTCCCTTTTTCATATCCAGCGTTGAGGCAGTTTGATCAGCTAGATTTGCGGCCAATCCGATTTTGGATTTCAGAAATCAGAAATCAGGACAATCTTTAAAACTATTTTGGATTTTAGTTTCCAGAAAGCAGCAAACAGCATATTCATGTCTGAAAGTCCAGGCTGTAGAAACGGAAAATGAATAATTGAGCAACAACGAATTCTGAAACCAGAAAAGATGAAACAGAAACTAGAAAACAAATAAATTACCTGATTTTGCGGCCAAACCATGGCTTCTTTAGAGAAATCGGAAATCAAGAATAACTCGCAATATATTTCTGTAATTAATTTTGAAAAATCAGAAAACGGATATTTTTGTCATCAGAAATCAGAAACCCGAAATCAGAAATCAGGAATCCGAAATCCGAAATCAGAAATCGGAAATCAGAAATCAGAAATCAGAAACCCGAAATCAGAAATCAGAAATCAGAAATCAGAAATCAGAAATCAGAAATCAGAAATCAGAAATCAGAAACCCGAAATCAGAAATCAGGAATCCGAAATCAGAAATCAGAAACCCGAAATCAGAAATCAGAAATCAGAAATCAGAAATCAGAAACCCGAAACCCGAAACCCGAAATCAGAAATCGGAAATCAGAAATCAGAAATCAGAAATCAGAAATCAGAAACCTGAAACCTGAAACCTGAAACCTGAAATCAGAAATCCAAAACCCGTTGTAAGACGTAGGGAGTGGAGTGGGGTGGTGGTGGGAGGGGAGGGGAGGGGAGGGGAGGGGAGGGGACGGTTCTTGTGATGCGATGGTTTTCCAAGAGAAGAACTTCTTTCTTTGGGTCAGGGGTGGGGGCGGGTTTGTCGGGGACTTGCTAGAAGGTAGAAAGAAAGCCGAAACTCGTTTGATAGGGGGGGGGGGGGGGGGGTTGGGGGCTGGGGTACATCGGAGCACTTTCCTAACAGTCCATGGGAGATACAGGTTAAAAGGGTTAAAACAACCATAAAACCTTTGTTGCTGGGTAAACTTTACTTTGAAACCCTTCACCTTATTTGTCAATAAGGGCACTGCTGTTCAATTTCTCCATTATCTCAAATGCCGACATGACAACATCAAATTTACCACTGAATTTGAACGGGAAACGGCAGGTCTTTTTCAGGGGTGAGGGGTGAGGGGTGAGGGGTGAGAATAAAGGATTCGGACGGTTAACAACTTCGGTAAGTTTCATTAGTATCTGCGATACCCGATAAAAAGACATAAGAATGTAAGGCTTTACCTAAGGGCCTATATACAGCCATACATTTTATGCTAATCATAATCTGTAAAGCTGTAGCTTGTGTTTACTTTATTTGCCTCTGTATATTTAGCTACGTAACTTAAGCTAACTTAAGTTCAAAAATTAAAAATCGATAAGCTAAGTATTTAAACGGCATACAAAAGAATGAAAAGAAATAACGCAACAGCGGTAATACATGTAGTCCAGTTTGACTTAAAATTCTATTATGTCAGTGATAGGGCCGAGTCAAATAAATTTTAAAATACTGTAAAATAAAGTTTGATTTTGTTTCCCTGAATGTCTACAATACCGAATGAAAATGGAATATCACAGTATCATATTAGGTCACAGTTGATGAAATCCAGCATTACAATAAAGGTCAGCCAAGGGTTCTGTCTAACGCACTAACGAAATCAGATATGGTAATTTGATTTTATTATTCGTTTCAGTAATGTGCTCTTGAAAAGGATAATGCAAAATTGAAACCGAAACATTTATATCCCTTTATCCCACCACACAGGTTACATTGGCTCTTAAATGTAATTTATCCCCGAATATGAAATAAATTATTGTTTAAAATACAATATATCACTGATATATCACTGATATGAACTCAATAAACACTTTTTTTCGTACGTACAAATGTACATTTATTCCCACGCAATAGCTGGTATAATCTTGTGTGAGCGCACGTGCCAGACACTGTAACTTTACAGTGCAGCACGAGCATACCGGTATGCACTATCGGTTCTTTTTTTTTCACTTCCTCCGAGTAAATTGTTTGTGTGTGTATATTTTTTAAGATCAAAAGTGGTTCGCATATTTAAGCCGTTATTAAAACCAGGAGTATGGGACATTCCGGAACATTATAAAACTTGGGTGAGCATACCAGTAGTGAAATTAGCAAAGAAATCAATGCACAAAGTATTTAATGGCGAGAAAGGTGGGACGAAAAAAACTTTTTGCTGACTGGAAATGTATCTATTACCGTCAATAATGTATATTCGTGGAAGTAAATTTCAAGACAGCAAGGGACCCTCAACGATAACGCTGCTAATGTAGGATCTACAAGAGATTTAATTAGTACAGTTACTATGTGAAAATTGGACTTTGCGAGACACCAACACGACAAGAAGCGATAAAGCAGCGGCAGGTCTATTTCGGGTATTTCATTACAACTAATGAAAACACCATTACTAAACTTACCGAAGTTGTTAACAGTCCGAATCCTTTATTCTCACCTCTCAACCCCCACCCTTTCACCCCTCACCCCTCACCCTCACCCCTCACCCCTCACCCCTCAGTGGTAAATTTGATGCTGTCATGTCGGCTGTTGAGATAACGGAGAAATTGAACAGCAGTGCCCTTATTGTCAAATACGGTGAAGCCGTTCCAAGGTAAGGTTTTACCCAGCAACAAAGGTTTTATGGTTGTTTCAACCTTTTTTAACCTCTATCTCCCCTGACAGTTAGGAAAGTGCACCGATGTACCCCACCCCCTAACCCCAACCCCCCCTCCCCCTTATCAAACGAGTTTCGGTTTTCTTCCTGCCTTCTAGCAAGTCCCCGACAAACCCACCCCCACCCTGACCCAAAGAAAGAAGTTCTTCTCTTGGAAAACCATCGCATCACAAGAACCGTCCCCTCCCCTCCCCTCCCCTCCCCTCCCCTCCCCTCCCCTCCCCTCCCCTCCCCTCCCCTCCCCTCCCCTCCCCTCCCCTCCCCTCCCCTCCCCTCCCCTCCCCTCCCCTCCCCACCACCACCCCACTCCACTCCCTACGTCTTACAACGGGTTTTGGATTTCTGATTTCAGGTTTCAGGTTTCTGATTTCAGGTTTCAGGTTTCTGATTTCTGATTTCTGATTTCGGGTTTCTGACTTCCGATTTCTGATTTCGGGTTTCTGATTTCTGATTTCTGATTTCGGGTTTCCTGATTTCTGATTTCTGATTTCCGATTTCTGATTTCGGGTTTCTGATTTCTGATTTCGGGTTTCTGACTTCCGATTTCTGATTTCGGGTTTCTGATTTCTGATTTCTGATTTCGGGTTTCCTGATTTCTGATTTCTGATTTCCGATTTCTGATTTCGGGTTTCTGATTTCTGATTTCTGATTTCGGGTTTCCTGATTTCTGATTTCTGATTTCTGATTTCTGATTTCGGATTCCTGATTTCTGATTTCGGGTTTGTGATTTCTGATGACAAAAATATCCGTTTTCTGATTTTTCACAATTTAATTACAGGAATATATTGCGAGTTATTCTTGATTTCCGATTTCTCTAAATAAGCCATGGTTTGGCCGCAAAATCAGGTAATTTATTTGTTTTCTAGTTTCTGTTTCATCTTTTCTGGTTTCAGGATTCGTTGTTGCTCAATTATTTATTTTCTGTTTCTACAGCCTGGATTTTCCGACATGAATATGCTGTTTGCTGCTTTCTGGAAACTAAAATCCAAAATAGTTTCACGGATTGTCCTGATTTCTGATTTCTGAAATCCAAAATCGGATTGGCCGCAAATCTAGCTGATCCAGTTTACTAAATCCTCGCCAATGAGATCAAAAAAGGTTGAGTAGAATTCGGCACTAAAACCGTCTTCCCTAGGAGATTTATCGTTCTTAAAGGAAGCAAGAGTTGCCTTGCATTCCTCATAAGTTAAGAGGCCTTCTAAATTTTCACTTTCTTCATTGGAGAGTCGAGGAAGGTTCAAGCTTTCAAAAAATTGGCTTAATTTCTCTTCCGTCACACAAATGTTTGATGAGTAAAGATTGCTATAATAGTTTTCAATTTGCAGCAGGATTTCTTTGTCACTTGTTATAATATTATTTGCTTCATCCTCAAGTTCAAAGATAACCTTTTTATTGTAATTTCGTTTTTCAAGATTAAAAAAGTATTTTGTTGGTCGCTCACCCTTCTCGAGCCAAGCGCATTTTGCTCTGAACTTAGCCGCCTCTCCTTTGGCTTCATATAGTTCTTGCAGTTCCTTCTTAAGAACATCATATTTCTTTAATTCCTCCTCCATATTTTGCAAATACTGACTTGAACAGATTTTGTTATCTAACTCATCTTTAACCAAGACTTCACGACTCTTTCCGAGTTTTGCTTTTCCTTTGGGATAAGAAATAGTCAACATTCGTATCTCCATTTTTAAAAGCTCCGAAAAGATTTGCTTGTCATTAACCTCTTTGTATTTCCTTTGGAATACAGGATACAAATTGCGTATTTGTTGGACGAAATTTTCATCTTTAAGCAAACTATTATTAAACTTCCAAAATCCTGGTCCTCTTGTGATGTCATTTTCCCACTGCAATAACACGCAAACCAGGTTATGGTCCGGTGCGATAGAACTTTGAATATCGGCTTTATGGACGTACTTCCTTAGATGGTTTGCAACAAGAAAAAAGTCAATCCTAGATTTCATTTTCAGCGCTTTGGATTGGTAGGAAAATTTATTAACATTTGGATGTTTGACTTTTTCAGTGAATATCAATGAGATCAAACATGTCCATTGTGATTAGTATGGAGTTTCGAAAACCCGTGGGCTTCCACGGTAGGCCGCCTTTTTTGTCTTTTTTTGTCAAAGTTCAATTCCAATCGCCACCTATAATAAGGGATGCTATTTCTGATTTGTCAGTTAGTCAATTATTAAGTTTCGCGATGAATTCAAGTTGATCGGAGTGATTATTCGGTGCGTAAATATTGCAAAGTGACAACTCCAAGCCTTGAAAAATCAGGTCAATTAAGACTATTCTTCCAGAGTCGTCGCTAAGGGAATAAAGTATTTTTGTGTTTTGTACTGATGGATCTATTAGTATGCAGACCCCTCTACTGTGGTGCGAACCATGAGAAAATATTATATTGCCACCCCATTCGCTTTTCCAAAATGATTCATCGTTAGGATCTGAGTAGGTTTCTTGTAAGAAATAAAAAGTAGCTTTTTGATCCTTAAGAAAAGAAAAAATACTTCTTCTTTTATCGCAATCTCTTATTCCTCGGACATTTGGGGAAAGAATTTTGCATACATTTTTCTTCGACATTGTTTCAAAGGTGATAGCGATGACACTAAACAATAAAATGCAAAAAGAAAAACAGGGCTAGTGCTAAAAGAACAAGAAAAAACCTAAATAAATAAGCAACAGCAAATTTAAGTTCAGCAACAACGAGAAAAAAAAGGCTTTACGATAATTATTCAATATAAAGAGACTTACCTCCTTCTTTCCCGCTTAAACCTCTCCCAGTCACTTCTAAGGCCTACCATCAATAGGCACTATGAAGACTTAACTAAATTATTACAGAGTATCTATCATTCAGTAAAGTGTCCATATTTTCTGATAACTAATTCTACATAACAAAGTTAAAGTTCGTCTAAATCAGCTTCGCAGTAAATCTTTATAGGACGTCCTTCAGGAGACGTTTTTACAAACACTTTCCCGTCAATCGTCCATGCGCTTATAAGAACATCGTCTCTTTTCATGTCGATTGCTTTTCCCAGCAGATAACGTCTAAAGTTCGTTAGATTGTCATTAATAAAGACACGGCCTGCATGAGCAGCTGTTGCAAAACTTGGAAATAAATCCGTCAGCCTAACGTCTTTTAACTTAGTGCGTTCCTTATATAGTTTGCTTTTTGTTTTGTGGCTAACAAACTTAGCAATGATCATGTTGCTAGATCCTCGGCGTTTTAGTTTATGCGAAATTTCTATGTCATTAGGTGTTATGTTGACATCAAGTGCTTGAGCAACTTTAAGAACTACCTCCTCCGTCGATGTGTAGCAGCTTTCTGGAACTCCAGATATCTCAAGCGAGTTCTTCCTTGTATATTACTCTAAGTCATCAAGAGATGACCAGAGGTTTTGCGTTTCTTCCTTCTGTTCCTTGAGATCTTCTTTAGTTCGTGGGAGTTCGCTCTTGAGGGATTCATTCTCTTTTGTTATTCGATGGACTGAGTCCTTCATCTTTTGAAATTCGCGACCTTGGTTATCAAATGTTGTCTTCAGCGCCATGATTACTTCTTTAAGATTTCGATTGTCCTTCAGGATAGTATTTACGGAACTCTGTAAATCTGCCAACATACTCCGTAAATCTGACAAAGTCGGCTCAGCTCTTGAATTTTCCTGGTCGGCCATGTTGTCGGAGTTCGTAAAAGGACGCTTTGCTTCGTTCACTTCATCTTCTATAGAGCCTCGCGCTCCCCTCTTATTCTTTTTCGAATTTTCAGTCATAAGGAGGTATTTTAGCAGAGAATTACCTTGGAAGTAGAGCGAAAGTTTAGCCAAAGAAGTAGGAAAGTACGCTGTTAAACGACATTGTTACACGACATTGTTTTGAAGTTTGGAGCGTAACAGCAACAAAGGGCGTTCAAAATACGCTGTTAAACGATGTTAAACGCCCTTTGTTGCTGTTACGCTCCAAACTTCAAAACAATGTCGTGTAATCGTTAATTCGTTAATAGCCAGCATTCACTTTTATTATGGAATTCCTAGTTTATTTATTGAGTTGTTCTTTCGACTATTGTGCTTGTTTCAAGTAAAATAAAAGATTAGTGGAGATCGTTGGCACTCGTTGGCTGATTCTAACACAATTATGTTGCAGGTTGGCTGGATATGGTACATGCAGCAACTTGTCTCACAACATTGGGAAAAGTAGAGGATTGTTCAACTTTTGCTGCAACTTGCAACGCAACATTTTGTTGCATTGCAGGTTGCGAAAATGGGGTGTTACACATGCAACTTTTTTGCAACTTGCAGTGCAATGTTGGTTGTGTTGCAAGTTGCAGGAAAAATTGCATCATGTTACATGGCCATAACTTCTATCTTGCACAATTTGCAAAAGCATATGCAATCTCTATGTAGTTTTAAAATGTGGAGGTCCAGGTGGTTGTGATCAAAGTCTAAGTAACAACAACAAAACATTTTTTGAGAAAAGTCCATTAGCTTTGATCACGCACAATTTGCAAAAGCAGCTCTGTCTTTAAAAATGTCCTGAATGTAAAGAAAATCTTTTGCTAGGTGAAAATGTAAAGAAGATTTCTATACAGGTACATGTATGCTTGAAACCCAGGCGTTGAAATGGGTCAGCCGTGTTCGATGAGTATGACTCTATTAGAAAGATAAGATTAGTCTCAACATGCCCAAGTGTTGAAGTGTTCCAGGGAAAATGTTACTTTTCTTAAGAAAAAAAACATTTGATTTTCTCATTGATTTACTGTTTTGATTGAACAAGTAAGCAGCATTTTTTGCGGATGCAGATGGGTCAGTCCTAATTTATCGAAGATAATGGGTCGCTTCACTTTTTGTGTATGTTTTAGAGAATATTGAAAAATGAAATAATGGCAGAAATAGCGGTTTTACTTACCGATATGACGTGTGAAAGCCCAAAGTCAAAATTTTGCGGATGCAGATGGGTCAGTCCTAATTTATCGAAGATAATGGGTCGCTTCACTTTTTGTGTATGTTTTAGAGAATATTGAAAAATGAAATAATGGCAGAAATAGCGGTTTTACTTACCGATATGACGTGTGAAAGCCCAAAGTCAAAATTCCTGCTAAAAAATA
This sequence comes from Meandrina meandrites, assembly GCA_963693305.1. NCBI lineage: Eukaryota > Metazoa > Cnidaria > Anthozoa > Scleractinia > Meandrinidae > Meandrina > Meandrina meandrites. Next base: position 15,875,139 of record OY855905.1, on the reverse strand, counting down.
TGGCTGCCTTCCTACCAAACATATGGCTGCCGATCATGGCTGCCTTCCCGCCAAACAATATGGCTGTCTTGACAAAAACAGCCCCTGGAGGGGAGGTTGGGAGATAGGTATGCGGGCTCATTTTACGAGAAGAAACACATTTATAATTTTGACAAATTTCATTTACTAAAGAACTGGATGCCTACAATTACATAACCTTGAGGTATTTTGCTATTTAGGAGGACTAATAAGCTTGTTTTTGCTGCTCACGGCAAATTGCTTCGCAACGAATGAGTAAAAAGCAGCATGTATCAGTAAGGTTATAACAGCTTATAAACATTTTACATTTTACTTTCCGTACCTTTCAGACTCTCATGCCGCACGGTCTACTTCCAAACACCCGGCAAAAATAATATATTATGCTCTACGGGGCAAATCACTGCCTCTTGCATGCAGTGTAGGCCGTCGAAGAGCAGAAGGGTAAATTCGAATTCAACCTCAGCCGCCATTTTGTTTTGGCTTCTCTGACAAGTCACGTGATAAAAATCTCCAAGATATTTGGAGATTTGTACCACGTGACCCAGCCTTTCCCAGACCCTTGCGATCGTTGATAGTCGTTGATACCAGTGCAACTTACTAATAGCTGGAAGTTTTGATGTGTGGTCGGGTTTGTCTTTGCCCAAAAAACATGAGTATTCTTAATGACTTATTTGAGCAAATTATACAGTCAGAGGAGAGAATCAGGGAACGTTTCTCCAAACTACGTGAAGGTTAGTACATAATAAGACCACATGTTGTACACACGTAAGACTATAAAGCTTGCACAGTTTAATATATACCCGGTAGCAGTGGTAGGTTATTACTGTGGTTTGATTGACGGTCATGGCTCTTTCTCTTGAGTGTTCTTCACTGCTGTACCGAGAG